>CM059812.1:15721546-16226546 GCA_030435695.1 Brachymystax lenok tsinlingensis
TAGTGCTACCCCATGCCCCAAGCCCAAAGCAAAGAGTGCCCTAACACTCACTCTCTGTAGGCTACACGGTTTTTAATCCACATGTATATTTTATGCTTAGACAATTTCTCTGAATAGATGTTAACTCCCGCTTATAACATGCCACGATGTTCTATAAGTGAGCTTACATGCTGCGACAGAGGGCAGAAGTAGGTTAAGACACTCAAGTGGTGTTGTGGCAACCACATCTAGACTTGTTTTACCAGCTGTTAGGCTACAATGTTGCACTGACAGTTGAGTGATATCACATTATGGCAGCATTGTTATCGGTCATTCAGATTATTATAGAGAAAGTGAACTGAATGACAGTTAATTCATTTGTTTAGATCAACATACCCAGGCAAACAACACATTGGCATCGCATGCATGAAGCTATTGATCAACATACCCAGGCAAACAACACATTGGCATCGCATGCATGAAGCTATTGATCAACATACCCAGGCAAACAACACATTGGCATCGTATGCATGAAGCTAATGATCAACATACCCAGGCAAACAACACATTGGCATCGCATGCATGAAGCTATTGATCAACGAAAGTGACGCTTTTCTTACCTGTTATGGTTATTGTGGAACTTCTTGTTTCGAAATGTATTTTGCCTCTGGTAGTTCGTGTTCTGAATTGACGACGGAAACGTCGATGCATATCCGTGTTCACACTCTGTTGAAGTAAAATTGTGGTTATGGCGAGTTGGACCGTTCCCCACCATATGCAACATTTTGTAAACAACGAGAAAAAAAATACAATGTTGGTGCTAGATCATCCGAATATATGGGGCAACTCATGCCACCCACACATCTACCGTTAACGGAATTAATCGCTTGTTTTTCGGTGATGACGCTTGAAAACAGCATCAACACACACACACAGAACACTGACATAGTCTAGCTACATGTGTCTGTGGTGTATTTTAAAGTTGTCAAACATGACAAGCAAATGTTTTTCAAACTCTGAAACTAACAAATTAACCTACACAATCAAATGAAACTAATCTAACCCCAAATGTCTAACGTGTTTCTATTTTGCATACCTCTCTCCCTTCTATCTAGATATTCTGCCGCTTCCAATAACCTCTGGATGTTCATCAACTGCACTGCCGTCATTCTGCTGGAGCTAGCGAACGTTAGCTAAACGTTTCTACAACTTGTGGTACTATTTCAAAGACAGGTAGTATTGCGGTTCACGATCCAAAATCGGAATAATTGTTCCTCGTTGAGTAGAACACAAAACGTTACTTCATAAATGTCTTGTTTGTTTGCTGGCTCTGTAATTAAAAGCCCTGTCGGAAAAAAATCTGCCCCGTTTTAATATGCAACACAGGTAGCTAGCTGCAGCCTATTGATTCAGGTTTTTAGCCGTTTCAAAAATCGAAAAACGAATGTGGCATAGTATTAAAAGTATTCAGGAAAAACATGTACAAGTTGTAAAAAAATCTATATAAACTACATAAAATGTCCACCCAAAGCCTGAAAAGTCCCTGCTTCTGCCTGTGTTCACTCCTCCCAGTTTGTTTACCTAGCGCCACAGCTGAGGGGCGGAGACCTAGCACGAGCTGGGGGCTGGTCTCGACGCAAAGCTTTATGGGATATCTAGTCTTTATTCTATTGATCTCTACGCTGGAAATACGACCCTTATGCTACGGCTACTGTCCACGTACAACGTTTCATGTTATTGAAATAATTACTTTTAATTGGAAATTGAAAGGAAAGAGACTAAATGATATGAATAAGCCCTATTTTAATAGCCTGATACTCCTATGCTATTAAGTTGTTATAAGACGTTATTAGCTGGCCTATAATGGGTTTAAAAGCAGGAATGGGTTACTGATCACTCCAGACCAAATACATCAAACATGAATATTGTCCACTGGATTGTAGTTGAAACCCGGTCTGTACGCTATTCTCGATGATCATATCTCTTCTCGCGTTCATTTCTGGCAAAAAAAGACTGCAAGTCCCATGAATCAACATCAGAGTGAGGGGTGTACCGGCCGAGTGAAGCCAGGCCCAGCAACAAATTACATCACCGCAAAGGAGACGCTCGATTGGTGATACCTTGTGACAGGCATCTCATGCGAACTTGCACTTGACCAATCACAAAGGGATTTCGCGCCATGTGGAAAACCCGCAAGTATCAGGAAGCAACAACAATCGGGTAGGAAAAAAGAAGAGATGAAAATGTTGCACGAAAGATCTCATTATTTGTTAGATAATAA
Organism: Brachymystax lenok tsinlingensis; assembly: GCA_030435695.1. NCBI lineage: Eukaryota > Metazoa > Chordata > Actinopteri > Salmoniformes > Salmonidae > Brachymystax > Brachymystax lenok. Next base: position 15,723,807 of record CM059812.1, read on the forward strand.
GAATCGATTTTCTGTAACTTTGAAACGTACTTATTATATTACACTTTTTGCAATAACCTGATACATAAATAGTGCACTAAAGAAAGTATTTTTCTATAAAAGAAATCTAATAAAGTAGGCAAGCATATATTCAACAAAATCATTTTGAGATTGAGATTTACAGATTGTGAAACTATTGCACAATGAACAGAAATATAAAGCAATACAACTGAAACCAGGTGCTTTGGGCTAGCGTCAAAATAATGAGAAAAGACATCCCATTTGAAATATGTGCAAACATCTAACAATAGGCCTATCTCTCCCACTAACAATCGAACTGTTTAGGCTACAGAGAAGGATGCGGGGGCACTATGACGTCACCCAAACATGAGTTGGAGGACGCTGCGATGCTTTGGTCAGATATATCTAATCTCAAAGTAGTGGCGATCAAATGTTATGTGCACCGACACCCAAAACCATTGTGGGGTTTAATCAATCTAGGCTTTGTCAGTGGCTTGGCCTTATTGGTGAAATAGCCCTATATGGTGAAATAGGAATTTAGGCTAAATTATGAAATTGTTCCAGTGAGCAGGTGCAAAGCAAATTATGCTTTTGAGGTGTAGAAAAACGTACAACCAACAAAAATACATATATCTTAATCATATCAGAAATCTAGGCTACAGGGAAAGTAACAGATAATGTATTACAAACATAATGTTAGGCTATTAGTGCAGTGCAATATCAGTGCGCGTGCATAATAATGCATGCATGAGAATAATAAGTAGATCAGTTGAATGAACTCAGCCCTTTGTTGTCTCGCGTCTGTTGACAATGAAACTCTTGTTTCCCTGAATATTACTGGGTGGAAAACCGTTACACAAATAAACTTACTTCCATCCTTCCTCTCGGCATTCTCGATAAAACTTGCTGCTTCCAGCAAAACTTGAACGTTTTTCAGAAAAGTATCAATCTGACTCAATGGAGAAGAAGCGCCGTCTCTGGAGTTGAAGACGTCATTGATAGAGCAACTAGACATATCAAAATCTTGCCGATCCATAGACGTTTCGGAGTCCAAAAACACATATTCGCTCTTCAACTCTCTTTTCTGCCTATCACTTCTGGCCATTTTCGTTCACTTGGACTGCTTTGCTGGCTACTTATCCAGGAGGAAAATAAACTGAAAGGCTGCTAGCAGTAGAAGCTGCTTTGCTTCTTGGTGGTGATAGGGCTTTTATGAATGCAGGTTACAAAGCACGAACGGTGCTTGGAGGATTGTGGCGCATGGGGCACACGGAGAGGCTGCATCTGCCTGATGAACGCCGCATGGTCCTGACGCCGGCTTTTCAAGGTATGTTCCTGCCGAGGTCTCTCTTTATGTAGGTTCCTGCCAGATTTTGTAGACTACAGACAATATTACTCCAATATTTCTTTATGATAGCAACAACATGAAAACTATTAGAGTTGGTGGATAAGGTGGCTGTAAGCACTGTATGTAATTTGATTATATTGTGGTGTTCTTTTTGACTCATGTAGGCTGTGTTCACATCACTAAGGTAATGTGAATGAAGAAATTCTTTAATATTATCAGCAATTGAGAGGATAGGTCACACACACCCATTCATATTGTCTACATTCAGACTATTGTTGTCTCTCTGGACCAGGTCCAGGTGTGTGCAACATGTAGACTGAAAAGATTTGGCATGGGTCCTCAGATCCTCAAAAGTTTCTACAGCTGCTCGAGAACATCCTGACTGGTTGCATCACTGTCTGGTATGGCAACTGCTCGGCCTCCGACCGCAAGGCACTACAGAGGGTAGTGCGTACGACCCAGTACATCACTGGGGCCAAGCTTCCTGCCATCCAGGACCTCTATACCAGGCGGTGTCAGAGGAAGGCCCTAAAATTGTCCAAGACTCCAGCTACCCTAGTCATAGACTGTTCTCTCTGCTACCGCACGGCAAGCGGTACCGGATCGCCAAGTCTAGGTCCAAGAGGCTTCTAAACAGCTTCTACCCCCAAGCCATAAGACTCCTGAACATCTAATCAAATGGCTACCCAGACTATTTGCATTGCCCCCTCCTCTTTTCCTCTGCTGCTACTCTGTGTTATTACCTATGAATAGTCACTTTAATAACTCTACCTACATGTACATATTACCTCAACTAACCCCCGCACATTGAGTCTGTACCGGTACCCCCTGTATATAGCCTCACTATTGTTATTTTACTGCTGCTCTTTAATTATTATTATTATTATTTTATTCATTTTTTTAGGTATTTTTCTTAAAACTGCATTGTTGGTTAAGGGCTTGTAAGTAAGCATTTCACTGTAAGGTCTACAACTGTTGTATTTGTGACAAATAACATTTGATTTGATGTATGGCCTGCCTGAATAGGCTAGAAAAAACTCCAGTCTTCTTGAACTTCAACCAGGAAGGAGCATTCCTTTGAAAAAGAGGGAAAAGTACTACATTTTTTTGTGTGACTGCCTGGAATGGAAAGAACTGATTACCCTTGATTCTTTGCCCATTTCCTAGGAGCCTTTTAGCTTTGTACAGTACGAGATAGTTCTTTTTACCCAGTACATAGCCTACATGTTGAGACAGAGCTCTCTCCTCTTTGAAATCTACTTCAAACACACACACACACACACACACACACACACACACACACACACACACACACACACACACACACACACACACACACACACACACACACACACACACACCACTTCAAAGCAGCAGCAGTGGGCCATGGGTGTTTGATGTAAGGTTCACAGAGAAAAGTTTTAAGTCCAACGCACAAGGGAACCACGACAGAGTCCGTCCCCTCTCTGTCACTCCCTGCTGCGTAGAGGGAAAAGAGGAAGGAAAGGACGGAAGCCGTTTGAGGGACAAAGCTAGCTGCCCTGGTCTGCTCTGGCTCAGTGGCCTTGTTTGAAGGTGTTGCATTTACAAAATGAATGGATCTATAAATAAGACGCTCCAAAATATTAGTAGGCCTATATATACGAGTAGCTTATATAGGAGTTACTAATTCCTAATTCTATGAGTTCTTTACCGTTCGGCCATCAGAATTTCCACCAATGCTCCTTATAGGACACATCACTGCACTCTATACTCCTCTGTAAACTGGTCATCTCTGTATACCCGTCGCAAGACCCACTGGTTGATGCTTATTTATAAAACCCTCTTAGGCCTCACTCCCCCCCTATCTGAGATATCTACTGCAGCCCTCATCCTCCACATACAACACCCGTTCTGCCAGTCACATTCTGTTAAAGGTCCCCAAAGCACACATATCCCTGGGTCGCTCCTCTTTTCAGTTCGCTTGCAGCTAGCGACTAGAAACGAGCTGCAACACTCAAACTGGACAGTTTTATCTCAATCTCTTCATTCGAAGACTCAATCATGGACACTCTAACTGACAGTTGTGGCTGCTTTGTGTGATGTATTGTTGTCTCTACCTTCTTGACCTTTGTGCTGCTGACTTTGCCCAATAATGTTTGTTTTTGTGTTGCTACCATGCTGTGTTGTCATGTTTTGCTGTTATGTTGTGGTCTTAGGTCTCTCTTTATGCAGTGTTGTGTCTCTCTTGTTGTGATGTCTGTTTTGTCCTATATTTACAGTGGGGGAGAAAAAAGTATTTAGTCAGCCACCAATTGTGCAAGTTCTCTCACTTAAAAAGATGAGAGAGGCCTGTAATTTTCATCATAGGTACACTTCAACTATGACAGACAAAATGAGAAAAAGAAATCCAGAAAATCACATTGTAGGATTTTTTATGAATTTATTTGCAAATTATGGTGGAAAATAAGTAATTGGTCAATAACAAAAAGTTTAACTCAATACTTTGTTATATACCCTTTGTTGGCAATGACAGAGGTCAAACGTTTTCTGTAAGTCTTCACAAGGTTTTCACACACTGTTGCTGGTATTTTGGCCCATTCCTCCATGCAGATCTCCTCTAGAGCAGTGATGTTTTGGGGCTGTCGCTGGGCAACACGGACTTTCAAAGATTTTCTATGGGGTTGAGATCTGGAGACTGGCTAGGCCACTCCAGGACCTTGAAATGCTTCTTACGAAGCCACTCCTTCGTTGCCCAGGCGGTGTGTTTGGGATCATTGTCATGCTGAAAGACCCAGCCACGTTTCATCTTCAATGCCCTTGCTGATGGAAGGAGGTTTTTACTCAAAATCTCACGATACATGGCCCCATTCATTCTTTACTTTACACGGATCAGTCGTCCTGGTCCCTTTGCAGAAAAACAGCCCCAAAGCATGATGTTTCCACCCCCATGCTTCACAGTAGGTATGGTGTTCTTTGGATGCAACTCAGCATTCTTTTACCAAAAAGTTCTATTTTGGTTTCATCTGACATTCTCCCAATCCTCATCTGGATCATCCAAATGCTCTCTAGCAAACTTTAGACGGGCCTGAACATGTACTGGCTTAAGCAGGGGGACACGTCTGGCACTGCAGGATTTGAGTCCCTGGCGGTGTAGTGTGTTACTGATGGTAGGCTTTGTTACTTTGGTCCCAGCTCTCTGCAGGTCATTCACTAGGTCCCCGTGTGGTTCTGGGATTTTTGCTCACCGTTCTTGTGATCATTTTGACCCCACGGGTGAGATCTTGCGTGGAGCCCCAGATCGAGGAAGATTATCAGTGGTCTTGTATGTCTTCCATTTCCTAATAATTGCTCCCACAGTTGATTTCTTCAAACCAAGCTGCTTACCTATTGCAGATTCAGTCTTCCCAACCTGGTGCAGGTCTACAATTTGTTTCTGGTGTCCTTTGACAGCTCTTTGGTCTTAGCCATAGTGGAGTTTGGAGTGTGACTGTTTGAGGTTGTGGACAGGTGTCTTTTATACTGATAACAAGTTCAAACAGGTGCCATTAATACAGGTAATGAGTGGAGGACAGAGGCCTCTTAAAGAAGAAGTTACAGGTCTGTGAGAGCCAGAAATCTTGCTTGTTTGTATGTGACCAAATACTTATTTTCCACCATAATTTGCAAATAAATTCATAAAAAATCCTACAATGTGATTTTCTGGATTTTTTTCCTAATTTTGTCTGTCATAGTTGAAGTGTACCTATGATGAAAATTACAGGCCTCTCTCATCTTTTTAAGTGAGAGAACTTGCACAATTGGTGGCTGACTAAATACTTTTTTTCCCCACTGTATATTGTATTTTATTTATTTATCTTTTATCCCAGGCCCACGTCCTCGCAGGAGGCCTTTTGCCTTTTGGTAGGCCGTCATTGTAAATAAGAATTTGTTCTTAACTGACTTGCCTAGTTAAATAAAGGTTAAATAAAAAATAAATAAATAAAAATAACTTCCCTCTGTTTCGAAGTAAATGGGTGCAGTTTTTTCATTGTAATATAAAGTCTAATATTTGACCAATCGGATATCCAAGATGGAACAACGGAATATCCCAAATCATAGGAGTCAGACTTTCAATTGCTAAAGTGGACTGACAGACAGACAGCACTGGTCTCCAGTGTGGGAGAAAAGCTTATGAGAAGGCCATAGCTTGGGGCTGATTGAGTGGTGCCTGAAAAAGCCAAAGACACACTACTGACCCACTCAGGGGTGTAACCATGCCGTTTACCAAACACACACACGCACACACACAATTGACCCACCACCAAGGGGTGGAATCATGCCGTTTACAACCCTCCAACCCTCCTCTTATGACACAGGTCAACCCTTCCCCTTCAAGTTATCATTTAAATTAAAACAAGCTCTATGTTCTTTAATTAAAGGGTCATTCCCGTGACAAAACAAGGGAGCCTAGCTTACACACACTCCCCCACACACACACACTCCCACACACGCACACACACACACCCTTGCCTTAAGCCATGGATGATGACTAACAAACCATGCAGGGTGGATCCCCCCAACACCAGGGCACCAGTGGATAACCCAGGTCAACTATTCCAATAACTACAGCTCATTCTTCTAGGCTTAACTGGCGACCATAACAACCAGCTCATCCCTTATAGCGAGCCCTAAGGACAGACTCAGACCGTTGAAATGGCATCCTAGTAGTGCACTATAGGGATTATACAAGTGCACTAGGAAATAGGGGGCCATTTCAGAGTGTTCCTAAACGTGTTGAAATGCTATGCCAAGACTAATGTCTCAATTGGGGATATTAGGGTTGTTTTTGTAATGAAAATTGCAACCCGGAATTCTTGTCAAAACACATTAAATGAGTCAACGCCATATCAGTTAACTTGTTTTTATTAAAACAGTGGGCTGTAATGGAAACTGGGTGCATGATACACCTTCAGTAATTATGTTGGGGAAACAATCGCTGTTAATGTCTGAGTAGGTGGTTGGATTTTAGTCTCATTTTGTCCACCGCTGGTGAATTTACCGGAAGTCTCTTGTTTCCCGACCCGTTTTTGCATAATTATTTTGTCATCCACACATTTCAGTGTCTCTATGGAAGGGACATATTAGAAGCATTGATGAAATGAAACCTTCAAATGAGAGAGAGAGAGATACACAGAGAGAGATACAGAGAGAGAGAGAGAGAGGGAGGAGAGAGAGAGAGACAGGGGAGGGATAGAGAGAGGGGAGAGGGAGAGGGAGAGGGGAGGGAGAGAGGGGGAGAGAGAGGGGAGGGAGAGAGAGGGGGGAGAGGTAGCAAGAGAGGGAGAGGGAGATGCATTGGCACAATACAAAACACAGTAATAATCAAGTTTCAACTTTATTTGTCCCAGAGGGCAATTGGTTTTGCAGCAAAAGAGCATAAAAAACAACATTGAACATATAATATCCACATGGCTCACAATGACACACGGTTATGGGTTTGGGAATGAAGAGAGGGTAAGACAGAGAGAGAGAGAGGCAGAGAGAGAGAGAGAGAGAGAGAGAGAGTGAGAGACAAGGAGAGAGAGTGAAAGAGAGAGAGAGAGAGAGAGAGAGAGAGAGAGAGAGAGAGAGAGAGAGAGAGAGAGAGAGAGAGAGAGAGAGAGAGAGAGAGAGAGAGAGGAGAGAGAGAGCGCGAGACAGAGAGAGAACGAGAGAGAGAGAAAGAGAGTGGGGAGGAAGAAAGAGAGAGCAAAAGAGAGAGAGTGAGAGAGTGAGAGAGTGAGAGAGAGAGAGAGAGAGAGAGAGGGAGGGAGAGAGAGAGAGGGGGAGAGAGCGAGAGACAGAGAGAACGAGAGAGGGGAGGGAGAGAGAGAGGGGGGGAGAGAGCGAGAGACAGAGAGAACGAGAGAGGGGAGGGAGAGAGGGGGGGAGAGAGCGAGAGACAGAGAGAACGAGAGAGGGTAGGGAGAGAGAGAGGGGGAGAGAAAGAAAGAAAGAAAGAAAAAGAAAGAGAGATACATTGACAAAATACAAAACAAACCTTATTATTACTTCCCTGCAAAACCTCAGTGACATTTTGGTAAATGTCAGCGACTCACATCATTCTCCTCCGAGGACACCTACAGCACTGGGTGTTTATGGGTAATTAGCTAACATTCGTCCATTAGCTAGCTACCGACATTTTAACTCACTGAGAGGAGAGAGAGAGAGAGAGACAGCGAGGGAGAGAGAGAACTCATCACGTGACATGTCACATGACGCTGCTGCTGTTTACGATCTGTCGCTATGTTCCTAGTTACAGTGGGGCAAAAAAGTATTTAGTCAGCCACCAATTGTGCAAGTTCTCTCACCTAAAAAGATGAGAGAGGCCTGTAATTTTCATCATAGGTACACTTCAACTATGACAGACAAAATGAGGAAAAAAAAATCCAGAAAATCACATTGTAGGATTTTTAATGAATTTATTTGCAAATTATGGTGGAAAATAAGTATTTGGTCACATACAAACAAGCAAGATTTCTGGCTCTCACAGACCTGTAACTTCTTCTTTAAGAGGCTCCTCTGTCCTCCACTCGTTACCTGTATTAATGGCACCTGTTTGAACTTGTTATCAGTATAAAAGACACCTGTCCACAACCTCAAACAGTCACACTCCAAACTCCACTATGGCCAAGACCAAAGAGCTGTCAAAGGACACCAGAAACAAAATTGTAGACCTGCACCAGGTTGGGAAGACTGAATCTGCAATAGGTAAGCAGCTTGGTTTGAAGAAATCAACTGTGGGAGCAATTATTAGGAAATGGAAGACATACAAGACCACTGATAATCTTCCTCGATCTGGGGCTCCACGCAAGATCTCACCCGTGGGGTCAAAATGATCACAAGAACGGTGAGCAAAAATCCCAGAACCACACGGGGACCTAGTGAATGACCTGCAGAGAGCTGGGACCAAAGTAACAAAGCCTACCATCAGTAACACACTACGCCGCCAGGGACTCAAATCCTGCAGTGCCAGACGTGTCCCCCTGCTTAAGCCAGTACATGTTCAGGCCCGTCTGAAGTTTGCTAGAGAGCATTTGGATGATCCAGATGAGGATTGGGAGAATGTCATATGGTCAGATGAAACCAAAATAGAACTTGAAGCATGGGGGTGGAAACATCATGCTTTGGGGCTGTTTTTCTGCAAAGGGACCAGGATGACTGATCCGTGTAAAGGAAAGAATGAATGGGGACATGTATCGTGAGATTTTGAGTGAAAACCTCCTTCCATCAGCAAGGGCATTGAAGATGAAACGTGGCTGGGTCTTTCAGCATGACAATGATCCCAAACACACCGCCCGGGCAACAAAGGAGTGGCTTCGTAAGAAGCATTTCAAGGTCCTGGAGTGGCCTAGCCAGTCTCCAGATCGCAACCCCATAGAAAATCTTTGGAGGGAGTTGAAAGTCCGTGTTGCCCAGCGACAGCCCCAAAACATCACTGCTCTAGAGGAGATCTGCATGGAGGAATGGGCCAAAATACCAGCAACAGTGTGTGAAAACCTTGTGAAGACTTACAGAAAACGTTTGACCTCTGTCATTGCCAACAAAGGGTATATAACAAAGTATTGAGATAAACTTTTGTTATTGACCAAATACTTATTTTCCACCATAATTTGCAAATAAATACATTTAAAATCCTACAATGTGATTTTCTGGATTTCTTTTTCTCATTTCGTCTGTCATAGTTGAAGTGTACCTATGATGAAAATTACAGGCCTCTCTCATCTTTTTAAGTTGGAGAACTTGCACAATTGGTGGCTGACTAAATACTTTTTTGCCCCACTGTATATGTTCATATCTACCTCAGTTACCTCGTGCACATCGACTCGGCACTAGTACCTGTGTATATAGCCACATTATCGCTCCTCATTGTGTATCTACACTATTATTACGTTTTACTTTTCTTTGCCCATTTTCTTTCTCTCTGCATTGTTGGGAAGGGCCTGTAAGTGAGCATTTCACTGTTAGTCTACACCTGTTGTTTATGAAGCATGTGACCAATAGCGTTGGATTGATTTGATTTGCATGATGGAAAACATGGACGACCCTTCAGATTCACCTCTGTTACGATTGAGACGTATAAAGAGCTTTCACTCAACAGGCCTTTTCACATCCCTAAAGTCTCAAATTTGACCCCCTGCAAGCCCTCAAAAGCACTCTTCTGTGTCACACTCCCAACACCCTTTGACCCCAAAGCCCATTTAAAACAGGTGTGTAAATCAACTCTGTTCTTCCTCTTTGGTCTGTCCTCTTGTCCACTAGTGTTGTTAACAGGGACCCTGTTTAACCCCTCAGTGTATGTGTGTCTGTGTGTGTGTGTGTGTATGTGTGTGCGTCTGTGTGTGTGTAGGTGTGGGCTGTTGTTTGTATCCCCCTCAGTCTGAAAAGGTATTTGTTCTAAAATGGACACCCTCATGATGAGAGGCTGTAGAGGTTTCCTTTTAGTTGTTGTGTTGTTGTTTTGTCCATGCTCAATTACATGATTGTAATGATTATTGACTTTAATTCCCGGCTTATGTATGAGCGATGGACGATGGAGGTCTACTCTAAACACAGACACACACACACATGCGCACACGCACGCACGCACGCACGCACGCACACACACACACACACACACACACACACACACACACACACACACACACACACACACACACACACACACACACGCAAATAAGCACACAGACACAACACACACACATGCAAATCCTGTTTGCCCCTTCCTGAAAACAAACAGCTTACATGCATTGTCCCTGTTTGTTTCAATGACTGACACCCACACTATGTAAAGCTAATACAAGCTAGCTTGTACAGGTGTCTGTGTGTACTCTATCCCGCGGGCATTCAGAGACCATGTTCAAAACATCGTCCATCTTGACAGCGCTTTCTCATAAAAGCAACACAACAGTGGGAGTGACAGTGTTTTTTGGTGGGAGTATTTCACTTCACATGACCTCCCGTTGACACCAGCTAACTAGCTAGCAGTCACGTCAGCTAATCAATTTAGCTTGTTTTCCCATGGGCCCAACAAACTGTGGACCTACGGGTCTCTCTGATTTGTCAGGGATTGTACCCTAGATGTTAATCTCTCCAATTATGTCTTCCATCAGATATCAGTCAGTCAGGCCCATTTTCTTTTGTTTGGCTAAGAGGTCTTCCTGAAAGACTTCCTGTATATTATCTTGGGCTTAAAGGATATTCTCACTCTCTTCCTTGTGATACAGTATTAAAACAACACCAGTCCCCAAAACTCTGCTGCTAGGCTACAGCTCCAGTCCCCAAAACTCTGCTGCTAGGCTACAGCTACAGTCCCCAATACTCTGCTGCTAGGCTACAGCTCCAGTCCCCAATACTCTGCTGCTAGGCTACAGCTCTAGTCCCCAATACTCTGATGCTAGCTCCAGTCCCCAATACTGTGCTGCTAGGTTACAGCTCCAGTCCCCAATACTCTGCTGCTAGGCTACAGCTCCAGTCCCCAATACTCTGCTGCTAGGCTACAGCTCCAGTCCCCAATACTCTGCTGCTAGGTTACAGCTCCAGTCCCAAATACTCTGCTGCTAGGCTACAGCTCCAGTCCCCAAAACTCTGCTGCTAGGCTACAGCTCCAGTCCCCAATACTCTGCTGCTAGACTACAGCTCCAGTCACCAATACTCTGCTGCTAGGCTACAGCTCCAGTCCCCAATACTCTGCTGCTAGGCTACAGCTACAGTCCCCAAAACTCTGCTGCTAGGCTACAGCTCCAGTCCCCAAAACTCTGCTGCTAGGCTACAGCTCCAGTCCGCAAAACTCTGCTGCTAGGCTACAGCTACAGCTCCCAATACTCTGCTGCTAGGCTAACGCTCCAGTCCCCAATACTCTGCTGCTAGGCTACAGCTCTAGTCCCCAATACTCTGCTGCTAGGCTACAGCTCTAGTCCCCAATACTCTGATGCTAGGCTACAGCTCCAGTCCCCAATACTCTGCTGCTAGGCTACAGCTCTAGTCCCCAATACTCTGACGCTAGCTCCAGTCCCCAATACTGTGCTGCTAGGCTACAGCTCCAGTCCCCAATACTCTGATGCTAGGCTACAGCTCCAGACCCCAATACTCTGCTGCTAGGCTACAGGTCCAGTCCCCAATACCCTGATGCTAGGCTACAGCTCCAGTATCCAATACTGTGCTGCTAGGCTACAGCTCCAGTCCCCAATACTCTGCTACTAGGCTACAGCTCACATTTTTATTGTGACTCTACGCTGCACTCACAAGCACACACACACACACACACACACACACACACACACACCCACCCACCCACCCACCCACCCTGTATGAAATGGAAACCTGTTAGAAGAGAGTGACTTCTCCCTGTCCTCAGGCAATTGGCCTTTTGCTTGTGGTGACCATTGTTTCAGTATGTTCCCATGAAGTGACATCTGGTGACAATGGGAAAGAGGAAAGAAAGACACCCTGCCCCTCACACACTCTTATACACACACACCCTTATACACACACACACACCCTTATACACACACACACACACACACACACACACACACACACACACACACACACACACACACACACACACACACACACACACACACACACACACACACACACACACACACACACACACACACACACACAGGGAGACAGAAATACAAAGGCAAAGTCACGCATGCATGTCCAAGCGCACACACAAACACACACATACAAGCACTTTCAAGGGAGAGTGAGAGACAGACAGACAGACAGACAGAAAGTGAGAGACAGACAGAGTGAGAGACAGACAGACAGAAAGTGACAGACAGACAGAACGACAGGCAGACAGACAGACAGAGTGAGAGACAAATAAAGGAGTGAGAGATACAGAGTGAGAGACATGTAAAGGAGTGAGATACACACAGACAGACAGAGTGAGAGACAGGTAAAAGAGTGAGAGACAGACAGAGTGAGAGACTTATAAAGGAGTGAGAGATAGGTAAAGGAGTGAGAGACATGCAGACAGATAGAGCGAGAGACAGAAAGAACGACAGACAGAGTGAGAGACAAATAAAGGAGTGAGAGACACACAGACAGACAGACAGAGTGAGAGACAGTTAAAGGAGTGAGAGACAGACAGAGTGAGAGACATATAAAGGAGTGAGAGACAGGTAAAGGAGTGAGAGACAGACAGAGACAGTGAGAGACAGATAAAGGAGTGAGAGACACAGACAGACAGAGAGACAGGTAAAGGAGTGAAAGTGATACAATTGATACAGGCAGAGAGAAAAAAGAGAGACATATAGAGGGACAGAGACAGACAGACAAAGACCTAGATAGAGTGAGTGTGATACAGAGGAGACACAGACACACACTGAGAGAGACATAGAGAAGAGACACACACTCAGCATGTCACCTCTCCTCTCATAATGAAACGTTTGCTTTGGTCTTTCAGCTAACCTGTCATTAACCAACAGCCACAGGCCCTCAGACTGCTGTCCCTATCTCCCCCTCTCTCTCTCTCTCTCTCTCTCTCTCTCTCTCTCTCTCTGTTCTCTCTCTCTGTTCCTCTCACCCCCCTCTCTCTCTCTCCCTACTGACCGTGTGCTTCCTTAAAACGTTCCTCCTGTCCTGTCCAGCAGAAGTAACCATTTAGCCAGGAAGTCATTGGCGGTGTGTCTCTCTGTGCAAATTAGAGGGGAAGAGGCAAAGATTAAAGAGAGAGAGAGAACAGGTTGAAAGAGCTGCTAATGACCTGGAATGGATTGGGGGAAGGATGGAGGAAAAGAGGGAGGAATGAATGGAAGAGCGAAGGCAGGGGAGGGAGGAAAGGGAGACTGTCGTCTCTCAGTCTCCCTCGCTCACACTCCTTTTTTTCTGTCTCTGTCTCAGTCTGTCTCTATATCTCTTTCTTCCCCTCCTCCTCTCTCTCCTTCTCTCATTTCTCTGCAATTCCTGAGTTAGAGCCGGTGGCCCTTGGAGACATATATGGTGTGATTCTTAAAGTGCTGAATGGACCCACATGAGAACAGGAGGAAGAGAGGAGGAGAGGAGGAGTGCTGTGGGAATCCTCCCTCTGTCGTTTTCACAGCCACTTCCTGTCCCTTATGAAATCCTGACGATTGCGCACACACACGCATGAACACAGACACACACACATCGATACACCCACACACGCAAGCATGGATCGAGCGTGATCCTCCGTTGTGCCATTGGTGGCGTTTTCTTTTTATTTCCCAGTTGGGCCAAGTAAATAATGTGTTTGTCTCCCTCAATGTTTCCATCGTCTCGTTTTATTCCTTTAGTGTAAACACAGTCAATTTTCAGGTTTTATTACAAACAGCTCACTAGAGTATAGAAGAAAAACAACAACTGCTGCAGTGTGAATCTATCTAGGAAAGCTACGCTCTTCAATGATGGCTTATGTTAAGTTTGGTCTTTCCATGGGTACATTCAATTCCTGTTCACCAGTCTAATGGTTATGAGAGTCAATGCATGGAAGATGGCTGGCTGGCAACACATTCAACCCACACTTCTCCTTTCCCATTCTCTCTCTCTCTCTCTCTCTCTCACTCCTTCTCCCACTATCTCTCTGTCCTTCTCTCGACATACTCCTCCCAGCCAGGTCACCCGTGATTCAAGTCAGTATTCCACGTCCATCCATGTCTGAGGACGTCGGGAGATGATGTGGGAACCGGCCACTAGGGGTAACAGTGAGCGCCGTTACCTTCAAGTAGGTTTCAGTTTTGCTAGGGTGTTGTGGATGGGGATGGTGGATTCAAAAAGTTCAAATCCAGCAATAGAAAGTTTATTTTATATATTTTGATTTTAAGCTTATCCCAATCCTTAACCCAGGGGCGGGAATTTGGCTCCATCGCAGGCCACCCTGTTCACGCAAACCACCAGACCGCTAATCTTGTAGGCTAACCCTATTTGTTGATGTAACGGGTACCAAACTAGTTATAAATGTGGCCACTATGTTCATCTGGGAAGAAAGTTATCCACCTTACAAAATACAAACATTTGAGACTGACCAACAAGTAGCCTATCTGAACACTGAGTTTTCAAGGTATGCTATGGCTATAGGGGCACCTTCAAAAACTCACTAGGAATACACCAATCATAGCACATACAAATGTACAAGGTATGCCCCCCGATTACAGTCCTACTGATAATCTCATAAATAAAGCTCATATTCATCTAAAATCATAGCCCACATGTTTAGGTTTGTGCCTTTAAGTGGTACCTGAAGGTTAATGCTCTGAGTCTGACTCTGAACGGACCACCATCTCCAGTTCTGCAGGAGCACCTGAAGCTCTAGTGCTGCAGCTTCTTCCTTCTCCACCTTGGCAAAGAAAATACTCTGTTATCATACTCACTATCATTAGTGTATCAGTAGGCTACATTAATACGGCTCGGGGAAAAAATGATGAGTGGTCTCTTAATTTGGAGTGGCCTCTTAATTTTTCCCAGAGCTGTATATTATTGTAGTAACTTGTAATGCTGGTACTAATGGTGCTAATTATCTTTGGCATTGCCTGTGCTGTGTCACACAGGCTACTGTGTTACGTTCATGGATGTATTATGGTTACGTTACTGTAGCCCTGTTTCGCTGTACAGTGTATGTGCACTTTCGCTAGCTTATGTGGCATGAGTCATGACCGAATGCTGGCAAGTCCATAGTCTAGGTTTACTATTTTTTACTATTTGAAACATATTGCCTTCAATGTCATATTATGATCGCTATGTTGCACTCATTGCTATGATAGAACTCCTCCACGAAGACGTGCAAACTGTTTAGCCTACCGGCCGTTGTGTCGCTATTATTAGCTAGGCTACTTAGCTAGCCATGCTGGGTGTCGTGTTTGTGTGTCAGTGTGTGTGGTTTAGCTCGTGTTTTTCACTGACCTGGTCCCTTACTGGCGAACATGTCGCTTATTTTGCAACATTTCGCTGTGTCTGTGGCAACACTGGCGGTTCTGGGAGAGGCAGTGCCCTGTGACAACAATTTTGGACCCCTTGTGACCCCCTAAATGTGGAGTATGAAATAATTTTTGCATAACTAATGTTTGCTATCGTTCTTTTTTTACATCCGTTATTAGACAGTGGCAACGTGGAACACTAATTAAACCCACACATTTACTAGAGGGACATGGTCTTTTGCCTACTAATGCCTGCAATGAAGTGAAGAAAACAATATGACAACAATGACGTCTAATGTAACTGGCCCCTCTAACAGTACAACTGGCCCCAGCTTGCCCCCCCCCAGTTGAAAGGGTCTAGAACCTCCACTGTGTGGCAAGGGCCTTTCTCTTTTTTATTCTCTCCGTCTCTGCTCCACCTTTCCTCGTCTGACCATCCATTTCTCCGTGCGGCATGTCTAGAATGTTATCGGTGGACAAGCAGGTAGACGGTTGCTATGTGCGTCGCGGAGAAACCTGATGTCCTTTTTGGCGCGGGGACACTGCAGCGAGAGAGTTGAGAGTCGCGCCTGACGCGTGGCTTCTCCGTCAACTCCTGCTGGCTATATTATCGCTGGTCAAGTTGACTATTCACGGCAGGCCAAAACGACCCTCAGGCCACCGGGAGATGTCCCGGTGCTCCCGACGGCCAGTCCGCCATTGCCTTAACCCTTACCTTAACCATTCGGACTTAATGCCTAGCTTTAAGAATTCCAAGTTAATGCCTAAACGTAACCCTAACCTTAAAAATTCAGAGTTAATGCCTAAACGTAACCTTAAACACGAAGAAATGTAACGTTTGGAACAACTTAGAAATGCTACAAATGCTACGTTTGAGAAACATGGATGGACGTCCAATTTTGAAGTGAGACTGAGAGCTTGTAGCTCCTCCCCCTCCTCCTCCCCCATTCCACATTTCCCCCCTCTCTCTCTCTACTCTCTCCCTCTCTCTGAAACACAGGACAGAAAGTCGTACCTAACAACCCTCTTCCTCCTTCCCAATATCTCTCTCTCCTACCCCCGGCCCCCTCTTCTTTCTTTCCCCAGTGAAGGACAGACTCTGCAGTCTGCAGATTGAGGATGCTGTAGAGTGGTAACCTTTCCCTGGGTAACCTTTCCCTCTGATTTCATTATTTCCATTATGGGAAAGACTTCCACCATGGCTATCCCATTAGGTTAAGACTCAGCCCAGCGGGAGAGGAGAGGAGAGGGATGACGAGCATGCAAGCAGCCTGCCTGGCTGTGTGTTTAGGGTGTGTGTGTGTGGGTGTGTGTGTGTGGAGGTGTGTAAGGGAGGGAGAAGAAGAAGCCCAAAGTTAAGCGCTGCTGTCTGGAGAAAGAGATTGACATGAAAAGGATCCCATTTTGATATTTACCAACCATTGCGTCGTCAGTTCCAAGGACTTCCTCTGGCTGTTGAAACTGCTGCTGGAGGAACCTTTCAGCTGGATCAGGCTGCTTGTAATACTTCTGTCATCCGACTGTAATACCTCTGGAACTACAGTACTGGCAACTTCTATAATTACTTAGTTATACTACGCCGACGGATCTCTCAGTCCGTTATCAAATCCAAGTTTATTGGTCGCGTACACAGATTTGCTGGTGTTATAGCGGTTGCAGTGAAGTGCTTATGTTACTAGCTCCAATGGTACAGTAGAATGTCTCGCAAACACGATACAAACACAGAAATAATGGAATCATCTAAACAAGAGATCAGAACGGTAGTAGTCCTTTATTGTGAGCAGGATACCTCCACTGTATATGGCGATCAGGATGATAGTCCAGAACACGTCTTGGATCAACATAGTGACCACTGCTTTATTTATACAAAAAGTTCCCTCTCTTTTCAGCCCCCCAAAATCTTGCGGTTACTTTGACCCAGTCAGTGGTGGGAGTGAAGCAGTCTGGGTAGTCATTAATCATTCGGAGGATTCTAAGGCCGGAGTGTTGCCCCCGACAACAGCGACATCATCATCTAGGCCTCATGATCCGCCCACTTCACATCACTCTGACATTTTAACCGCCCCATTTAGCGAGAAAGCTTTTTGGTGGTGCAGTTAGGAGGGACCGTTTAAACTGGAGAGACGCACACACACATAGAAACCCCCCACTACCCCCACCCCAGTCTGAGTCCCCCAATCTATCTTTCTAATTCCATCAACCACCCATGGCCCAGTCCAGTATCCTCATTGCCTAATCCCCAAATCAATCTCTTGGTCAGGAACTATGGGAGCTCTTTCCTCCCTAAGAACCAGGATGAACCAGGATGGATGTAACCCTGATACCCAGAGGGCTGAACAATAGGAGCTCAGCCCAACCAGGGAGAGTGCAGATCAGGGATGTTCCCCATAGCCCCCATAGTCAAACCTAGTTTTCCCATTCACTGGAAGCCAGTTAGCCTGTTAGCCTGTTAGGCTCAGACAATGAAGGAATGAAGGGGGCTGTATTGCAGTGAGTGACAGGGCCAATGGAGAGATGAAGGGGGCTGTTTGCTCTACTGCTCTATTGCAGTGAGTGACGGGCCAATGCAGATTCAGCTAAGGCTTATAGATATAGACAGAAGGGAGGGTTCCCTCTCTCTCCCTCTCCTCCATTGAGCATCTGTGCTTTATTAAAAGAAGCCCCCTATTCATCCCTTTTAGTGTCCTCGCCCAAGAATGGTGATTTCATGTGTATTGTGGTGATCATCCTAACCCCCCGGTCGTCATCACTGCCTGATGATATTTTACTCCAGGGGATTTGAAAGGCCCTGGTCAAAAGCAGTACACTACACAAAGAATAGGGTGCCATTAAGGACAACGCCTAGTATTCTTTAGGGTCTCATTTCTATGGGGGATTACACTCTGACATTGGGAGGATTTTCATTCATTTCTTCTTCTTTTTTGATTCGTTCTGTGCCTCCGCTTGGACATTAAAATGAGTTATGACCGTTGGCAGTTGAGTTGTTATTTTGTCTATACAGAATAGTCGATATTCAGAATGAAAACCAATAAAAACCCATTGATGTCAGTTGTCAGTTAGTGGACTTTGCTGAAAACAACTTTACGGAGAATTATTGCCCTGCCTGAACAATTCAAACATTATCCCTCCTTCAAGGACAATCAGTCAGTCAGTCAGTCATTTTTGTCCCAAGTCTTGAGACGGGACAATAAGCTATGTGAACTGTTCTACAGAATCAATCAACGAGGGCAAAGGCACACAGGGCCTCGTTGTGTGATTGAGAGAGAGGGAGTGGGGAGAGAGACAGAGAGAAAGAAAGAGAGAAAAGTTGATATTTCATACTGGGCTACAGCTGCAGGAGAGTAGAGAGGCCACAGCCTCAAACTGAAACACATTCTATTTGCGTTGACTGCTCAATAAGTTCCAGTATTTTCACCCAGAGGGGAATAGGGAGAGGGCAAGAGGGAGAGGAGAAGAGAGAGAGGGGAAGAGAGAGAGGAGAAGAGAAGAGAGAGAAGAGAGAGAGTAGAAGAGAGAGAGGGGAAGAGAGAGGGGTAGAGAGAGAGGGGAAGACAGAGAGGAGAAGAGAGAGAGAAACATACAAAGACAGAGAGAAACAGACGGAGAGAGAGAAGTAGAAAGAGAGAGAGAGAAGGAGACAGGAATATAGAGCCAAGACCTAAACTCCCTCTGCCTCACCTCCCCCTCTCCTCTCCAAATAATCCCTCCTCCCTCTCTTCTCCCTCACTGGGCAGCCAGGCATGCTGGCTGGCTGGGGGAGTCGACTAGAGGGGGTGTGTGTGAAGCAGGGAGAAGGGGGGTGCCAGACCCCAGACAAAGGGTGCAGATGGCTACTCCTCCACAGTGTTTGTAGTCAGGGGTACGTAACAGACGCCTGTGAAGGGAGCATGCCCTCCTATGGAGTTTATTTCAGTCCCCCGTTGAAAGGCTTGGCGGAGACGGGTGCTTAGAGAGCTGAGACCCCCTCCATTACTGCGGTCACCTGACCCCCGACCCGACCAACCCCCCCACTCACTGGCCCACCACCTACGACCTCTATGAGGTTACATGCACAGAAATGAACAAGGGAAGGTGTCGGATGGAGAGAAAGAGAAAGAGGGAGAGAGAGAGAAAGAAAGAGAAAGAAAGAAAGAAAGAAAGAAAGAAAGAAAGAAAGAAAGAAAGAAAGAGAGAGGACTTAAGTGCCTATCTTGAAAACATGTATTGTTTACATTACTTACATAGTAATGTCATTAGGATGATTCAAAGACTTTGCTGATGCATGCCTCAACTGTTAAAGGTTCAACCTGACCAACAGAACTCACTGTACTGTTATGGCACCTTCCCCCAGTGTACTTTCAGAAGAATGTGTTCTTGTAATATTTGTGCTTGTCGGTCAGGCCTGGATAAGAGTGCCACCATTTAGCCTACTAAACAAATACCTAACTGACGATTATGCATGTTGCAATAATGTTTGTAAAATGGGTAGTTGGATCCTGGATGCTGATTGTCCCAGCAGCGTTCGAAGCCGTGCTGCATAATCAATGATTATGAATGTTGTGATAATGTATACGATAAACCCGCCAACGTACATCCTTTTGTTTTCGTAACACAACATGTACTTGAACAACAGTACAGGATTCAATAAGGGAGAATCTGTTGATGAGTACCGGTAATACATCAGGAAGATACAGGTAACTGCATCTCAGTGCTCCACTACAGACACCCTGGTTCGAATCCAGGCTCTATCACAACCGTGATTGGGAGTCCCATAGGGCGGCGCACAATTGGCCCAGTGTCGTCCGGGTTTGGCCGGTGTAGGCCGGTGTAGGCCGTCATTGTAAATAAGAATTTGTTCTTAACTGACTTGCCAAGTTAAATAAAGCCAAAATAGTGGAAACACCTGAGTAAATGAGGGATACAAAGTCTATTGAAAGCAGGTGCTTCCACGCAGGTGCGGTTCCGGAGTTAATTAAGCAATTAATATCCCATCATGCTTTGGGTCATGTAATGGGCAGGCCATTATTTTGGCTACCGTGGCTATACCCCCATGGGACGACAATGCCCCCATCCACAGGGCACGAGTGAAAGCAGGAAAACGATTTAAACCATATGCCATGGCTTTTCTACATACTGCCTCTGGAATACGCGACCCCATGGCCTACTGCCCTATATCCAGTCTTATAGAGCGGGATCCTATATTATGACACACTGAAGGCTGACACTGGCTTAACTCAAGAGATCTTCTGTGTAGTGAGGGGCTTGACAACCTGGGATTCAGCCACAACGTGTGCATTGTGACAGTGGGTGTGTTTGTGACGCGGCAGCCGCCTACACTACACAGCCCATATAATACTGTAGGTTCCTCTGTGTGTGGAGGAGGGAGAGAGACGGTGGGGGAAGAGAGAATAAGGGAGGAAGAGAAAGCATGTGCGTTTGGGTATGTATATTGGGTGAGAGAGAGAGAGAGAGAGAGAGAGAGAGAGAAATGTAGATACAGTAATGTAGATTAGTGTGTGTGTGTGTGTGTAAACCACTATGAACTCACCAGGTTATCCAGCATCCTCATGAGAGATTCAAACTCCAGCTCTCCCACCTTCCACTTGTGTGGGCTTCCCATGTTGACAGACCCTGCATCGGCCACCGCATGGGTCCGAGACTTATACTTCTCAGCATCTAACACAATCAGGTTGTCTATGCCGCCAGCACACGAGAAAGAGAGAGAGAGAGAGAGAGAGAGAGAGAGAAAGCATGAGTTCATGTGTATGTATGAGTGAAAGAAAGACAGCGTGTACGTGTGTGTGTCAAATCCAATCAAATCAAAGTTTATTAACACAGCTTAACAAATGTTATAGCTGGTGCAGCGAAATGCTTATGTTGCTAGCACCTAACAATGCAGGAAATAATAATAAATAAAACAAATCGAATTAACAACCCAAATAGCACTGTAACTGTAATCCAAATCCAATCTATACGTCCTGTGTGTGTGTGTCACGAACCGGCCTGTGAAAAGAGGTCATTGCAGCCGCAGGGGACTGAGTGGAGCGGGCTAGGAAGGAGGTACGTGATCACGACAAAGGCTTTAATGGAGACGGCACCATGTCTTTTCTCTCTCTTTCCTTTCTCGGTTTCCCTCCCTTTCCCTTTCTCTCGGCACCCCACGAGCCTCTCACCCCTCAACCTGTGGGTGACTACTGGCATGCTCTGTGGGGCGGGGGGAGGAGGGGGGAGATACAGGGAGATACAGACCTCACCCCCCTGAAACAGTGATGGTGCATCATCGGTAGAGGTCAATAAGGTATAACCCCTGTACCGTGAGTTTTGTCTCCAGGGTGTTCTGTCTCATTGTACTGCCTATCTCCACAGTGGCAGGCTAATGGAAGGATAGGTTTCTACTAAGTGACACTGATTAATGGCTTGGAATCCTTCTTGTCTCTGTCTTGCTGTCCTAGTGTCTGTATATCCACTAGCTGAGCTGGGCACACGCACCACATGTATATCCCCAAAACATATTAGGAGCTTTTACCAATGAAGAATGCTATTTTGTTTATTTTCCTTCACCACAATTATATTCACATCTAATAGCACATAGTACAGTATTATCAGTTA
Source organism: Brachymystax lenok tsinlingensis (assembly GCA_030435695.1). Taxonomy (NCBI): domain Eukaryota; kingdom Metazoa; phylum Chordata; class Actinopteri; order Salmoniformes; family Salmonidae; genus Brachymystax; species Brachymystax lenok. The sequence continues at coordinate 15,745,629 of CM059812.1, forward strand.
TGTACAGACAGACGGACAGACAGGCAGACAGACAGAGGAAGGAATCTTTTAGGCTGTCCTGGTTTGTCTTTTGTCTCCATTTTCCCTCGGTCTCCTTCACCTCTACCCCCCGCCCCACAACATCTCAATTCAATTTCAATTCAATTCAATTTAACATCGCCAAAGCAAAAGCAAGTGAAGTAGATAATAAACAAAAGTCAAATAAACAATAAAAATTAACAGTAAACATTACACTCACAAAAGTTCGAAATAGTTAAAGTACAGAAGGGAAAATAAATAAACATTAATATGGGTTGTATTTACAATGGTGTATGTTCATCATTGGTTGCCCTTTTCTTGTGGCAACAGGTCACAAATCTTGCTGCTGTGATGGCACACTGTGGTGTTTCACCCAATAGATATGGGAGTTTATCAAAATCTGGTTTGTTTTCAAATTCTTTGTGGGTCTGTGTATTCTGGGGGCAGGGCTTTCTATGCAAACAGCTGGAGGCAGGGCTTTCTCCTATAGAGCTCAATTTTATAGAATGGTCTGCCTATCCATGTGAGAGACGCAGACTCGGTCTCAACCTTTAAGTCTTTATTAAAGACTCATCTCTTCAGTAGGTCCTATGATTGAGTGTAGTCTGGCCCAGGAGTGTGAAGGTGAACGGAAAGGCACTGGAGCAACGAACCGCCCTTGCTGTCTCTGCCTGGCCGGTTCCCCTCTCTCCACTGGGATTTTCTGCCTCTAACCCTATTACAGGGGCTGAGTCACTGGCTTACTGGTGCTCTTCCATGCCGTCCCTAGGTGAGGCTGTGCGTGGGTTGAGTCACTGAAGTTATCTTCCTGTCCGGGTTGGCGCACCCCTTGGGTTGTGCCGTGGCGGAGATCTTTGTGGGCTATACTCGGCCTTGTCTCAGGATGGTAAGTTGGTGGTTGAAAATATCCCTCTAGTGGTGTGGGGGCTGTGTTTTGTAGAGTGGGTTGGGTTATATCCTGCCTGTTTGTCCGGGGGTATCGTCGGACGGGGCCACAGTGTCTCCCGACCCCTCCTGTCTCAGCCTCCAGTATTATGCTGCAGTAGTTTGTGTCGGGGGGCTAGGGTCAGTCTGTTATATCGGGAGTATTTCTCCTCTCTTATCCGGTGTCCTGTGTGAATTTAAGTCTGCTCTCTCTTTCTCTTTTTCTCTCTTTCCTTCTTTCTTTCTTTCTTTCTTTCTTTCTTTCTTTCTTTCTTTCTTTCTTTCTTTCTTTCTTTCTTTCTTTCTTTCTTTCTTTCTTTCTTTCTTTCTCCCCTTGGAGGACCTGAGCCCTAGGACCATGCCTCAGGACTACCTGGCCTGATGACTCCTTTCTGTCCCCAGTCCACCTGGCCGTGCTGCTGCTCCAGTTTCAACTGTTCTGCCTGCGGCTATGGAACCCTGACCTGTTCACCAGACGTGCTACCTGCTGTTTTCAACTCTCTAGAGACAGCAGGAGCGGTAGAGATACTCTGAATGATCGGCTATGAAAAGCCAACTGACATTTACTCCTGAGGTGCTGACCTGTTGCATCCTCGACAACCACTGTGATTATTATTATTTGACCCTGCTGGTCATCTATGAACATTTGAACATCTTGGCCATGTTCTGTTAGATTCTCCTCCCGGCACAGCCAGAAGAGGACTGGCCACCCCTCATAGCCTGGTTCCTTTCTAGGTTTCTTCCTAGGTTCTGGCCTTTCTAGGGAGTTTTTCCTAGCCACCGTGCTTCTACACCTGCATTGCTTGCTGTTTGGGGTTTTAGGCTGGGTTTCTGTACAGCACTCGGTGACATCAGCTGATGTAAGAAGGGCTTTATAAATACATTTGATTGATTGATTTGATTGAAGTAATTATTTTTTTGTTTTCTCATGATTTGGTTGAGTCTAATTGTGTTGCTGTCCTGGGGCTCTGTGTGGCTTAGGGAACTCTTCTCCAGGTTCATCTCTCTGTAGGTGATGGCTTTGTTACGGAAGGTTTGGGAATCGCTTCCTTTTAGGAGGTTGTAGAATTTAACGTCTCTTTTCTGTATTTTGATAAATAGCGGGTATCGGCCTAATTCTGCTCTGCATGCATTATTTGGTGTTTTATGTTGTACACAGAGGATATTTTAGCAGAAATCTGCATGCAGAGTCTGAATTTGATATTTGTCCCATTTTGTTAATTCTTGGTTGGTGAGCGGACCCTAGACCGCACAACCATAAAGGGCAATGGGTTCTATAACTGATTCAAGTATTTTTAGCCAGATCCTAATTGGTATGTCAAATTTGATGTTCCTTTTGATGGCATAGAAGGCCCTTCTTGCCTTGTCTCTCAGATCGTTCACAGCTTTGTGGAAGTTACCTGTGGCGCTGATGTTTAGGCCGAGGTATGTATCGTTTTTTTGTGTGTTCTAGGGCAACGGTGTCTAGATGGAATTTGTATTTGTGGTCCTGGCGACTGGACCTTTTTTGGAACACCATTATTTTTTTCTCTTACTGAGATTTACTGTCAGGGCCCAGGTCTGGCAGAATCTGTTCAGAAGATCTAGGTGCTGCTGTAGCCCTCCTTGGTTGGGGACAGAAGCACCAGATCATCAGCAAACAGTAGACATTTGACTTCAAATTCTAGTAGGGTGAGGCCTGGTGCTGCAGACTGTTCTAGTGCCCTCGCCAATTCGTTGATATATATGTTGAAGAGGGTGGGGCTTAAGCTGGATCCCAGTCTCACCCCCCGGCCCGTGGAAAGAAATGTGTGTTCTTTGCCAATTTTTACTGCACACTTGTTGTCGCTCTCTGTTTCTCTCCTCTTTCTTTCTTTCTTTCTTTCTGTCTCTCTCTGTTTTCCTTCTCTTTTCCCACCTATCTGCTCCTCCTCTCTGCCTCCCCCTGGTTTCCCCACAACCTGATATTAAAAAGGGATTAGGGCACTCTGAAAACAACATGGGTAATTTCCTGTTGGAGAGAGCTCAACTTAACTCTCTCTCCTCGCTCTTTCCTTTCCTCCTTTCGCTCTCTCTTTCTCTCTCTCCGCCCAGACAGCCGGGCCTGTAGAGATTTGGAGGGAGACGATGGAGGGTTGGGATGGGGAGGGAGGAAATGTAAGCATGACTCCCCAGAGACTCTCCTTCTGTCAGGGTGAGAAAGGAGAGGATAGGAGGTGTGAGAGGATTCTTCCTGTAGCCGTTGTCTTCCGCACCTATTCTCCTCTATTCAGAACCTTTACTGATGAGGGATATGTCTGTACTGACTGTACAGAGACCCTCCTGACCTGGCCTTATGCCTTGCATACGCACATGCATACGCACACACACACACACACACACACACACACACACACACACACACACACACACACACACACACACACACACACACACACACACACACACACCTGTCTTACTCACACATCCCCACACTCGCTGCCAAACTGTCACGTGTCCATTGTGAAGAATTGTTGCTGAAGACACTGGAGATCAGGGCAGAGAAGGGAGTGTGTGTGATGAGGGCTGGGAGGAGAGCAGAGCAGGATAGGGCAGAGCAGGACAGAGCAGGACAGGGCAGAGCAGGACAGGGCAGAGCAGGACATGGCAGGACAGGGCAGGTCGGACAGGGCAGGACAGGACAGGGCAGGGCAGGACAGAGCAGGATAGAGCAGGACAGGGCAGGACAGAGCAGGGCAGGGTAGGACAGAGCAGGACAGGGCAGGGCAGGCATGGGGTCCAGCAGTCCATGGCCTTTTCACAATTGCATACTCCTTGCGTCATCTCTCCTTGTTTCCTTCTCAAAACCCATTGGACGAGAAGGTCGGAGGGGAGGGACCTTTGGCTTTTACATCCAATGGATTTTGAGAAGGAGACGAGGAGAGAGGATGCGAGGAATATGCAATTGAGTGCCATCTGGTCTTCTGGCCTAACCCAACTCAACGTAACTCAACATAACTAACCCAGTCTGGTTAAGCACAATATCACATGACATCATACTGAGCCATCTGAGTCAATATTCGTGTGTGTGTGTGTTTCTGAGTCAATAAGAGATTATAAACTGGGTGGTTTGAACCCTGAATGCTGATTGGCTGGCAGCCGTGGTATATCATACCGTATACCACGGGTATGACAAAACATGTGTTTTTCCTGCTCTAATTACGTTGGTAACCAGTTTATAATAGCAATAAGGTACCTCTGGGTTTGTGGTATATGGTGCTCTGCTTTGCGTCGTGCCTAAGAACAGCCCTTAGCCGTGATATATTGGCCATAAACCACACCCCCTCGGGCCTTATTGCTTAAATAACATCATGTCATTGTGGTTAGGGGGAATCCATGCCACTGACTCCTCTCACTCTCTACTTCATTTATATCTTTCATCACAATGGTAGTGGAGCTTCTTTTTACTTTTATCTTTTATATCTAGACTAGCTAGTAGTCAAATGCAGAAGTATTAAACAGAGCCACACTGTTAGCCTGTTCAGAGCTGTGAAGGAAACAGAATTTGCATCCCAAATGGCACCATATTCCCTATATAGTGCACTACGTTTGACCAGGGCCCAGTGCACTACAAAGAGAATAGGGTGCCATTTGGGACACAACAGAATCATCAGAGGAACCACTCAACCATCTATAAACACAGGAGCCAGGCGGTCAGAGAGAGAGAAAGCATCTGTCTGTACAGTCTCATCTAAGAGGTGTCTTTTTAAAAATTTCTGAACATGTACAGTTACACTGCATTAAGCAGGGGCAACGGAGACAGGGCAGGGGGGGTTGGTGGTGGGTGTTGATCGATGGGTAGAGAAGGGGGTGAGAGGTAGAGAGAGGGGGTAGAGACATAGGGGAGAGGGGAGAGGTCAGGGAAAGAGAGGATAGAGAGAGGGGTGAGGGGATATAGAGAGAGGGGGTAGTGAGTGGGTAGAGAGGGGTGGGAGGATAGAGAGAGAGATACAGAGAGGGTAGAGAGAGGGGACCGGATAGTAGAGAGGGATAGAGGGGGTAGAGAGAGGGGACCGGATACTAGAGAGGGATAGAGGGGGTAGAGAGAGGGGACGAGGGGGTAGAGAGAGGGGCCCGGATAGTAGAGAGGGATAGAGGGGGGAGAGAGAGGGGACCGGATACTAGAGAGGGATAGAAGGGGTAGAGAGAGAGATACAGAGAGGGTAGAGAGAGGGGACCGGATAGTAGAGAGGGATAGAGGGGGTAGAGAGAGGGACCGGATACTAGAGAGGGATAGAGGGGGTAGAGAGAGGGACGAGGGGGTAGAGAGAGGGGCCCGGATAGTAGAGAGGGATAGAGGGGGTAGAGAGAGGGGACCGGATAGTAGAGAGGGATAGAGGGGGTAGAGAGAGGGGGCAAGGGGTGTCCTGTAGAGAGGGGATAGAGAACTGGGAGCGGGAGTACAGGGGGTGGGGGTGAGAGGGAGTGCCCCTGTGCTTCTGTTCTCCAGACGGAGTCGTGCTGTGAGTGTCACAACCATGAGCCGGGGCTCATCCAGATGGATGCACAGCCAGGGGGAGTCGACATGATACACACACGTAGTTCTACGTACATTTGTGTGGCTGAATTTTTGGACTGCCACCCCTTCCCCCAATGAAACAGACCCCCCATGACACGGGTTAGCATTAACATAGTAGCATCTACAGTAGGCCAGGCACCACTCAGATGAATATGAGGGAACAAGGGACCGCTAAACAAGATGCTTCTACTGAATAGACCCCTCCCCCATGACATGTTGACACGTGCTAGCAAAGTATCCCCATTCATAACATCTATAGTATGGACTACAGTAGACCCTTAACAGCGTCCCCCAATAGACCCCCCATGACATGGACTAGTAGGCTAGCCCCTCCTCCCCATATGCTACTGTATGACTATGCGGAACTGGTCAACATAGGCCATTGTTTGGGTGCTATCCTCCACAGACACCACAGCACTGTGACCTCCTCCCGGATCCCTCATCGGGTGTCAGTGTGTCCAGTGTAATGGGCAGTAATATTTGATATGTGTATATATACAGTATATATCAGTGGAGGCTGCTGAGGGGAGGACGGCGAATAACAATGGCTGGAACAGAGTGAATGGAATGGCATCAACCCACGTGTTTGATGTATTTGATACCATTCCTCCTATTCCACCTCAGCCATTACCACGAGCACGCCTCCCTATTTAAGGTGCCACCAGCCTCCTGTGGCATTTATACCTCACAGGCGCCTCATAACGAGACTAAGCAATGTTTATCTCACTCCATAAAGATAATTCAAACATACAAGCAAGCATTAGGCAATGAGTTGACGTCGACTAGCAAGAATTGGTCTGAGATTTGTAGACTACACAAGCGTTAGCGGAGTGGTTGAATGAACTAAGGACATCACAGCATCAGACCTCTTGACTTGTTCGCATGCCTTTGTTGTTCAGTGCAGGAAAGTCTACATTTACGCAACAAAGTGCCATTATCATATCACATTCATTAGCGTCAGGGTCAGAGTTTATTGCCATGATTTCTGTCGACAAATCACAGAAGCAAACGCAACACTTAAGGGAAGAGGGTGAGAGGAGAAGAGAAGTGAACGGGTAATATTGCTGTAGTCCACTAACTCTCAGCCACTCTCCCTTCCCCTACACACACTCCCACTTGGATTTAGGAAGCACATAACGTCATGGTGAGTTGCTTGTATATTTCATATTATATTTATTTGCAAAGAGGAAAAATGCAGTCAAGGCACAACGGCAGCCTCCTAGCAACGGCACTAACAGTCCCATGTTCACTGTGCAATAAAGGCGTCATTTTGTGTCAACACTGTACACTGTAATTGGTTAACATCAGCATGAAATTAACTCTTGGATTGATTCGGTTCAGTTCCAGTTCTAGAAGGTTTGGCAGAGTCATGACTCTTTGGAGGTGATGCGTACACATTACATTTGTGATAGATACACATACAATTAGATGTGTCATAGAATAAATATCATGGTAGGTCCCAGTCAAGTCAATAGTTTAGGTCCCAGTCAAGTCAATAGTTTAGGTCCCAGTCAAGTCAATAGTTTATTTCCTTCTTTTCAAGATGTCCTATTAGTGCCTTTGCTATCGCCACACACTCCCCCTCTCTTTCACACACAGCCAAGCAAGCAAAACAAACAAACATACACGCAGCCATATGGAAGTTATCCTGTGCATTATCAATACATACATATATATATATATATATATATTACAAAATATATGTCACCCTCTCAGTGCTATAATGGTTGGCTGATTGATTGAAACTTTACAAATAATTGTTCAGTAGCTTCTCAATCACCTCCAATACGTCTCATCATAATGACTGGACATACGCTTCTGGCCTCCAGGTTTACATTGAGGTGATTTTGCATAATTTGACAGTTGTTCATATTTCATATGGACTATGTTCTCTATATATCATTGAAACCTGCATAATGTGTGTGTATACTGGTTTTGTATTTACAGGATAATATCAGGACACCGAGCAACAACTTTCAAAACCGTACAATATATTTGATTGCATCCCCATGTGCAGACTATCTTTTCGTTTATGAGTTAAACTTAAAATGATTGTGGATGGATTATGCTCAACATAAAAACGACAATTGGAAGAATGATATGAGTGTTTATGAATGTGGATTGTAGATGATTACGGGGTGATTTTTGTGCCAAAATAAATTGAATCGGAATTCAATTAATTTTGGCACTAAAATGACTCCATAAAAGGAGTCCGCCGCTTCAATCAGTTTAACAAGACATGGAAATGAAAAATAAAGCTTCCGTTTCTTAAAATACAGTTTTATTTTGTGAATTTACACTGATTAGCATTACAGCTAAAAGCAACTCCATTACAGAAGAACCATTTCTAATAGGATTTATGTTCACAGGATGGGCTTGGCTCATTACTTGCCTGCTAAAGCAATCCTTTCTTTTTTTATGAACAGAAACAAAATGGTGGACAGAGGCATTAGTTAGTAAAACAAGGTGCAGGCGGCCGGTAGATGGGAGGGAAAAGTAAACAAAAGAATGCAAATGCAAATTCAATTAATCTGAGAGCGGTTTGTAAATGCTCATACTGTAAAATGGTTAATAAGGAAGAAGAAACCTAGTACTTGGTAAACGAAAAAGACTGAACTGAAAACCTGTGATACAAATGAAAAGAGGAAAAATAAGAACTGTGTCAGAAAGGAGAAATGGTATGAAAAAGGGTACAATTGAGAGTAATTATAAAAACATGGTGTGTTAATGTCATAGTTCTCCCTAAAACCCCACCCCACACATACACTTTTACATTTTCTAAAACTCACACACCTCAACCCTTTTTCCAGCTGTTCATGTAACTGTGTGACCAAAAACCTCAACTCTGCCGTGAGTACAGATGATAGGGCTATTTACACAGCTAAAGATGTGCCTCACTCCTTCCCTCCTTTCATCCCCCTCTCCTTCTCTCGCTCCATCCCACTCTCCTTCCCTCCCTCCTTTCATCCCTCTCTCAATGTTCCAAATCCAATGCTTCACATTGCTAGCTGGGATATTGGTACATCTGTATATTAACAGTACTACTCCATGTCTATATGCCACTTAGTCATCAGTCTTCCATGATTTAGATCTTCTCGAGAATTAATAACACGAGTTCCAGTTTCCACAACCGACGTCGTGAAAGGAGCTGTTGAGATGCAAAATTAAAAGAGAAACGGATTCAATGTCAATCCACTAAATGTTGTCTAAAAACTTTGTTTTGAGGAGTGGCAGTTGAGAGAGACAATGACGGGCAAATAAAGATACAGCACTGACATTGTGATGCCAGTGGTATTATTTCCAGGCTTCCAGGTGGCTAAAGAGGCTACGCGAACAACGTCTAGACAACTATGAGCTGTGAAAGTGGTCTTATGAGCAGTCATAGGCATGACATAGGGGTGACTTATAAGAGGCCTAATGACAATTCGGGAGCACTCCTGCTAAATTTGGCGCCTGGAGTGCGGGCAGGATAAGATTCTCAACCCTTGTCTCGTGATTTAAAATATAGGAGAAAAATATAGTATACGGCTTTAAAAAACTAAATACACACCATTGCAACAACGGCGCCAGTTCCACGCTCAAGGCCCATGATTTTTTTATTTTATAACTGAAGATACTTTTTGTATTTTGGGACCGGTTTTACTCATTTTGTTGTTTTTAACTGAGAAATAATATTTTTTCCAAGCGTGACAAAAATCTATATATTTTTCTTCTGAAACAACTCACTTTCCACAACCTAAAGTGTATCTTCCGTACTCTGCTCCTGCTAGCTACTTTCTTGCTTCTATAGATTCTATTGGTTCTTCTGCTTCTAGAATCTCCTTCATAGTTGAAACCACCTGCAACTACATTGTGTTATAGTCATACCACAGTAAAAGTGCAGCACAATAAAATACAAAATATATAGTTAAAAATCTATATCCAACATATCCAGTTTTCATATATCTCAGTTATATAGTCTTTTTTGTAATCTGAACAAGAATATAATTTGAGAGAAACCTGCAGGCAACACTAGAGCAACGTAGTCAGCCATATCAATTCAGATTCTTGCAAAAACATGCGTAACATCTTGTATTTCTCTGTAAAAGTATGAGTACAAAACTGAGTGAGAAGAAGACTACTACCAAATTGTGTTCAATTAAAAAAACTAAAATGTAATATTATTTAATGAGATGACATGTTTTTATGATCTAAATGAGATTAAAAAGTATATAAGCGATAATTCTTCACTAAAGCGTTGATTTTTTTATTCCTTTTAGTTTGGCAAAATAAAAATGAACTTATTAAAGAGGAGAGCACAATAAAAAAGTTTGAGTTCAGAGTGAATCAGCAGCGGTGAACAACTGAGATGAAGGTCGGAGGTCGACTAGAAGAGCGCTAGGTAATGTAAATATAGATTCACTTTCAACAGAAGGTTAGAGAGGAGGAGGAGCAATGAAAAGAGGGATGAAAGAGAAAACAGGCGAGGCAGAGAGAGAAAGCGAAAAAAAAAGCAAGCGTGAAAGAAAGAAAACCTGTCAATTTAAAACCACCTCAAACCAGTTTTCCAATCTGACTATTACCTTGTGGCCTCTCTGACTTCAGTCCTCTATGTATTGAAGAAGCAGACCTCACACGAGGAGAAAATCTAAGCAAAAAGAACATGGTGGTTGTTATGGTTACCATAAGGGCGTAAAGAGTTTCCGTACGCTAGCTAGTCGCCATATTGTGCAGTTTAATAATACCACTGATGCATATCTAGACCCGCCAGTGTCGGCTGGAGATAATGAAGTAAGGAATACGATTGGCTGTTTCTAATTCCATAATCAACAAATAGCCAATGGCAGAGAAAAAAAATGACATAATCAGCCAATGGCAGTGAATATTGAACATGGGGGAGGAGTCAGTTTTCCAGAATAAATTGTTGCAGCTTTATAATTTTAATCATGGCCTTCCCAAAACAATGAGCCTTCACTTCTAGGCAGAGGAAGAGAATCCTCAACTCAATTCATCACTTTTCGCGCATGTCTAAAAAATTTTTTAACTTAAAAGAACAATTTGTTAAAAAATACAATCAAAATAAAATCTTTTAAAAAAAATGACAAGAGAACACACTGACAAAAACTAAACTAAAATAAAAACAGACCCCAAAAAAAGAGGGTTCCCCTCTTTCTTCTTAAACTGTATATAGGCTTTAATATCACTCCCTCCATCTCTCTTTCTCTAGGCCTCCATTTTCTCTTTCTTTTTGTTCTTCTTGAGGAAGGAGGGAGTGCGGAACTTCTTCTTCTTCTTGTTGGGGGACTTGGAGGGCGAGCTCTCGGGGGAGAGGGCGGAGTCTTCGATCTTCTCGCCGGTGCGGACCTTGACCTCAATGCTCTCCACGCTGGTGGTCAGCTGACTGACTCGTTTGCTCAGCTCTTCGTTCACCTCATGGTCGCCGCCGTCCTTGCCGTTCTGCATCGTGTGGTTCTCTGGAAAGAGCAGCGGAGATGGGTCAGAGGTCAGACAGGGTAGACCACCACAACAACAACAACAAACCTGATTCTGTGTCTGCTACAGGCCTGTATACTATGTTGTTTGACCACAAAATATGTGCAGGTGCTACTACGGATAACTTTTCAAAATTCCCAGGTTTTCCAGAAATCCTGGTTGGAAGACCCTGGAATCAGGAAGGAATAACCAGGGAATCTTGGAGAAATTGCAACCCTGGGTGCTACATTTTCCATGAACCAAGAGCAACCTAGGAGAGGGTGTCAACTGATGTCACCTACCCTATCTGAAATAAGTCATTACAGTACAGCTGGTATCTGTTAACTAATCAACACAAGTTCAATGATCACCTTTTTCAATAGAGTGCATTTCACACCCAATGTTAATGTGACCGTGACTATGTAGTTACCACACCGAAGAGTGTTCTTTACAAGCACTGTTCTACTGTTCTATTACAAGAGAATTTCAATGTACTACAATGAACCAACGTGTGACATCATAAGAGGTTGTTGAGCAACAATCGACCCGACTTGGCCCCCACAGGAGAAGAACTGTTTGACTTAAGTTAAAAAACTGTGTCACGAATTGTGTCGCACGCACACACACGGAACCGTTTGCTGTGGGGAACTGTGTTGATGGCTACTCTAGTGTTCTGTAGTTACGTGGTGTTGGTGTTTGTTGTTTAAAGGGACAGGAAGTAGTTACTACAGTTACTGATTAAGTGGACGTAAGATACTATAGAATTGGTACCGATTAAGCCTAGTAAAGTTGATAACACAATAGCAATGTAGTAGGTTTCCACATAACTTTGTATCTATTATAACATTTGAGGTAAAAGTGGAACCAAAGGAATGTAGAATGTGTTTTTGACATAATAAAACACAGCACAACCTTAGTAAAGCCTGTTCTGTTGAAACGCACACAAACAAACACATGAACACATTTCACAACGTTCTCTCGCTCTGTGTGATACCTTCTTTAGCTGGAGTTATTTGCGGGGACTGAGTTTGGGACAGAGACTGAGAGAGAGTGGAAGCGTCGTTGGAGGTTAGGTCGTGCTCGGCATCTGCAGGAGTGGGTTTGGGATGAGGGTTGAAGGGGTGGGAGTAAGGGGTCAGGGGGTGAGGAGAGAGGGAAGTGAGGTTTTAGGGGTGAGAGATTAGTGTTGACACACATGTTAGAGGCAGCACAAACAGATCTGGGACCAGGCTACGTTGGGGTACATGGAACGTAGTGGTCACACAGTACCTCCGGTACATACTGTGAGGAATCTAAGGGGTTAACGTGGTTCATTTAACCACCAGGTCATTCCTCTGGCCATTACTAATACTATTAGTTTATAAGTATACGTCAATCCAGAGCCATTCCAAAAACCCATTATAACAGTGAAGGTATAGCAGTAGCATTACAGACAAACAGTCATTCTTGAGACTATCAACATCCTAGTATACATAACAGCACATAGTATTACTGTGAGCGCAGACATGCAGAAGAACATTCTATAAGGAGCATAATATGGAATCCAGATTGGACTGGTGTAGAGTAGGTGGGGATAAGGGGTGGATGGTGTCATGGCAACCGGGCCCACTCATACAGTGGGTGTGAAAACCTGCTGTGGGCCAGTCTGTCAGTTCTGTTGGCCACCTTAGTCATAGGATGGAGGGATGGTTCCCTGCTGCACACACGTTACTACAGGCAGTGGTTTTACCATCTTGACTGCAAGACTTGACCAGGAACAACTCTCACTAAAAATGGTGTTGTGGCTTATAAAACGGGTTCGGAGAAATCAGCAATCTGATTGGCTGAAATGGGTCTCCAAGCCCTGTTATCCGGACTGTCTATGGAAGTAGTACCAGTTTTCACTGGAGTGGAATACTACTCATTTTACTTGTGTATAACATTGCAGGATAGATGAGTGGTGTGTGTTTCTCTGTGGTTCTTTATGGGTGTGTGTGTGTTTGTGTGTGTTTCTATGTGGTTCTGTATGGGTGTGTGTGTGTGTTTCTCTGTGGTTCTGTATGGGTGTGTGTGTTTCTCTGTGGTTTTGTATGGGTGTGTGCCTACTCTGTGTGACTCTCTCTTACCACTCAGCCCCAGCTGTCTCTTCTCTACGTTCATCGTGTATTCGTCCATCTCGCTCTCAGACAGCTGACTGAAGGGGTTAGGAGGTAGAGGAACCATCTGGTCATCCTCTGATGCCACGTAGGGCTGGAGAGAGAGAATGGAGGGAGAGAGAGAGGAGAGAGAGAATGGAGGGAGAGAGAGTAGAGAGTGGAGAGAGAATGGAGAGAGAGAGAGAATGGAGAGAGAGTGAGAATGGAGAGAGAGTGAGAATGGAGAGAGAGAGAATGGAGAGAGAGAGAGAATGGAGAGAGAGGAGAAAGCGGTTAACATAGGATCAGACATAAGACTCCCCAGATATTTGACATGGACAGATACATTCCCACATTAGGACCAGAGTGAGTACACTTCCTCATGCCAGTTCATCGTAAACCACAACACACACTAACACACAATTCAATAGAAATGGCCATATCACACAAACACACTCCAATACTTTCAAATGACTTTCCAACAGCAGAGAAAAACACTTACTAAGAGACACTCTAATGTGAATGCTGTTCTGTCACAACCACATCATAACATGCACAACACACATTTGGTGACATAAGGAAGGAGAAAAACATTGGTCATTCATTGGTGGAGTGCACTATCATGCGTAAAACACTCCATTTCACTCCCACCAAAACACAAACAGTGACGATGTGACCTAACAGGACACCAACTGAAACGACAAACAGGTCAAAAGAAAAACACTGCACACTGTAGTATTCAAAAAGCCGTGTAGAGACATTACCTTAACATGGACCGGCTGATCCTTCAACACATGACACACACCACGTAGGGGAAACAATATTTAATACGTGATCAAATCTCGCACTTAGCAATTTCATCTCGACTCTGAGAACAGGCAGAGAGACCTGGATGCTGTTATTTCCTTGCTAGAAGATGATACCAATCACCAAAATGTAGACTTGGGTTGCCACTTTGAAGGACGGATGTCATTATAGAATCCCAGAGCCATACAGATGTGGATTTCTGGTTCTAAACAATACATGTCGTTAGCCCCACCTACTGGTTGAGGTTGGCAAACGCAATAACACATAGCTAAGAGTTTCTAGCCTGGGTGATAGGGCTTACTTAGCAAAACCCTAAAGGATGCTCACAGCTTACAGAATGCCGTATGCACCCTATCATTCAAAAGACTGTCATATATTGAAATAAATATTGAATTATAATGGTAACCACTTTAGTTGCTGTTTATGGCACTTATGGATATATCACCTACGGGACTTCAAGTAAAGTGGCAACAGATATATTGGTTTGTCACACAGAGTTGCCACTCACCAGTCGAGGTTCGTCCAATGGGATGCCTGCCAGGTGGTGAGAGCGAGGTCCGGACGTCGTCATGTCGAATCTGTTCTGCTCTCTGATCTGTGATAGGACAAAACAGTGACATCACTTACAGCTACACAACCAGGGAGTGTATGGTAAGGATTGTGGTTCTGATGGCGATGGAAGGCAGAGAAGGAGCTGATAGAGAGGAGTTAAGTTGAAGTTGGCCTTAGTGATCCAGGGTCAGTTTTGCCTTTCCCCTACTGATGTTTATGGTTAAGACGTATGGAGGGTAGCTGATCCTAGATCTGTGACTTACTCGGTTTCTCTTCTCCAGCACCTCGCTGGGGTTGGTGTTCATAGGGACAAACTGGTTGGGGTCCTCGATCCGGATTGGAGTGCCGCTGCTGTTGCCACCTTCCTCAGACTTCATCCACTGTAGAGAAGAACAGAAAAGACAAAAACATAGACCAATCAGACATAGACCAATCAGACATAGACCAATCAGACATAGACCAATCTGTCTAGTTCATTCGGTTCTAGACATCTGGAGGGAAACTGAAAGACAAGGACTGCGTTTAGAAAGGCAGTCCAATTCTCATATTTTTTTTCATAAATTGCTTTTGCCAATCAGAGCAGCTCTGAAAAAGATCTGATGTGAAAAGATCCGAAGTGATTGATCAAAAGACTGATTAGTGGAACAATTAGGCTGCCTGTGTAAACGTAGCCAAGGTGAACTTGCTGGTATTCCTTTCTGAGTCATTATACGTGGTAATATCACAAAGATGTAATTCTCTAACATACCAGGAGAGGGCAGTCTAATATAAGGTTTCACCAGAATGTGTATCAGAGAACGTCAGACTGGCTCCAGACTAGCAAATGAGCTAGTCAGGACCAAGATCTGCACAACACAATGTGTAGACATGAACAGGGAGCTCTGATTCATTAACACTGACCGTGTGTGTGTGTGTGTGTGTGTCTGTCTACAGTGTGACTACTGACCATGGTTCGGGTGTGTTCATATAGTGTATGTTAACCCTCCCTACAGTAGGAGTACTGACCATGGTCCTGGTGCGTTAGTCCCACGGCCGCCACGCGTTAACCTTCATATAACTGTTGGGGCTGTTGAGCCAGCGTGTCTTCTCTCTGGCCTGTCTCTGCTGGAGGAACTTAAACGGCAGCCGCGCGGCGCCCTCCTCCTCCTCGAACATAAACGCCGACACCGTGGCCGGGATCTCCACGTCGGACTTGTGCCGAGGCTTCTCCCGAATGATGGGGTGGCGGTAAGCGTAGCCCGTCCGGTAACCCTGTGGGGAAAAGGATACAGAAATCAATTAATCCATTAGATTTCATGTACATAGTTCGTTCAGTCCGGCAGCCCTGTATGGCAAAACAAAATAAATGACAGAAATGTCCATCTACAAATCAAATTCCGTTTGTATAGTACTTATTTGACACAAAGTTTCTAAGTCCCTAGAGACGAGGTAGGAAGTGGTAGGTAGGAAAGAAGACTCTTTAATAGTGGAACACCCCATTCATCTAGTGTTCATTTTCAATACTGCAAGTCATCTCAGTAGAATCTTCACTACATAGGAAAGCAGTCCATGTGTCTGTCCCACCCTTGATATTTGGACACAGCCCTGGACTCAAAACTATCGCCTCGGTCCACTAAGGAAAACGGAAAGAGATAGAGAGAGTGTGTGGGGGACAGTCTCCGGCCACTATCCCACGATTCCTAGCTGTCGGAGAATGGAAAAACCATGATGTGCAGCCGGAGGGGTTCCTGGCATCCACGGACAATGGAGTGAGTCTCTCCCTCCAACTGGACTCAGGAAACACAGAATCAGATGAGGTTGTTGGCATGCAGCTTCCTCTTCATATCAGAGGTAATTACGCTGTGGTGTTGTGAAACGTGTTATCCCGGTATACGAAATAGTATTTTTACGAGGTGTGAGACGAGACTGTGTGATAGCAGCGGTCCTCTTTGGACAGATACACAGGCCGTTGAGTAATGAATGTCCAGATACACTACATAGAGGACAGAGGTGAGAAGAGAGTAGACAAGAAAAAGTTAGAGAAGAGAGACTTGGGGAGACAAGAGAGGGAGGAGAGGAAAAGGGAGAGAGAGAGATAAAAGGGAGAGAGACAGAGAGAAGGGAGAGAAGGGAGAGAGACAGAGAAGGGAGAGAGAGTCTCTCTGCTGTAAGCTCAGCAGTGTCTGATCCTTGAGGGATCTGGTGTTGTTATGACCAGTTCCACCAGGGCCCAGACCATAGATCACTGACCCAGTCCCAAGTCTACAGGGACCAGTTCCACCAGGGCCCAGACCATAGATCACTGACCCAGTCCCAAGTCTACAGGGACCAGCACAGCTACACTGGACCAGTGACGTACAGTCCAGCTATCTCCCCTCCCTCAGAAATGTCTCCTCCTTATGCAGCTTTGTCCCCATTCCTTCCAAACCCATCTATACCTCTAATCCACATCTCACTCACTCACAAGTCACTTAGGCACTGGCACAAGTTGATAAAACAACTTAGTTGAACCAGAAGGGAAGAGTGATAGATCCGTTGATGACCCAGAAACAGTAATGACAGAGGAAATGAGGGCAGGATTGTACACTATGTTGGATGCCAACTCATTGTCCTTGAATTCCATTGCCCTGTTAGTTACACAACCTGGAGGTCAGAGGCAGGAGGGGGGCACCTGGGACAGTGCCAGCCCAGCAGGTCAACTCATAGCCTGGGTAGCGTGGGTGGTAGCCCCGCTTCCTCCCATGACCTTGGTGGCTAGTGCCAACTGGACATATGGCATAGCTAGGAGTCACTGTCAAGGATATTATACAGTAATGTAGATTAGTGTGTGTGTGTGTAAACCACTATGAACTCACCAGGTTATCCAGCATCCTCATGAGAGATTCAAACTCCAGCTCTCCCACCTTCCACTTGTGTGGGCTTCCCATGTTGACAGACCCTGCATTGGCCACCGCATGGGTCCGAGACTTATACTTCTCAGCATCTAACACAATCAGGTTGTCTATGCCGCCAGCACACGAGAACGCATTCACCTAGAGAGAGAGAGAGAGAGAGAGAGAGAGAGAGAGAGAGAGAGAGAGAGAGAGAGAGAGAGAGAGAGAGAGAGAGAGAGAGAGAGAGAGAGAGAGAGAGAGAGAGAGAGAGAGAGAGAGAGAAAGAGAGAGAGAGATGGGGGAGAAAGAGAGAGAGAGATGGGGGAGAAAGAGAGAGAGATGGGGGAGAGAGAGAGAGAGATGGGGGAGAGAGAGAGAGAGATGGAGAGAGAGATGAGCCATTTCTATTCAGAAAAGAGAGGCACAGAGTTCTATCGAGAGAAAAAAACTAGAGAATTGAAAAATGCAACCCAGGGAGGTATTACAGTTTACACTTATTATACGAGGTCACTTTTTTGCAATAGCCACACACACCGTAGCCTGAGGTTTATCTTTAGATATTAAGCAGGCTTTGCTAGGTTGGATTAATGTTTTGTTTGGCTCTGAGGCCGAGATTCAAATAGGGATTTGGTGCACCTATTACAACAGGCAGGGACAACACACCCACACACACACCCCCCCACACCCACACACACACACACACACACACACCCCCCCACACCGTAATGTCTACCATATTTACAAACTGCATACACAGCACACAGGCGCGCGCAAACAGTAACACACACATATCATACGCACATGCACAAAAACACGGGCACAAGCGCACTTTGCCAAACAAAACTCTGGAAATCATTGACTTCCCATTCAAGCTGTCCTGCTGGTTTTGTTGTGGGGTAACATACAGTCCATTTAAAATGGTCTATTTCCCTCTTCCCTCTAATTCAGATGGTGTAGGGCGTTATAGGGCTTCAACGTAATCTCTTTGTTTTCCTGCCAGTCTTTCGCTCCAGCTGTCTTCCCGTTTCCTCTCGCTCTCTCTCTAGATTTTTAACAACCCCATAAATGACATCCCGGCTTTCCTTGGAAAACACAGAAACGACCAAAACAGGAACAGCATCACCAATAAGCGCTTGATGAAGATAACAGCCATTGTGACGTCGTATTGTTGCAGAATCGAAGGCAGGAGTTGTTACTGAAATCTCTGTTTGAACAGAACAGTAAATGTCTGTAGAATCTAGATTTATTGACCTATTGTTTGATGAGTGTGAGGTCCAGGGTTCAGCGTGTGTGTGTGTGTGTGTGTGTGTATACCTGGATCTCACAGGCATACTGGGCGTTGTAGATGTAATGAAAGGCCTCTTCGATGGTTTCCCCCAGAGCCACCATTCCATGGTTCCTCAGCACCAGCACCTGTTCACCAAACACACACGCTCACGGTCAAATAAAACTGTCACAATAACAACCATAGATGAGCACAGTTACATCTAACAAGACCAAGTTCCCCAGGGTGGTAATAAGCCTCCGTAGTTTACCAGTAGACGACTCTAGAGAGGGGACACACAACCACAGTAACCTCAATGCCATTCAGGCAGGCTGACTAGCTAGTACATTTGATCACCAAGACTGCTTTTACAGTACACTAGCTAGAACACAGTCCTGTCAAAGCAGTCCCACAGGAGTAGGGTTTACCCACTGATCTGAGGTCAGTTTTGCATCCCCCAAACTAGCAATTAACATCACGTTTTGGGGTGGGGTAATCTGATCCTAGATCCTTACCTTGGCTGAGGGTCCGAGGGCCTTCTGCAGCGCCAGGCGTTCCTCCTGGTCGTCAAGGCTACCCTGGTAGTTGTAGTATGCGATGTCACCCAGGATCAAGGCCTCCTGAGAGATGGGCAGGATGCCACACTTCATAGACGACACCTGGAGAGACATGGAGGGAGAGGGGAGGAGATGAGAGAACTATTCAGACCCTGGAGGATGGAAGTTGAGAGAGAGAGAAAACTGGCAATGAACATATACAGTGAGGGAAAAAAGTATTTGATCCCCTGCTGATTTTGTACATTTGCCCACTGACAAAGAAATGATCAGTCTATAATTTTAATAGTAGGAATATTTGAACAGTGAGAGACAGAATAACAAAAAATTCAGAAAAACGCATGTGAAAAATTTTATAAATGGAATTGCATTTTAAATGAGGGAAATAAGTACAGTGGGGAAAAAAAGTATTTAGTCAGCCACCAATTGTGCAAGTTCTCTCACTTAAAAAGATGAGAGGCCTGTAATTTTCATCATAGGTACACTTCAACTATGACAGACAAAATTAGGAAAAAAAATCCAGAAAATCACATTGTAGGATTTTTAAGAATTTATTGCAAATTATGGTGGAAAATAAGTATTTGGTCACATACAAACAAGCAAGATTTCTGGCTCTCACAGACCTGTAACTTCTTCTTTAAGAGGCTCCTCTGTCCTCCACTCATTACCTGTACTAATGGCACCTGTTTGAACTTGTTATCAGTATAAAAGACACCTGTCCACAACCTCATACAGTCACACTCTAAACTCCACTATGGCCAAGACCAAAGAGCTGTCAAAGGACACCAGAAACAAAATTGTAGACCTGCACCAGGTTGGGAAGACTGAATCTGCAATAGGTAAGCAGCTTGGTTTGAAGAAATCAACTGTGGGAGCAATTATTAGGAAATGGAAGACATACAAGACCACTGATAATCTTCCTCGATCTGGGGCTCCACGCAAGATCTCACCCGTGGGGTCAAAATGATCACAAGAACGGTGAGCAAAAATCCCAGAACCACACGGGGGACCTAGTGAATGACCTGCAGAGAGCTGGGACCAAAGTAACAAAGCCTACCATCAGTAACACACTCGCCGCCAGGGACTCAAATCCTGCAGTGCCAGACGTGTCCCCCTGCTTAAGCCAGTACATGTTCAGGCCCGTCTAAAGTTTTCTAGAGAGCATTTGGATGATCCAGATGAGGATTGGGAGAATGTCAGATGAAACCAAAATATAACTTTTTGGTAAAAACTTGTCGTGTTTGGAGGACAAAGAATGCTGAGTTGCATCCAAAGAACACCATACCTACTGTGAAGCATGGGGGTGGAAACATCATGCTTTGGGGCTGTTTTTCTGCAAAGGGACCAGGACGACTGATCCGTGTAAAGGAAAGAATGAATGGGGCCATGTATCGTGAGATTTTGAGTGAAAACCTCCTTCCATCAGCGAGGGCATTGAAGATGAAACGTGGCTGGGTCTTTCAGCATGACAATGATCCCAAACACACCGCCTCGGGCAACGAAGGAGTGGCTTAGAAGAAGCATTTCAAGGTCCTGGAGTGGCCTAGCCAGTCTCCAGATCTCAACCCCATAGAAAATCTTTGGAGGGAGTTGAAAGTCCGTGTTGCCCAGCGACAGCCCCAAAACATCACTGCTCTAGAGGAGATCTGCATGGAGGAATGGGCCAAAATACCAGCAACAGTGTGTGAAAACCTTGTGAAGACTTACAGAAAACGTTTGACCTCTGTCATTGCCAACAAAGGGTATATAACAAAGTATTGAGATAAACTTTTGTTATTGACCAAATACTTATTTTCCACCATAATTTGCAAATAAATTCATAAAAAATCCTACAATGTGATTTTCTGGATTTTTTTTCCTCATTTTGTCTGTCATAGTTGAAGTGTACATATGATGAAAATTAAAATCTCTTTTAAGTGAGAGAACTTGCACAATTGGTGGCTGACTAAATACTTTTTTCCCCCACTGTATTTGACCCCCTCTCAATCAGAAAGATTTCTGGCTCCCAGGTGTCTTTTATACAGGTAACGAGCTGAGATTAGGAGCACACTCTTAAAGGGAGTGCTCCTAATCTCAGTTTGTTACCGGTATAAAAGACACCGGTCTACAGAAGCAATCAATCAATCAGATTCCAAACTCTCCACCATGGCCAAGACCAAAGAGCTCTCCAAGGATGTCAGGGACAAGATTGTAGACCTACACAAGGCTGGAATGGTCTACAAGACCATCGCCAAGCAGCTTGGTGAGAAGGTGACAACAAACACAAAAGAACTGTCAATCTCCCTCGGCCTGGGGCTCCATGCAAGATCTCACCTCGTGGAGTTGCAATGATCATGAGAGCGGTGAGGAATCAGCCCAGAACTACACGGGAGGATCTTGTCAATGATCTCAAGGCAGCTGAGACCATAGTCATAGCCAAGAAAACAATTGGTAATACACTACGCCGTGAAGGACTGAAATCCTGCAGCGCCCGCAAGGTCCCCCTGCTCAAGAAAGCACATATACATGCCCGTCTGAAGTTTGCCAATGAACATCTGAATGATTCAGAGGACAACTGGGTGAAAGTGTTGTGGTCAGATGAGACCAAATTGGAGCTCTTTGGCATCAACTCAACTCGCCGTGTTTGGAGGAGAAGGAATGCTGCCTATGAACCCAAAAACACCCTGCCCACCGTCAAACATGGAGGTGGAAACATTATGCTTTGGGGGTGTTTTTCTGCTAAGGGGACAGGACAACTTCACCGCATCAAAGGGACGATGGGCGGGGCCATGTACCGTCAAATCTTGGGTGAGAACCTCCTTCCCTCAGCCAGGGCATTGAAAATGGGTCGTGGATGGGTATTCCAGCATGACAATGCCCCAAAACACACAGCCAAGGCAACAAAGGAGTGGCTCAAGAATAAGCACATTAAGGTCCTGGAGTGGCCTAGCCAGTCTCCAGACCTGAATCCCATAGAAAATCTGTGGAGGGAGCTGAAGGTTCGAGTTGCCAAACGTCAGCCTCGAAACCTTAATGACTTGGAGAAGATCTGCAAAGAGGAGTGGGACAAAATCCCTCCTGAGATGTGTGCTAACCTGGTGGCCAACTGCAACTGTCTGACCTCTGTGATTGCCAACAAGGGTTTTGCCACCAAGTACTAAGTCATGTTTTGCAGAGGGGTCAAATACTTATTTCCCTCATTAAAATGCAATTCCATTTATAAAATTTTTCACGTGTTTTTCTGGATTTTTTTGTTGTTATTCTCGCTCACTGTTCAAATAAACCTACCATTAAAATTATAGACTGATAATTTCTTTGTCAGTGGGCAAACGTACAAAATCAGCAGGGGATCAAATACTTTTTCCCCTCACTGTACAATATCATACAGTGCAATCATTGTGTGCTTTAAAACATAAAAATATTTGTCTAAAGTCATGCCTATTTAAACAAGATAAGATCCTGAATGATTAAACAGACTGTAAAGTGACTCACGGCGGCCGTGGCAGGAGTGTGCACGTGGATGCAGCAGCGTGCGTCTGGCCTGATGGAGTAGATGGCAGCGTGGGGGCTGAAGCCTGACGGGTCAACCCTGAGGTTGGTGGAGCCCTGGTCGATCACATCCCCGATGATGTTCAGCTTTACCTAGGAGAGAGAGAGAGGGGGGGAGAGGAGGGGCAGAAGGAGAGAAAAGATCATTAGCCATTGTACAGTCACACAAAATACACATGCATGGTTTTACATACACAAACACATACACCGTTTAATGGACATGTGAATCACTTCCCTTAAGAAGAATACATATATATTGCGAGGGAGACATCTGCTAGCTATATAAAGATGCATGCAATAGGTAATAACAATTTAAATGATTCATATCATCATCAGGAAATGTACAGACAGAATCGTAACTGTTTCAGTGTAACTGGTCTTGATACTGTATGTCCTCACTGAGAACTTCCCCTACCGTATTCATTTATTTATCTTGCTCCTTTGCACCCCAGTATTTTTACTTTGCACATTCATCTACTGCACATCTACCATTCCAGTGTTAAATTGCTATATTGTAATTAATGGCCTATATTGTAATTAATGGCCTCCACCATGGCCTATTTATTGCCTTACGTTCCTTATCTTACCTCATTTGCACACATTGTATATAGATTTGTTTTTTTCCTACTGTATTATTGACTGTATGTTTGTGTTGTTGTATGTGTGGAACTGCTTTGCTTTATCTTGGCCAGGTCGCAGTTGTAAATGAGAACTTGTTCCAACTTGCCTACCTGGTTAAATAAAATAAAAAATGTAAATTACCGCTGTGTCATTAGATTACCGGCTATCAAAGAGGGTTGGAGGGAGCAGAGAGGGGGAGAGAAAGAGAGAGGGAGAGACGAAGAGAAGAGTACAGCCAGTTCTCCATACACAACTAATTATGATGAGACAACACAGCCAAAGAGGCGTGCTGAGCAGTATTTCTGTCTGCAATAAAGCCCTTTGTGGGGAAAAACTAATTCTGATTGGATGGGCCCGGCTCCCCAGTGAGTGGGCTTGGCTGCCAAGTGGGTGGATCTACGCGACCTCCAAGGCCCACCCATGGCTGCACCCCTGCCCAGTCGTGTGAAATCCATAATTTAGGGCCTAATGCATTTATTTCAATTGACTTATTTCCTCATATGAACTGTAACTCAGCAAAAACTTAAATTGTTGCATGTATCTTTTTTGTTCAGTATAATTCTATCTATTTGTAGTCCATTCATACTTACAGAATCACTCGATGACCAGGCTAATTATGAACTGTATACTGTTACAGACGCTGAATATGAAACACCCTACTCTGTTTTCCAGTCTGACAGCCATATGGGACAGTGGGAGGACGACAGACACCAGTCGAATCGTTTCGTTTGTCCAGTAGATGAAATAACCAGTAAACCATGTCTAACGTGGCAGCTGTCAGATGAACAGACCAGACCAGCCGATCGAACACTAACGACAGGTTTAGTTACATCACATGTTAGGATTGCAAGAGACCAATCACATCCTTCGACGTCCGGACCCCTCTACAAGTCTGCCAATCTGACGTCAGAACAGCTCAAGTTGTAAAAATAATGGAGGGAAGTGTTGTTGAGGTGAATATGAAATGTGACGCAGGCTGATGACACGTTTGCAATCTGCGATAACGACGTACAAAAGGCAGCAGACCCCTTGGAAGCTATCACCTTGTTGGATATAGAGGAGAGTTGACCCACATGTCTATGGAGTTCACATGATATCGTTGAATTCTTTTGGGGTCCTTTGAGTTGAACCAATCACAGAGCTACATTTTGACCTCCTGACCCCACCCCAGATATGACGTGAATCTCAGTGGACAGTTCAGACAGAAGAGTGTCTCTCTCTCTCTCCCCCCCTCCCTTCCTTCCCCCTCTCCCTCTTCTGTAATATTTTGAATGGAGACCTTCCAACATCAATAGGAGCAGCTGGCCAGAATTCTTTACTTATTGTGACCCAACTCTTGTGAGACTAAAATTATCCCCAAATCTAATTTGGAAACCTGATTTCTGAGTATACATCTATTGTATTATATGTCATGTAAGTGTTTTATAAGTGCATCATACCCTAGGGATAATTCTGGGGTTACAGGAAAGCTAGCTAGAGGACGTAACACAGTCTCAGTCCCCAATGGCACCCTACATATAGTGCACCACTTATGACCAGGGTGCCCATCGGGATCTGGTCAAAAGTAGTGCCCTATGTAGGGAATAGGGTGCCATTTGGGATGTAGATAGAGTCCACATAGATCATCCACTAGCTAGCGAACAGATCCTTGCTTCATATTGCTTTTTGATGTGGCTAAATTGAATAAGCCCTGTAATGGGAGTATGGTACGTCAGAGAGAGGGTCTGTGTTTGGATGTGAACGCCCGGCTCATCAGAAGGAGTGCCTGCTGGGTGATTGGCTTGGAGCATGGAATCAAACAGGTAATCCTTTCAAAACAACTACAACGATGATGACAACAACAATGATCCAACAAACTATCAATCAAACTACTAATCCTCGTATCAAAGACCATGAGAGCTAACGGAGTGGAATGTCTCTTTACTTCTCAGTTCCCATCCTAACTACTAATGAAACAATAGCACAACATAATCAAACTTAGGGCCATCATAGGGCCAGCTGTCTTCCTACAGGTATCCTCTCCTTCACCTTCAACCCTGAACCCCCGTGACCTTTCAGTGACCTTTCACCCCACAGCGACCTCTCACACACTGAGCTCTGGATGACTTCCTTTCTCTCAGTTAATGGTGTTCGACCTCTAAAACCCTCCCCCTAGTGGGTTCAAACCCATAACAGACCCGTAGAGAAAGAGAGGGAAAGGAAAAAATAGAAAATAGGCCTTTAGTAGCCAGCTGGAGTACGGCAGCCAGCTGTATAGTAGCCCGCGGGAGTATAGTAGCCCGCTGGAGTATAGTAGCCAGCGGGAGTATAGTAGCCAGCGGGAGTATAGTAGCCAGCTGTATAATAGTAGCCAGCTGTATAGTAGTCAGCTGGAGTATAGTAGTCAGCTGGAGTATAGTAGTCAGCTGGAGTATAGTAGTCAGCTGGAGTATAGTAGTCAGCTGGAGTATAGTAGTCTCAGTCATCTCACAGACAAAGCTTTCTGTGTGTGTGACTACAGTACCACAGTAAAGATTACATTTCTAAATGTTACTCTGCCGTTTGTGACGGCATCAACCAAGAGACACCAAACATATACTAGGAGTAGGATCTTTTCAACTTCCAAATAAAAGCCGTGAACAAATTCAGTTCAGACCAACATTCTTCATTCAATTCAGTCATCACTAAGTTAACATCGGAGTGAAGGGTTCTGTATCTCTTTACAATGACATTTAGCCTAGTTATTCTTCTCTCTGGGAAGATCTCAATTGCATTCTCCTCGCGTCCTCTCGTCTCCTTCTCAAAACCCATTGGAAGAGAAGGTCGGAGGGGAGAATGCAATTGAGATCTGTCTGTCTCGGTCTCTCTCCGCTCTCTCTCTCTACTGAGTTACTGATCCAGTCTGAGCCCCGCCCTGTCAGACAGCTGAGATGAGTGATGCTTGTTAGTCCCACCTGTCAACAACTCACTCTGATTGTTCACCTGCAGTGCACTTGATATGTCACAGAAACAGGTGCTTGGAGTGAGTGAGTGAGAGACCTACAGGGGAGGCCATAGTTTTTTTTCTTCTTAGAGCAGCAAATAGAAACTAAGGAATAGAAAGTAGAAATAGTTACTAATAGAAGCTTGTAAAGCACTTCCCCGAGCCAACACCAGCGGTTCTGCAGCAAAACTAGACAAGGACATCAACATTACCTAGCATTCACTACCACCACTGACATGATACTGGACCAGAGACAATGACAAATCGACAGGGTGGTTTTGGTAATAACATGGCAGCCAGTCAGACAATAACCTGGCAGCCAGTCAGACAATAACCTGGCAGCCAGTCAGACAAAAACCTGGCAGCCAGTCAGACAAAAACCTGGCAGCCAGTCAGACAAAAACCTGGCAGCCAGTCAGACAAAAACCTGGCAGCCAGTCAGACAAAAACATGGACAATCACAGACTATTAGACTACAATCACGTTATAAAAACCTAAGACAATGAGACATAAACAGGACGGTTTTGGTAAGTCTTGGGTCAATAACATAGCAGCCAGTCAGACAAAAACATGGACAATCACAGACGCAGCGAACAGTCAGTGATAAAATACTCTTCAAAAAGTAACATACAGTAGGAATTCCCACAGTCAGAAATATCCCAATCTCACTAATGAAGAGATACAGTAATGTAACTGCAGGAGAACATTGTATTCGCCATATCAAGCACATTACTCTACTCCCCTGACCTCCATGGCTTGACAAAACACAGACCAGTGTGTGTGTGTGTGAGAGTGAGTGAGTGAGTGAGTGAGTGTCGGCCTCTGTGCCAGAATGTTAGATTTCTGCTAATCCAATAGTTCGCTCTCAAATAATTCAAGGAAATAGACGGATGATTAAGTGTTGGCGCTGTTGTGCTGGGTTTGTGAGAAGGGCTGCCAGAAACCTTTTACTCCACATGGCGCAGTATATTGGCTTACTGGCACAAACACACAGACTACACCTCCAACCTGGGCTGTTTTCAGTAGGATCAAATGGGATAAAACGATTTGAATTGGAGAAGGACAATGAGAATTCTTTATTGGACAATATCAGAGATAGTTGCTCTTCCATTTCCAAACCTTTTCTCCTGTTTGGTACTACTGAACACAGCCCAGCACATGTCTAAAAAGAGAGCCTACTCCTGATTGGGTACAGGTTTGTTGGTTGTTATTGGGTGCATGTGCTTCCTGGTGCGTTGTGATTGGACTTACCAGGTTGGATGCGGACGCCTCAGCGAATGACAGCCCTCTGGGGATGATGAGGATGTGGTCCTGCTCTTTGCTGACTCGGACCTGGACACAACAACGTTCAAACCCCTTGTTATGACCTTGAAACTTCACAGTGGTGCTGCTGACACAAGCAGAACTTTGGGAACCTGATGCTCAAACACACTGCTCCCAAACAAAAGGACGGCACACAGTTGTATGTGTCTTGAAAACATACCCTGAGGGTAGTCCTGTAGGCTGGGGATAGACAGAACTCAGATGACACATACCTGCTTGCAGCATGTCTCAAAACACAGTTCTACAGAATAGGTTTATGATGAGTTAAGACACGGCCATGAATGAGGTTTATTTCTAACTGTGATGTAGGAGCTGGCGAAGTGTGCCCAGCTGAAGAGGTTCTGATACAGGTGATTATATGATTATCTAATGGTTGTCTTACTGTGATGTAGGACCTGGCGAAGTGTGCCCAGCTGAACAGGTCCACCAGTCTGTAGAGGCTGGCCAGCTTGCAGCGTGTCTGCTTCTCCCCCTTCACCAGAGTGGTAGACTCCACTCCATACATGTCGTTGATGGGAGTGACCATTCCAAGGCCTGGAGAGGGGGTGAGCAGAGAAAGCAGAGAGGGTTAAAATGATATTTTTTATTGTTGAGTGTAGGGATAGCTCTCTTGTTCTCTGTATAATTATCAATATGAATATATGAATAATGACATGAATCATTAACAATCAATACTCCCAGCCTGCATATTAGATTACCTACAGCCTGCGAATCGAGACAGACCATGCGCTCTCCATTCTAAGCACTAAGTACATCAACTGCTCTAAGAGGAAACCAATTCAATCATTCAATACATATTTCATTTAGAGAGACAAGATACTAAACAGATGTCAGATCAGTTGTTAATAACCATCTGGGTTCGTCTCATCTAACCAACTATTTACTATAGAGTGCTCTACACTGGACAGTGGAAACAAATAGCAACAAGCCATCGTTTGACACTGGCAATGTTAATATCAAAGAAAATTCTATGTAGTTACAGTACATTTTAAATCATTCAATAATCTTACTTCACATATTTCTTAAGTCATAAATAATACTTGACAATCTTATCCTTTTCATCCCTCATTTACAACAAATTACAGCAAATTCCATAACTTCCCGCTGGTTGCTGAGATTAGTGGTGTTATTATGTGGACATATTACGGGATATATGAGGTATAACTGAGGACTATATTACAGTGGTTGTCGTGGTAATTCCACATTCTGAGGTCTGTAATTGCATGATTGGAAACAGACTTCACATGTGGAAACCTGGACTGAACAGGGAATGAAAACAGAGGGAAATATGCAAGGCTTTTCCAGAGTCAGCTAGGAAAGACAGGTTACTAATTGATATGTTTCTATGTATGAGCGTGCGTTCTACCAAGTGTGTGTGTGTGTGTGTGTGCCTATACAGACTTGGAAGTCTCCACTTTTCAAAAACAATAAAGTAAAAAATATTGGCCTAGTTGAAAGTCAATAGTATGGTATGCAGCTCCAGTGAGTGGCAGTTGGGCATTGCCTGGGTGACTGGCTGCACTCCCTGAGGGGGGTTATGGGCCGTACCACCAGGATTGTTTTCATTAGGCACCAAACGGAAGAAAACTGAAAAACGGACCGAAACAGGGAGAGATTACCTGAACATTCAATAAGAAATGCTCATTTTCATTTGCTACATGTTTTCTATGGCGTGCCTTAATGGACTACTACTCACAAGGGGAGGGGTTACGGACCGTACCAACACTACTCCTTACTGGGGGTTACGGACCGTACCAACACTACTCCTTACTGAGGGGGTTACGGACCGTACCAACACTACTACTTACTGAGGGGGGTTACTGGCCGTACCAACACAATTACTTACTGAGGGGGGTTACTGGCCGTACCAACACTACTACTTACTGAGGAGGGTTACTGGCCGTACCAACACTACTACTTACTGAGGGGGGTTACTGGCCGTACCAACACTACTACTTACTGAGGGGGGTTGCTGGCCGTACCAACACTACTACTTACTGAGGAGGGTTACTGGCCGTACCAACACTACTACTTACTGAGGGGGGTTACTGGCCGTACCAACACTACTACTTACTGAGGGGGGTTGCTGGCCGTACCAACACTACTGGTTACTGGCCGTACCAACACTACTGGTTACTGGCGTACCAACACTACTACTTACTGGGGGTTACTGGCGTACCAACACTACTACTTACTGAGGGGGGTTACTGGCCGTACCAACACTACTACTGACTGAGCGGGGTTACTGGCCGTACCAACAGTACTACTTACTGAGGGGGTTACTGGCCGTACCAACACTACTACTTACTAAGGGGTGAGGTGCTGAAGCCAGCCACGGATGAAGACATGAAGAAGTCAGCGATCTGTCTGAGGGCCAGAAGACCAGTGGGGTTGTTGCCTTTCTTCTTCTGCTCCTCAATCAGCCCCTCCAATTCATCCTTAAAGGCCTGGAAACGAGGGGGAAGAAGAGAGAAACAATCACAGATCAGACTGGTCCTTGGGTGTCACTCTCTCATTAAACCCAGACTGACTGGTCTAAACTGGCTGGCTGACCAGGGACCGAGAGGTCTATCCTTCTGTAATCTCCACGTCCTCAAGTCCCCCGGCACTACTTACAGCAGTACTGATACCTGCACACTACTACACACCCTTCTTTACCCCATTCTGTCTTCTTTTTCTTCCTCTCCATCTCTTTCTCTGTTCACCTCCCTTTCCTGACTGTGACCCAGTGCTGCTCCCAAAGCACTGCCACAACTGGAACTAGGACAGGTAGAGCTAAGGATCAAGGAAACTGAGGCGAGTCACACACAAACACACACACTCTTCAACAGCAGGGCTTAGATTTATCACAGTGTTGACTATATTTAACCCTCATGAGTCATCAAATGAATTATGCCCAGTACAAGACTAGGCAATAACTTTGATATCCCATTACCTCTTTCTAAAAACAACACTATAATTTGAGAGATAAACGGTTTACAATAGCACGGTTAGTCTTGATGTACTGAAACACATAAGTCAGAAAAATCCCTATTATTACATGTCAAATGTTAGCTACATAAACTATAAAAAGAAGTCAAAAGCCAATAAACTGAATTGTAATAAACAAGTAATAGCTTGAAAGACTGTATAGAATGACTAACTGGCAACGGGATGGGCCACCATGTTGCATGGTGTTGCTTTTGCAAGAGAGGAACCATTGTTTCCGTTACTTAGTGACCTGGGTCAACTCTTATAAATGTCTTACAGCGCATCTCTTAAAAACAAGATTCAGAGAGGGGGAAGAAATAGGACGTGACACCATTTCAGTACAATGACTTCCTAAATAGGAACACATCCAATATGAATGTTTTTATTCCATGTCTCTCACAGTCACACACACTTGCATAAGAGTAGTCAACTCCACAACAGCCTGGGTATAGATTCAGAGTCTCACCCTAAACACAAAACATTTCTGACAGTCTACTCTTCTCTAACCCCCCAGCTGGCTGGCCCCATGGGATAGTCCATTATTGTTTGGGGATGGGATCGGGTCAATTAATTTCTCCCCTTGTGGGGGTGGTATTGTAAAATCTCTACAGCATCCCCTGGGAACACAGAACAGAACACAGAGCCAGTATAACTCTAGAGCTTCTGAGGGGTTCTGAGTCGGGGCCAAACATTCCGCTGTCCTTCGGGCCCTGTTGCCATAGTGACGGTTTTGGCTAGGTCTGGTTGCTGCACTGCAGTGGTGCGGATGTGGATTGGGTGTCTGCTGGGCTTGGGGTTTGCTCTGGACTTTTCTATTCTACTGTCGACTGTGCTGTTACAGGCTGGAGGGAGAAGACTTGTCATAAACTCCATACTGCTCCCATGGTTCTATTTATCAGGCCTGGGGGGGGATCCTGTGTGCGGAACTTGATTACAACTGCCTTCATTAGTTCTGAATCTGCATCGGTCTTAATAGTATTTTACTGGAAAAGGCCTGCGCACGCACACACACACACACACACACACACACACACACACACACACACACACTTGCAGTGTGCGAGCTTGTGATGTGTTCAAAGACAGATTATAACGCTGAGCGGCAGGGATTTCATCCTCATCACTTTCATCTAACAGATTCAAGTGGATGTGATCATACATTTTTCAACCCTCTAATCCTCTGCGGAGAGACTAAAATAAAACACAGCTACAGCTCACGGAAGAGCATGTTAGCTAGCTGCTCTGGTGTGTGTGTGTGTGTGTGTGTGTGTGTGTGTGTGTGTGTGTGTTTAAACCCGCGAGGCAACCCTGTGCCATAATACTGTCCTAACATTGAGTTGAAACAAACAGCCAGAACCCAAATCTAAATCAGCCTGGCCTGGGGTCCTTCTCTTGACATGAATAGCTGTCCACCATCCTGCCTGAGGAAAAATAAAAACACTCAACTGAAAAGCCAAGCCACGGTCACAGAGAGCTCTCCCACTTTCACGAGCCACGTCTCTCCAGTTACTGGTTGGAGCGTATGGGAGGACGTGTGCGATTGGTTGGACAGTCAGGCTGTTATCCTCAAATCAGAAAGAGAGGATTCCGTGAGAATTCACAACGAAGAGATATTCATCTTTCAAAATGGTGTCTTTAATATAGTCTTTGAGCTTCTCTCTCATTATTAAGACCTGCAGATTTGAGCTGGTCCAATAGCATTCATTGTGAGAAGAAAGCTCTTTGAGGATACACACTGACCAGAGAGTCCGTCGGGTCAGTCTGACACAGCTCTGACAAAATGGCTACGATAAGGAGAATAACTCCAAAGACTTCCCCTTTTAATCGTATCAGAATAAAGGCTTATATTTGTGTGAGAAAGACAGAAACAGCACTATATTAAAGCCTTCAGTATATACATGTTACACAGCACATCTACAGTATGTTATATTTCTGGATGACCTAACGTGTTGTTAAAAGAAATCAGCCTAGCATTCAACTATCTATTTGTTGGGATGATCTTCTTCCTGCTGACTCCACGGCGGCTGACAGACAAGTACGACCGCTGGGATGCAGCTGAACCCTGTAGCGTAGGAAAGGACAACAAACACTTATGACTAGACTGTAGCTGGGCTTGCTATCGAGCGTATTGTGTGTGATGCGAGGTGATGAAAGGGTTTTACGTCGCCGCTGACAGTTTTAATGACGTCTCTACCTCATCCAGACACACAATCTGGTCAAATAAATACTCACGGTTAAAAGACACACACACACACACACACACACACACACACACACACACACACACACACACACACACACACACACACACACACACACACACACACACACACACACACACACACACACACACACACACACACACACACACACACACACACACACACACACGAGAATCATAGCATACCCTGTAATTACAACTAGACACACTCCCAACAACCTTGCTAGTTTAGTCAGCACAATGATACTCTTTCATGTGGACTGTGTTGCAAGGTGGGAGAGAGCGAGCGAGAGAGCGAAAAAGAGATATGTTAACATTGCCAAAGCAAGTTAACATATCTTTCCCGTGCCAATAAAGCCCGTAAATTGAATTGAGAGAGAGACCGAGAGAGTGGGAGCAAGTGCCAGCCAATCAATGCTATTGACGTGTGCATCATTAATAAATCGGTTCCCCATTCCAGCTGCAACATTGCCTGCAGGGAGGAACTGTCTGGCAGACCAATAGAAATACATTCCAGCTGGCACCCTATTCCCTATAAAGTGCACTACTTTTGACCAGTGCTTTCCTCCCTGGGGACAGACCTCTCTTCTTCTCTCAGTCTCTCTCTACTTCTCGGTCTCTCATTGACAGATAGTGTAAATGTCAGCACAAAAGCTATCCAAGCAATATTGCGCTATAACCTAAATCCCAAACCAAAAGCTAGCTAAAATACTTTTCTTTATAACCTAAACGCCAAACTAAAATGGGAGAGTCTCTCAGAAAAGCTTCCAGTTTGGAGTTTCAAAGGTTCCTCTGAGAGTACGGATGCTAATGTTTTTCAGAATGAAATGTTAAAAGTTATGAAGAGAACAACAACAAAAAGCATGGATGAAACACTTCCTCTCCTCTCACAGGGGGTTGGAGTCAGGGAGGCTCTATAAATTATCCAGTCATTTAAAGCCTGAGACGAAGAAATCAAAGTCTGCTTCCTTCTCCCAAACCGCAGTAGCAGTAAATATACACAACCCAACTGAACACACACACACACACACACACACACACACACACACACACACACACACACACACACACACACACCTTCCCTATTTGCCACATCGCATTACTAAATCACTCAGACTAAGTGAGCTTTGCTGTGCTCCACCGACCGAGACGTGCATATCTGATTGGTTGAGATGGGTCACGTATATAGACCTCTTGTCTAGTTCCCATACGGCCATGTGACTGGGTTAGAATGAGTCTGAAATGGCACCCTATTCCCTATATAATGCACTACTTTTGACCAGAGCCCTATGGGATCCCTAAGGGCCCTAGTCAAGAGTAGTGCACTATATAGGGAATAGGGTGCCATTTCAGACACAGCCCACGACTCCATAGGTACTCTGGGTCCTATAGACCAGTTTACCTGGTGATGTGACATGGTCAGGGAGAACTCTGGGTCCTGGACCCGTTTACCTGGTGATGTGACATGGTCAGGGAGAACTCTGGGTCCTATAGACCAGTTTACCTGGTGATGTGACATGGTCAGGGAGAACTCCATGGCCCTACTTATTGAAGCTGATTACAACAACAAAACAACAATAGCCTCCATCTTACAGAAAACAGCTTCTATTCTCCATATGGTATACTGTATATAGCACTACGCCTGCAGCACTAGGCTACAGCCAGTCAGCTGTGCTCAGCTAGGTGGTTAGTTACTTCTGGTCTAGATCAGTCTTTAAATATAGTCTCTCTCATGGGATGTCTCAAGAAAACATGAGCTGACGTCGCTCTCCCCTGAAACACACTGGAAACACAACAAACTAACCCCATATTCAGAGAGAGAGAGCGGGCAATAAATAGAGAGAGAATGCAGGGAGAGAGAGCGAGAGAATGCAGGGAGAGAGAGCGAGAGAAAGCAGGGAGAGAGAGCGAAAGAAATTAGGGAGAGGGGGGCGAGAGGCAGAGAGAGGGGGCGAGAGAAAGCGAGAGAGGGGGGCAAGAGAAAGCGAGAGAGAGAGAGAGAGACATGTTTATTGTTGTTGTTGTGAGAGAGTAGTGTTACACTAGTGTTGGAACCAGCTAACCCACATGAGACAGATGCCAACAATATGCCCTCCGGGACGTCACCGGTTGTTAGTTCATAGGTTTAGGCTGTGGCTCACACAGTTACATGCACGCACACACTCAAGTAGGCAGGCGCACACACACACACATTTACAACCCTTCACAATAGACATTTTCAGACATAAGACACACACACAAGTGAAGTTTAAAGCAGAGACTCTCTCTGTGCTCGTCTCCTGATCTCTTGACAGCTGGTATAAAAGTGCGCCAAAGAACCCGCGGTGGCATGTGTAGAATGTGGATCCCATTTAACGCTTTAAATAGAACATGGCTACACCAGCGCGCGCGCGCACACACACACACACACACACACGAAAGCGTTGAACCTTTGCTACAGACAAAGGTTCACTCCTGTTGCCCACAGGAGTGTGGGCAACAACTGTTCCAACTAAAAATAATCCAAACGCACACACACTGCCTTGAGTCAATACCTGCAGGTACACAAACAGGTGCATCTGAGTGAGTTAGGGGCTGGGAGAACAGACTACAGAGTTTACAGACAACAGTAGAGGCCATTCTGTATGTTGCAGGGCTAGTAGGCTATCCCGTTTATGTGAAAGGGTGTGGTAGGTAGACTCTGTGGCAGTGATGTTGGGTCTGCTGGGCTGAAACAGTCTGCCTGCTGGAGTGTTTCTGTGGCCTCTGTCACAATGTCAGTGTGTTAAACCCCTAAGGGGTTTGAAATGGCAACCGCTGGCAAAAAAGCAGGGAAACTCTCATTCACAAACAGAATATGTCCAATTCCCAACAACAAATATCAATTGTCCTCTTGATGTCAAAATGAGAATCAGGCCAGATGCACCTCTCTGTTTCTTTCTCTCTCACACACACACAAACACACTGTCCCACCCCTCACTTACAGGACTCTGTAGTATCTGTGTGACTCCCTCCCTCTCGCTCATTACTTACAGGACTGTAGTATCTGTGTGACTCCCTCTCTCCTACTTACAGGACTCTGTAGTATCTGTGTGACTCCCTCCCTCCCTCCCTCTCTCCTACTTACAGGACTCTGTAGTATCTGTGTGACTCCCTCCCTCCCTCCCTCTCTCCTACTTACAGGACTCTGTAGTATCTGTGTGACTCCTTCCCTCCCTCCCTCCCTCTCTCCTACTTACAGGACTCTGTAGTATCTGTGTGACTCTCTTCTTCTGTTCCATCATATTGAAGTCCTGTCTGAGGTCAGGTGACATGTTCCTCTCTCTCAGGTACTCGGGATCGTTGGGGTCGATGCGGTCGAAGTATCGTTCCTTAGGACCACCGGGTCCTCCGCTGGGCGTGGGAGGGGTGGTCACCACGGCGTGATGGCCGCCTGCGCTCATGCCTGCTTCCTACGCTGCTCTGATCGAGCTCTGCTTCTCACTGGAACGAGAGAGAGAGAGAGAGAGAGAGAGAGAGGTTTAGAATAGAGATCTGACAGTTTCAGTTGCATCATGCATCATTCAAGTTGCTCGAGATAATGTCGCTTGCAACCTGTAACTGCAACAGTAATTGTGTCCAAATTGCTTCGTGTGACAGCGGTTTCACACTGAACTAAACTAAAAGACAGGACAGATATGTTGAAAAGAACATGTAGTTCCCAACTTCCCATTTAGTGGTGGAAAGGTTTATCATCCCAAAGGGAACATTTATTCTGAAGTCTAATTTGCCAGACTGTGGGAAAACAATAGTTTTAAGTCCTGTTGCAAACTACTATTGAGCACAGATGCAGAGCCCCAAGTTATGAATACACACAAACTAAGTCTATCCCTGTGGGCAACAACTGTTCCAACTAAAAAGAATCCAAACTAGCATGAACTATTGACTATCACAGACTATTCAAACAGACAAGTCAAAGGGGACTATCACTGCAAATTAAGTGAATTCCTCTGAACAGCATTCACTTTAACCAAACTGCATGCTAAACAGACAGTGAGACATGAGTATGCAGAGCCCCAGGTCATGTGTAAATACATAGTCAATTCATTTGACCATGACCTTTTCTAAAGAAGCCATTCCTATGGCATTAGAATTCAAACACAGAGATAAACAGACAGAACTACA
Source organism: Brachymystax lenok tsinlingensis (assembly GCA_030435695.1). Classification (NCBI taxonomy): domain Eukaryota; kingdom Metazoa; phylum Chordata; class Actinopteri; order Salmoniformes; family Salmonidae; genus Brachymystax; species Brachymystax lenok. The sequence continues at coordinate 15,782,470 of CM059812.1, forward strand.
GGATAACAGGTGACAGTGACATGTCCCACAGGGGACAGACGGACAGAGAGGAAACAACAGCAACGTGTCTGCCAAGCAGGAAGAGGATGCCCATCCTATCAGGTCGTCTGCTGTGGGAAACGCTGCTCTCTGATTGGTCCACGCTCCGACGCCAGCAACAGGAGTCAGGACCCGCTCTGACGCTGGACAGATTTTTGTTTCCATCGTGTACACACACACACACACACACACACACACACACACTTATCTACATGGAACGTGCTCCAGAGCGGGAAAGAAAGACAAACAAAGCAAATGAGAGAGAGAGAGAGAGAGAGAGAGACTCATATTTTGTTAGACCATCAGGGTCATGACTGGGTTAGTGAATACATTTCCCCTGACTGTTGTCTCACCCTGTTCCAGTTGGCATGACAACACACAACAGTTGGAAACAGCTATGTTATTGACTATCCTGAACCACTTGTTGCCATGCCAAATGAAGGAGAGAGCACAGCAATGTCTGCAAAAGGGCCATGGATTTAATGACGGTATAAATGGAAAAGATCAACTAATGAGACAGAGAGTGTAAGAAACCATCTCCCAGGTTGCTTTGCGGTGTGGCTGTGGAGGTTACAGGCTTCCGCATGCGTCGGTTCGGCTGGCGCCTAGCCGAGTGTGCTCACATACTCGCTTGAAAAAGCTAAAAGCAGCAATAGTACTGTTTGTCCATCTTGAAATGCTGTAGCCAGTATACACATACTCAAAATAGTCAGAATTAATCTTAGATAACTCAAGAAATGTCATTAATTTTGACGGTTTTGCCGAGTAGATCTTAGTCACACAATTTTACATCTGACTAAAATGTTTGGTGCGGTATTTGAAAAATAGTTGTGTGCACGAACAGCCGGGAAAACTCGAAGACCAAAACGTCACAAAATGTCGTCATAATATATGCACAAACTGTTTCGGATGGGAAGCATGCGGATCGCCTTTAGGTTAAGCCTCAGTGTATTAGAGATGGGAGGGGCAGTATTAGCGATGGGAGGGGCAGTGTCAGCAATGGGAGGGGCAGTGTCAGCAATGGGAGGGGCAGTGTCAGCAATGGGAGGGGCAGTATTAGCGATGGGAGGGGCAGTATTAGCGATGGGAGGGGCAGTATTAGCGATGGGAGGGGCAGTATTAGCGATGGGAGGGGAAGTATTAGAGATGACGGGAAGTATTTGAGATGGGAGGGGCAGTATTATTTTACCTTTATTTAACTAGGCAAGTCAGTTAAGAGCAAATTCTTATTTTCAATGATGGCCTAGGAACAGTGGGTTAGCTGCCTTGTTCAGGGGCAGAACAACAGATTTTTACCTTGTCAGCTCGGGGATTCGATCTTGCAACCTTTCGGTTACAAGTCCAACGCTCTAACCACTAGGCTACCTGCCGCCAGCAATGGGAGGGTCCGTATTAGCGATGGGAGGGGCAGTATTAGCGATGGGAGGGGCAGTATTGGCGATGGAAGGGGCAGTATTAGAGATGGGAAGTATTAGAGATGGGAAGTATTAGAGATGTGAGGGGCAGTATTAGAGATGGGAGGGGCAGTATTAGAGATGGAAGGGGCAGTATTAGAGATGGAAGCGGCAGTATTAGCGATGGGAGGGGAAGTATTAGCGATGGGAGGGGAAGTATTAGAGATGGAAGGGGCAGTATTAGAGATGGAAGGGGCAGTATTAGAGATGGGAAGTATTAGAGATGGAAGGGGCAGTATTAGAGATGGGAAGTATTAGAGATGGAAGGGGCAGTATTAGAGATGGGAAGTATTAGAGATGGGAGGGGCAGTATTAGAGATGGGAAGTATTAGAGATGGGAAGTATTAGAGATGTGAGGGGCAGTATTAGAGATGGGAGGGGCAGTATTAGAGATGGAAGGGGCAGTATTAGAGATGGAAGCGGCAGTATTAGCGATGGGAGGGGAAGTATTAGCGATGGGAGGGGAAGTATTAGAGATGGAAGGGGCAGTATTAGAGATGGAAGGGGCAGTATTAGAGATGGGAAGTATTAGAGATGGAAGGGGCAGTATTAGAGATGGGAAGTATTAGAGATGGAAGGGGCAGTATTAGAGATGGGAAGTATTAGAGATGGGAGGGGCAGTATTAGAGATGGGAGGGGTAAAGAGCAGGCTGGCCTCAACCTAATGGCTTGAGGTTTCCACCCAACAGAGAGAGAGCAAGGGAGTGACCACTACAGCTGGAACTGTTTTCACACACAGAGAGAGAGAGAGAGGAGAGAGAGAATGTAAACATGTTTCCCCTGCCAATAAAAAACATTGAATTGAATTGAGAGAGAAAGCGAGAGACCTCTACAGCTGGGATTGTTTACCAATCACTCCAGTCACATGACCGCAGGCCACTTAAGAGGGTTACCCTAGCAGCAGAGAAAGATCCACTGTACCTGCCGTCTCACTCTCTCTCTCCCTTTCTTTGTTGTTTTCTCCCAGTCTCTTTCCCTTCCTTTCTCTTTCCCTCTCTTTTTGCCCAAGTCCTCTATCCCCTGGATTTGAACGAGGGAGGGAGTTAGGGATGGAGGAATAGAGAGATGGAGGGAGGGAAGGTTCTTTTCTTTGCTGCTCTGCGTTGCTAAGCTGCTCATTCAGGTCTAATGGAACTTAACAAGATGTTTCAGATTAAGAGCCACAACACACAGCTCTGGGCTACCCTGTAGTCTGGACCCGACCCAGTGTGTATGTGTGTGTGTGTTTCAATAGGACTGCATAGACTCAGAGGCGGCTATGAGCTTGCGTGCATGGTGGTTACTTAAGCCCCCTGCAAGATCCTCTCTGGGTTACAAAGGACACAGCTATAATAGTTTTAACTTACAGTAGGGGACCTTGTATGGACACAAAGCAAGATGAATGATCTCTTTATGACTTTATTGTAAGACACTTTTAATACATTTCCCTCAAAGAGCTAATGTACAAAGTACCATGTCTGAGCCAGACTCCTGTAGGTATATCATATGGGTACATAGTACCAGCCAGTTGGTATATCATATGGGTACATAGTACCAGCCAGAAGGCATTTCATTTTATTTTACTAGGCAAGTCAGTTAAGAACAAATTCTTATTTTCAATGACGGCTTAGGGTTAACTGCCTGTTCAGGGGCAGAACGACCACTAGGCTACCCTGCCGCCCCAGGGTAATATCATATGGGTACATAGTACCAGCCAGTAGGTATATCATATGGGTACATAGTACCAGCCAGTAGGTATATCATATGGGTACATAGTACCAGCCAGTTGGTATATCATATGGGTACATAGTACCAGCTAGTTGGTATATCATATGGGTACATAGTACCAGCCAGGAGGTATATCATATGGGTACATAGTATTTTTGATATACCAACTGGCTGGTACTATTACAAGTGAAAGACGACATAGATTCAAAGCCAATGTAGTGACAGGTTGTTTGATTGTCTGACCAAAATAGCCTGGAGACAAGTGCATGCTGGACATTCCGATGCCATGCCCAGCTGACCAATGAGCTGACACTTGTGACCCTGAGAGGGGAAGGGCTTAGGGGGATGACATGAGTTAACAAGCTTATTTCCCACGCTGCAATTTAAACAGAAGGCTAGTACTATGAGCAGGGACCAATAGTCTTTTCCGATACATGACCTATGGGGTTACAGTTCACAGGTGGTTTCTAGAGTTTTACCTCAGGTCGCCAGGTCAGATTTGAGCAAATAGATGATTACTACTATAAAAAGGGCCGGGAGTTTTTCCTGGTCCTGTCTATGGGCTGTAATGTAGGACTACAGTATACGAGACTTACTATCCTGTCTAATATAATATGGGCTGTAATGTAGGACTACAGTATACGAGACTTACTATCCTGTCTAATATAATATGGGCCGTAATGTAGGACTACAGTATACGAGACTTACTATCCTGTCTAATATAATATGGGCCGTAATGTAGGACTACAGTATACGAGACTTACTATCCTGTCTAATATAATATGGGCCGTAATGTAGGACTACAATATACAAGACTTACTAACCTGTCTAATATAATATGGGCCGTAATGTAGGACTACAGTATACGAGACTTACTATCCTGTTTAATATAATATGGGCCGTAATGTAGGACTACAGTATACGAGACTTACTATACTGTCTAATATAATATGGGCTGTAATGTAGGACTACAGTATACGAGACTTACTATCCTGTCTAATATAATATGGGCTGTAATGTAGGACTACAGTATACGAGACTTACTATCCTGTCTAATATAATATAGGCTGTAATGTAGGACTACAGTATACGAGACTTACTATAAGTGAGGTCTATGATCATAACCTGTATGTCATCCTGTATGACATTTAGAAAGGTCAACATTGCGTCGGCTTCTTGATATCAATCCACTGCTCCACTTAGGCTTGGCTGGAGCTGACATGACTCTCTTTATCAGCTGAATCATCACACATTGGAACACTTATGTTTCTTCTATGGCAGAACTCCAAACCAACCTTCTCCCTCCCCTCCCTCTCCCTCCCTCTCTGTCTGTCCCTCTCTCTCCCTCTGATCCTCAACTCTGTAATTTACATGGGCATAAATAAAACCCCAGCTAGAATAATCTGTTCAAGTCAAAGCAGCTGGAGCTGGACAACTCTCCCTAAAGGTTACATAACATGACATTCAATCCACCCCCTCTGTGTGTGTATCATTGTGTCTGTGTGTGATTGAGTGTGTGTGTATTCAATTCATACTTTCCCCAAGCCATGCCCTGGTTTATTGAATGAAACTGCAGAGGGCAGACAGGCTAGGCAGCAGCCAACTATAAAGACACAGGCGTTAGGACTATTGCTACCCTGCGGACTACCCTGCTGACTACAGCTACCCTGCTGACTACAGCTACCCTGCTGACTTCAGAATGGAAGATAGTAGTACATGTAGATCCTATAATTCTAGGATTCAGTTCTACAGCGAATATGTCATTCTATTGGGAGTAGGGATACGAGCGAGAGAGAGCTAGCCAGAGAGATTCTATTGGGAGTAGGAATACGAGAGAGAGAGACCAGACCAGTATATAGAAACAGGCCTTATACCGTAGGAAACCACTAGCCGTGGATTGATAGGGACCTGTTGGTTGGGAGAAACAGATCAAAACAAAAGAGAGGTAGAGCTGGAAAAGGAGAAGAGGGACAGTATGAGATCCTGAGAGTAAGAGGGAGAGGGGGGGAGAGAAAGAGAGAGAAAGACAGAGAGCATGATGAACGTGAGAACGAGAGAAGAACTGCTGAATAAGTGCAATCCTCTGGGGTCAATCCCTAACAGCTGAGGAGTTTCCAAAATAAAGTTGCACAGCCCCTCACCCCCCTTTACCCCCCAGTGTTGACAACACCAGACTCCCCCTCTGCTACGAACACAAGTCCCCCAGTGTGTATGGAATAACCGCACAACCACAGATGAACTAGCTAAGCGCACACACACACACACCTCTTTCAGGTATCCCAATGTGTATTGAACATCTACACAACCGCAATAGAAGCAGCAGACAGTCTCACACACACATTTCCGTCAGTGCTTATAACACAAGGCTCCCCGTAAAACCACAACACAACCACAGACCCAGATAAACACAGGACAGCAGTATCCCTGCTCAGTACCCAGTCACAAGATGCCCAGTTCCCAGAGCGCTCCCTCCCGCGCCCTCAATGTTCCCTTTGTCCCCCTTCCCAATGTTCCCGTCACTCGGGTCACCCGGCGGGAGTTTCACACAGCATGACATTTAGTTTCGGAACCAGAGTTAAGGGGTGAGAGGTCAATGGTGAGTTCACACGAATTAGAAAAATACAAAAAAACTCTTGACATGATTGGACTGTCAATGAGGCACCACCTAAAGACCAGTTGATTTCAGTCTTGCGTCTCTGTTGACAGACAACAAAGCTTTTGTCAGATCAAATTGATCAACTAATTAAATACTCAGGGGGAGCATACCATGCTGACCGCAGAAGACCGTTTTGACTTGACCGCAAAGGACCGTCTTGACCCAAGAGACTGCTTAAAGAGCACCAGACTGTGACTGATAGCCCGAAGCAAAGTAACAGCAATCGCTGACCTATCGACCTTTCAACCTTTAGCCTACTGCTCCGCCGCCGGGCCACACACCCCTTCAGACATAACGTGTTACTATGGAGAGTGTGGTCTGAGGAAAGGTCAATGCTTTGACTGAAACTAAAGCTTAGGTCACAAAGGCCGAATAAATCACAGACGTGCATAGTGGTATTGGCCGGTGTGCAGAGGCTCTCTTCATTCCTCCAGTTACCTCCCCTCATGTCAGGATGACATTTAGCCTTGAACTAACTCCAGCAGGGAGGACAGATTAGACTGCTTTCCAAACGGCACTACAAACCTTACACACCCCCCCCCTCAATTCAAGGGGCTTTATTGGCATGGGAAACATACACTAACATTGCCAAAGCAAGTGAAACAGATAATAAACAAAAGTGAAATAAACAATATAAAATTAACAGGAAACATTACACTCACAAAAGGAAGAGACATTTCAAATGTTGTATTATGTCTATATACAGTTTCTCTCTTTCCCTCACTTTCCCTCTCTTTCACACCTCATCCCCTCTCTACTATTTGTCATCATGCCTGCTCGATTCATTTGCCTCTCTTTTAGCCATCACCCCTATTAATAGGGACAGGCTTTTGGGCCGCGTTACCGACGGTACTGGAACAATACCAGGATACAATCCCACACACTAATTATAGATGGCTATCTACGGTGCTGCGTGGCCGTACACATTGTAGGTGGGCGGGGTGTGTGTGCCCCCGCGCTTTCAAAATAAACAGAGTGCGGACACAAAACCCCCACTGAATAATCTACGAGTGAAAGCATGACGTTGTAACAACTTAATGTACATCATCTATGACGTGGCTGCTGTGAAGTTAAGTGGGCCTGGCCAGGTTGGGGATTGTGGCTGTAAGCGAGCCATGCAAGCCAATAAGAAATGTCCTTTCCACCCCTACTAGACAGTTGAAGTTCAAGTTGAAACGCTTGACAATGCACTGTAAGCAGAGAACAAGCTATACTCTTCAGACCTCTAGGTAGTATATTTGTGTACTGAGCAGTATGCATTCCTACTGTTTAGCTAATCTACCTACAGTCTCCATTGACTCAGTGCTAAGCAGAGAGCGAGAGAGCGAGAGAGAGAAACACAACCAATGGGTGTTCATCATGGAAGGCAGGAATTCCCCCTTAAATTGACAGTTGAACAAACAGCTTGAAATCCCAATCACAGCTCACAGATTGAAATATGTTTAGTCAACTCATATAGTTGAAGTAGGGATAGTGACAGTCAACAACATACACAAAGAAACAGGCTTCAGCTAACTGACCTCGTAGTTCAGTGTTCAAATAGGTTTCCAGTTTAGAAAATGTATTCAGTTGGAATAATCAAGTCAGTAGTACACACACAAAGAAACACGCTTAGCTAACTGACCTTATTGTGTCCCCTGTACTCAGTGAATCTGATAGAACCTGGAATAGAAACGCCAGTCAAAACACATGTCTACTTCCTCGCCTCGCTTAGAAATCCCAGAGTAGATCCACGGGGACGCTGACGAAAAATAAAAAGAGGGAGAGAGAAAAAAAAAAAAAGTCTGTTCACTTCTTCTTCGTCTCCCTTCTCCAGTTGATCCTATATGTTGGTCCCGGAACAAACCAAAGACAACAGAGTCGTTGCTAGTCCCAGACTCCGCTGCCACACACACACACACTTCACTCTCTCGCTGCTTTGGCTGCTCTGACCACAGCGGAGGAGCAAGAGATTTCAACAGCTGTGAGTGTGTGTTTGTGTGTGGGTGTGTTTGTGTGAAAAGGAGCTAAAAAGGAACCACGTGATAGGCTTAATCCTCTGCCCACTGAGGGAACACACACTGCAGTCTGACCAATCAGGGGCCGGCTGTCACACGCTGGCCCCCTCCCTTCTCGCTTTCCCTCTCTCCTGCTCTTATTCCGACTCTTCTCTCTATCCCTCTCTTTTTTACTTCATCTCTCGCTCTCCTTCCCTCTCTCAGCAGTATTAAAAGGTCAGTGTTTTGGAAGTATACTGGCAGGTTACAAATCACCATGGCACATAGCTAACACATTGTCGCTCTAAGTGTAACACAGCCCAACTGTTTCTATTTGCCATGTTCTACATACCTACTGTACTGGAGAAGGAGGCATTGTGCATACCTGGGAGGTAGCTAGAGCACTGACTATACCTAGCTAGAGAAAATTGTGTGTGTGTGTGTGTGTGTCTACGGAATCACAGCAGTAGCACAGCGTGACCACATTTCTACAGGCCGCAGCCTAAACAACAGGCCTTTATCACACAGCTTATCAGGTCAAGGCTGTGAATAAAACGTGGCTCTTTATCAATGAGGTTTCAGCCTGGTTCTTGGGGACTAACTCTCGTGTGCTATTGAGTCTTGGGTCTTTAGCTGAGAGGGGAAATCAAAGGGATGGTCTTCCTATTGTGCAATACTCTACTGCAACATTACAAAGAGGTTTTTACATGGAATCATACTTTCCCCAGACACACATTAATCCGAGTCTTGACAGAAAAACTTCCAATGAAGAATCTCCAGTGAATATGTTGTTTAGTCTACAGGCTTAATCTGTGCCCAGGAAACCGGCCCAGCGAGAGTAAGCTGATCCGAGATCAGTCTTTGAGTAAGACTGTGTCTCAGTATGAAGTAAATGCTATGCAAACAGAATATGACCCTTTGCTCTGGTCAACAGTAGTGCATTAGACTACATAGAGATAAGACCTATAAACAGAAGACCGTCTGAAAGAGTTTACTTGACCGCGGTAGAGGAGACATCCCTCGCTTTGATCATGGAGACAGTGGTGACTGTTCTGTGGTGGGTGGATAGTGTGTGTTAGATTTGACAGGGCTGTGTGAAAGATTAGAGGGGTGTGAGGAGAGTGTTAGTGGTGTGTGTGTGTGTGTCAGTAAAAGGGTATTACAACGCCTCTCCCCTATTTGACCTAGATATTGTGTGTATGCATTGATATGTAGGCTGTGTGCTGTTTTTATATGTAGTTCTGTCCTTGAGCTGTTCTGGTCTATTCATGTTCTGTATTATGTCATGTTTCATGTTCTGTGTGGACCCCAGGAAGAGTAGCTGCTGCTTTCGCTACAGCTAATGGGGATCCTAATAAAATCCCCCACCCAAAAAACAAAAATGTGTGTGTGTGTTAGTGTGAGTGATTAAATGTCAGTAAATGTGGTTAAGATTAGAGTGGTTGTGATTAAATATTGATGGACACCACTTCTTCCTCGTGATGTAATACTCTGCACACACAAACACACACACAAACCTGCAAGCTTATCATCACTTTACAGGAGGGGAACGCAGCCGGGCTATTGATCCCACAGATAGCCATCCAGCAGCTTAGACTTTACGCTTTTCTGCAAAATACTAAATATAGCCTCAAGACCAACTCAATCAATCAATTCAGAGCATTGGATGGGCTCGGTCACCCTTCATGCCAACTGACAGAGTTTACTGTATAACTCAACAGTCTAACGCCATCTGCAGCTGGCACCACCAGCCCTGAGTCAGGATCTCTCATCCCCTATCACTCAACAACACACACTGACTACCCAATGACAATCAATGGGCTCAATAAAGCACAGCATTTAGAAAGGACATGTTGGGCATTGGCTCTGCTCGTATTTCACATTACCATGGATAAGGGCTGCTTACTAAGAGTTTAAGACAAGGAAGAGGCCAAGCAGCCATGACTTTGCTCGTTGTATTCATGAAATAGGCAGTCATTGTAAATACGAATTTGTTCTTAACTGATTTGCCTAGTTAAATAAAGGTTAAATAAAATTCGATTAAAAATACCAGGGAGAAAGGAGAGACTGAAATTGAAGTAAAAGTATATTGTAAATTCTAGTGATTAATGTAACTACTATGTAACTACCTATTTGTTTTAAGGCCAGGCATCACACTTTAATAGGGATTTCGTCTTAATCCTATCACAATCAACTTTTACCAGTTGTAGACAAATACTTTTTTTGTTTATGCTGGTGACGGTGGTATGATAAACTAAAGAAAATGTACATTTTCATTACATTTAAGTTTTTTACCTTGTTTTTTTTTTGAAAAGATTAATGTTAATGGACCAAAATCAAATCCAATTTTATTGGTCGCGTACACATATTTTGCAGATGTTATCAGAGGTGTTGCGAAATGCTTATGTTGCTAGCTCCAGCAGTGCAGTAATATCTAACAATACACCCAAATCCCGAAAAATTAAAGAAATGAATTAAGAAATATAGAAATATCAGTCCGGAATATAAATATATATGTATATGATGGTGTGTATAGACATTATGGACACCAACAAATCTCTACATGGATAGGTAGATTCAGAAATGTCATTTCAGCCTGTGGTGCCTGGCCAAAAGTTGATACATTTTGTATGTTTTGCAATCATACTCTGATACTCCCCTTCTGACCTTCTCTTTTGCTGGGTGTTCCATCATTTGAAGTCAGGAATAGTCTAAATAACAATTGCGCAAATAACCGATTCTATCTGACCCTGGATGGGTCTCCTCTCTAAACTAAAGCCATTAGAACTGAATGAGTTGTCTTTCCCAAACATGACCAAACCACTCCTTTGTTGTGTGGTTCAGATCGGTGGCCATTTTGTTTTTCCAACACTGTCCCAACATGAGGTCAAGTGTTTGCATTCCTCTCCCCCTGCATCAGCGAGTGAACAACGACGTACCCCCTTCTCATGTTTCCCAAAAGTGTTGAGATGGGAACGCTGACAGAATGCTGACAAAACGGTTTACGGTAAACAGACAGCAGTAGGTACTACAGGCCTGGCTGGCTTCCTGTGTCTCTGTGTTGTGTTATCATCTGTACAGCGTTTTAGGGGTCCGTTGGAGGACTAACTAACCGAGATAGGGTAGTGTCATAGGGGTTAGTAGGAGGACTCATAGGGGTTAGTAGGAGGACTAACTAACGGAGATAGTGTAGTGTCATAGTGGTCAGTAGGAGGACTAAAAGAGAGTGCAGTGTCATAGTGGTCAGTAGGAGGACTGTCTCTGTTAGTCCTCCTACTAACCCCTATGACACTACACTGAGATAGTGGTCAGTAGGAGGACTAACAGAGATAGCAGGTTAGGGTTGACAGGTTAAGAGCATTACAGGGAGTAGTCACATGAATCACCTAAAGCTAACAAAGCAAACATATCTGGCACCCAGGCTAAAAACCTTCTCCCCCCACCTGGACTCTATTAACCTGGACTCTATTAACCTGGACTCTATTAACCTGGACTCTGAACTGAATATTGCTCCGTTTTACTATCGCTTCTGTACATCCATGAAGTTAAACCATAGTGAAAGATGGCAATATTTAGTTTGGGTTTCGGGCTAGCAATCTGTACCTCTACAGGCCTGAACACAACAGAGCAGTATGTCATCATGCCATAGAGAACACACCCCCAGAGCTGCCACGCCTGTATTAACACACTACAGCCTGTCTAGGTTTATATTTCTAGGACAGCGATCTTAAGTAACCCAGTAATCCATGTTCCAGAGGTAAATGTTTCAGGGTAGAGGGTAACGCTGTCAGAGTGGGTGTGTTTCAAGTTGTACAGGATACACATGGTATACACTGTCCAACTAAATGCTTACTGGCAGGTTCCTTTTTGACAATGCAACAACAATAACAAACAATAAAAGATAGGAACAAAGTAAATGGCTCAGTATAACAGAATAAACATTCTAGCTTAAGTATAATACAGGAAGGCACAATTTATAGTCCAATATTTACACACGCATCAGGGCAGGGGGGGGGGCAAGTGTTTAAATTGTTCAGTATTAGCAGTACTAAATAAGAGTCTGGTAGCAGCAGCTGTGACGTGTGTGTAGCATGAATATATGTGTGTGTTACAGTAATGTCAGGGTAATGTTTAACACAGGGTAACTACATTTGGTTCATTTCCTGGGACACTGAACAATGCATTCAGTGTCTGTGCAGCTGTGTATTATGACACTAGTACACACACACACACACACACACACACACACACACACACACACACACACACACACACACTGGAGAGATAATGGAGAGAAGGAGGGAGACAGAGTGGTCCTGCTGTGTTTACTCAGCGATTGGTTACTCCATCTTCTTCCTGTGTTGATGTGGATGGAGATGGTTGTGTGTATGTGCGTGTAGACGAGGACGAAACAAGGTTTTGGAAGGAGTTCAACCACTCCAAAACAATCTGAGTTGTAGCCGTTCTGTCGTAGTTTACTGGGCCAAGAGATGAGAGGTGCTACTCTGGGTCAAGTTGACTAGGTTGATCTTGAACTTGACATGAACTGAGTGCAGAGGAAGTGCAGGGGACAGAGCCATGGAAGACTACCTCTACAATACTGTAGAGCCTACTGTATAAACTACGAAAATGTGGAACAGGTAACAGTGGAAATATTGACTTTACTTTTGTAAATTTTCAATTAGTGTATTCAGGCATACTCAAATATACAGTCGTGGCCAAAAGTTTTGAGAATGACACAAATATTAATTTTCACAAAGTCTGCTGCCTCAGTTTGTATGATGGCAATTTGCATATACTCCAGAATGTCATGTAGAGTGATCAGATGAATTGCAATTAATTGCAAAGTCCCTCTTTGCCATGCAAATGAACTGAATCCCCCAAAAAACATTTCCACTGCATTTCAGCCCTGCCAGAAAAGGTCCAGCTGACACCATGTCAGTGATTCTCTCGTTAACACAGGTGTGAGTGTTGACGAGGACAAGGCTGGAGATCACTCGGTCATGCTGATGGAGTTCGAATAACAGACTGGAAGTTTCAAAAGGAGGGTGGTGCTTGGAATCATTGTTCTTCCTCTGTCTACCATGGTTACCTGCAAGGAAACACGTTCCGTCATCATTGCTTTGCACAAAAAGGGCTTCACAGGCAAGGATATTGCTGCCAGTAAGATTGCACCTAAAACAACCATTTATCAGATCATCAAGAACTTCAAGGAGAGTGGTTCAATTGTTGTGAAGAAGGCTTCAGGGCGCCCAAGAAAGTCCAGCAAGCGCCAGGACCGTCTCTTAAAGTTGATTCAGCTGCGGGATCGGGGCACCACCAGTACAGAGCTTGCTCAGGAATGGCAGCAGGCAGGTGTGAGTGCATCTGCACGCACAGTGAGGCGAAGACTTTTGAAGGATGGCCTGGTGTCAAGAAGGGCAGCAAAGAAGCCACTTCTCTCCAGGAATAACATCAGGGACAGACGGATATTCTGCAAAAGGTACAGGGATTGGACTGCTGAGGACTGGGGTAAAGTCATTTTCTCTGATGAATCCCCTTTCCGATTGTTTGGGACATCCGGAAAAAGCTTGTCCGGAGAAGACAAGGTGAGCGCTACCATCAGTCCTGTGTCATGCCAACAGTAAAGCATCCTGAGACCATTCATGTGTGGGGTTCTCAGCCAAGTGAGTGGGCTCACTCACAATTTTGCCTAAGAACACAGCCATGAATAAAGAATGGTACCAACACATCCTCCGAGAGCAACTTCTCACAACCATCCAGGAATAGTTTGGTGACGAACAATTCCTTTTCCAGCATGATGGAGCACCTTGCCATAAGACAAAAGTGATAACTAAGTGGGTCGGGGAATAAAACAGATATTTTGGGTCCATGGCCAGGAAACTCCCCTGACCTTAATCCCAATTGAGAACTTGTGGTCAATCCTCAAGAGGCGGGTGGACAAACAAAAACCCACAAATTCTGACAAACTCCAAGCATTGATTATGCAAGAATGGGCTGCCATCAGTCAGGATGTGACCCAGAAGTTAATTGACAGCATGCCGGGGGGGATTGCAGAGGTCTTGAAAAAGAAGAGTCAACACTGCAAATATTGACTCTGCATCAACTTCATGTAATTGTCAATAAAATCCTTTGACACTTATGAAATGCTTGTAATTATACTTCAGTATTCCATAGTAACATCTGACAAAAATATCTAAAGACACTGAAGCAGCAAACTTTGTGCAAATTAATATTTGTGTCATTCTCAAAACCTTTGGCCATGACTGTCCAGGACATGTATTCTGACAAGAGCCAATAGTTTTTTCTGCTACCTGACCAGGAAAACCTCTGGGCCGTACCCATCATGACTGAACACAAAACTCTGGGCCGTACCCATCCTGACTGAACACAAAACTCTGGGCTGTAGGTGGGGAGATTGCATCTGAACTCAGTAACATTACTTCAATGCATCTTTATGACTCTGAGGCACTAGGATTTACAGCATATAAAGGTCAGGTCACCATTCATTACTGTCATGTTGTTACCTGGGGTGAACCAGTCAGCAGCTGTTCATTCATAGTGTATTATTATACTGTGTTTCTGTCTGTGTATTGAGTGATGGGACTATCAGCCACGGGTTGACTATCAGCCACGGGTTGACTATCAGCCACGGGTTGACTATCAGCCACGGGTTGACTATCAGCCACGGGTTGACTTCAAACAAAACACACTGCTACCTGGCTGCACCACGACGCTACCAATGGATAGCAATCAAAGTATTCCGTGTGTGTACAACACGTATTGGTTGGATCTCAAATCATACCCATGTTTCCATGGAGATATTGTGTATACGTGTATTTATTCTAATTGATCATGTAATGGACCAGTGTCTACAGAGAATGTTGCTGTAATAGATCGACCCTTGACTTGGCCTCTATGTTGCTCATAGTGGGGAGAGAGAGAGAGAGAGACAAAATGACTGGCTACACCTTGGATTGGCACTGAGGGAACACTAGATAAAAGGGGTTTGGTTTGGAATACAACATCTTTGTCACTGTCTCTCAGAAGACTGTCTCTTAGAAGTTAAGAACAAACAAAACACTAAGCTACATTTTTCGACATCGACAGGAAGAACACTTCAATCAAAATATCAAAGTCCCAAAGATAAAAGTTGAGACTCAATGAACTTACAGCAGCACATAAACTATCAAAGACAACACGTGCTTTGTAGGCCAGATTCCCACCAGCCATCAAAGACGTCAAAAGGAGGCCATCGTATTCTCACATCTGACACACGGAAGGTCAACGTTCAATATGAAAGCAGTGTAGAACTAGACTGCGGCAGGCAGCAACCCCAAAACAGCTACAAGAGACACGTTGAAACGCAACCACAACATGAAGCCGAATCAAGAACAAACAATTCATATGGTGTTTATGGTACTTCTCTCTCATCAAGATGCTGGCTAATAACAGTCTATTACTGGTGCTAAGAGATATGTAATCAGCATGGTGTGTGTGTGTGTGTTGTAACCGATAGAACAGTTATTATCTGTTGATAATGATGGTGCTACTGAAACATCACGAAGGGAAGTGAGAGCTGCCATGATGTCAATCAGTTTAATTAAGGATAATGAGAGTGGAAGTGGAAGCCCACCAAGAAACCACACACATACAGCTAATGACCCCTATAATCATGCTCGGTAATGACAGACCCATACACTCTTTTTTAACAAACTCCTGTTACTTTAACCACGTAAACAAAAACAACCTCTCCGCAGACCCACACTGGTTAAGTGCTACCCTATACACCTCCCGGAGACTCTAGCTTTCCAGAAAGGAGGTTAATCTAAACAGCGACCTTGGCTCCTGGGTAGAAACAAGCCTGGCTGCCAGTCTCTCTACTTTAGCTGACCAGTGTGTGGTTGTCATGCGTGAAAGTCCTGTGTGAAACTGTGTGAAAACTGGTTGAATCAAAATTGTTTCACGTCATAAAAAAATGATAATCAATGTGATGAATGATTGGATTTGCAAAAAGTCAAAGTAAGGGAATTTAGTATTTTCTTTACACTCAATTCTTTTGTTGATTTTACCTTGAATTCACATTAGTTGACAACTCATCCAAATGTAAATCAAAACTAGATGTTGAAATGATGTCTGTGCCCAGTAGGAAACTACTCGCAGAAACAGTCCTGAAAGACCAAGACAGGTTTTCATTTGTTCAGCAGTTTTTTTTAATCTTCATATGTATATGAACCTAGCACTCCTATGCACTGCAGTATAGTACACATAACGACCCAGGACATCCAGCGACTCAGCCAGCGATGGTTCCAACACTCCCTGGGCTGCGAGAGGGGCCCAGATGGGAAACCAGAACCCTGGTTGAGATGCAGCGATCTGGGCTAAAATAATCTGGAGGGGTGCCTGTAGTGTAGTATGCAGCTCCATGCCTCCAGGTTCTCTAGTCTGTCAGTCTGCATCCCACATGGCACCCTATACCCTACATAGTGGGCCCTGGTCAAAAGTAGTGCACTATGTAGAGAATGTGGTTGCATTTGGAACTTCAGTCTCAGTCAGCAGGGCAAATGTTCCTACTCGACTGAACCATGGGCCATTGCGCAGGTGTTCCTGGACTGCCATAGAGAGGAGCAGAGCAGAGACCTCGTCTAGACTAGAGGGAGAGGGCTGGCTTTAAGTTTACACAGGCAGATGGACTGTGCAGTACAGGACTGCGATATGGACAGAGGTTGGTTTAGAAGCAAAACTAAATCATGTGTGATGTTGAATGAATTGCAGAGCAGACTTTCTAATCTAGGTCATAGCCTTCCGGATGTTCAGTTTTCATGGCAAATCCACCATGTCTCCTGAATCTGGAGTGATGATCAGCTAGTCATCTAGGTTACATAGTGTTCTATTTCTAGGCACAGTTAGGAAATACAAGCATCTGGGCCAGGAAATTGACGCTAAAGTCTCAATTACAAAGAGGATTTTATTTAATTTTTTGTGGAAAACCGACAGGAACCCAAATCACATGGTAGAACAAAAATTTGTGTCAATTTAACGCTCGGAGACATAATCTTCCATTCCCCCCAAATCCTGCTTGTCAAATGAAGCATTTCCCTGTCGAGGACATAACTAACCCACAAGGTATTCTGGGAATGGAAAGAATTTCAGAACCCTTGGTGACATGGAACTTTTTACTGAAGAATGTGTTTGTTTTCTACGATTGTGTTCTGTATCTGTTGTGCTTTCCGTAGCGTATTGATGTGTGTATGAAGCCTCGGTCTCAGACTCCCTGTCAAAATAATTTTCGAATGTCTTCTCTAAGTACTATCCTTTTTTGTTACCCTACCCCTAATCCAATCAAAACGATTGACCTTCACATGACCCTAGGTTCATGGAATCTCTCATCCTCCGCTATTCTCGGACAAACAGACACATGAAGACAACCGACAGACACTATTGAGACACATCAGATTATTTGATTGTATTGTACGAGTATATGAGTGAAAGCATTCAGAAGTAAATTCACTTTCACATTGTCAAACCAATGCACTTGTGTCCTGTTTTGCTAACCACATAGCTTGTGACTGACTTAACTATGGACAAGTTAGTCGGACTAACAGAGAGAATGAGGTCAATTTGAAAAGGGGAGTGTGCTTGTGTTTGGGTAGTCTCTATTCCACAATCCAAGGCAACAGACGTTTTGGATATGTTGGTGTGTCCATGATGTCATGTAACACTACAGGAGGCAGTGGTCTTTCTCACACACGGCAGTCCGCATGACATCCCTCCCACCTCACCCCAAAGGCACCCCCACACGAGGAGCTCCATAGCAACCCCAAAACAAACACTGTACGCATGCTGTGGCCACCACACCCCAGGACCAGAGAGAGACAGTCAGAGAGAGAAAGAGGGGGGAAAAAGTCAAGCGAGAAGAGGAATATAGAGAAAAATGTAAGGAGAGAGAGAGACAAACTGAGAGTAAGAGAACGAGGGAGGGAGAGAAAGAGCGAGAGAGACGGGGATGGATGGAGACATCACAAGGGATTCCTCTAAGCAACATATGGTATAATTTAGCTACGCTACATATCAAATCCATTCATAAAGCCGAAGAGACGTTTGGAAAGATAACACTCGTCAATAAACTATAGACCATATGCAAACACTTACTGTCTGCTATAAAGGGCCAAACAGATTGATACTGAACTGTTATAACCTTTGTAATGTGTATGAACTAAACACTATGTCCACGTTGGAAGAGCTAAAGGAGAAGCTAAGGACTCTTGTTTTTCATCAGAGGCTAGAAGAAAAAAACCATGAAAGAGACCAGTGTCTACTCACGTTTAAAAATGCTTCAAAAAGTATCAATTGAGAAAGCTCTAGACAATTATACTTTTGTTTATCAAAGTAAAAGGATAAAAAAATAAATAGAAAATAAACTATTTCTCTGACCCACTTTCATGATCCTGATCTGGTCCCATTGGAGTTGTGTGTCACGTGAAAGGACCCAATCTAAAGAAGAGGTGGACTCTGGGAATAAGGTCCTACCTACCGCTGCTTCTCCTCTTTTCCCCCTATCCCATAAGCCTTTAGTGTCTTTAGAGTTTAGACCAGCAACTTGGCCAAAGTCCTGGCACAGCAGATATACAAAACCCAAGACTCTTCATTGTGTTTCGAATCCCCCTCTCCACTTTGAAGACTTTGAGTGGGGACGCCGACAATAAACCTGTGGTGGTATCAAGGTCAGAGAAAAGAACTGGGCTGGTTATAGTGGGTGTAGGAAGGCCATGTGTGGGTAACACCATTAGGCCCACGTTCAACAACAAGGACACTGGCGTTTACTGTATGTCTATCTTTTGTGTTGGTTGGTGGTTCTGGGAAAGAACATCAAACCCAAACATACAAAAGACATTACAAAGGATCTTTGTGCCAACATAAAACCATCCACAGTGGCGCCAGTCTTTGGAAACAGGCCAATATGAATGCCCTTCCCTTACATAGCATCCATCCACCATGCCTGCTTGGCCTGCCACTAGTAAAACATTGAAAATGCAAATACATACAGGACACTTTCCATGTGAACTTCCTCATGTAACATCCAATATGAAAGTCCTTCCTTACCTGACGTTCATCTACCATGTTTGCCTGCCACTAGTGGGAAAAAAATTACAAAGTAAGCTTTGTCACTGATGTGAGGTCAAAGGTTAGGTGTCAAGTCAACCTCCTTTTGATGTAGAGAGCAGAATGACAGGGCCAGGGGGAGACTGAGACACTTCTCAACACAAAGCATCCATCACCAAGGAAACACCCGGAAACGGACATTGAACGGACACGGTCACCCACAAGGTCAGGCATCTAACTGAACAGCCCGCTGAGGGACTTCGATGGCGATGCCACGTCAACAGCCATAGACTGTTACTTGGCAGCGTGTGTATGTGTATGTGTGTATAGTGAATAATTCAAAGGAAATTGTTGTTAGTGATGAATCCTGGCATTGAGGAGGCAGTATTAAGGGTCAGTTTGGGTGCCAGGGCTCTGACAGTTTGTAGTGAAAGCCTGGTCTGTATGAGACCCAGGGAGAGTGATGCTGTGAAGTGGACACTAGACAGCGCCTACTGCACTATACACTACTGATGACTGGGACAATGTTGGTGTAATACAGCAAGGCCCATCATGAGAGTCGGTACAGTTCCCCAGTGAGCTTTTAAACTCCTAAAGGCCAAATCAAACGAAACGTGAACGAACGTGTACACACTGGAATTAGAAAGCACGGTAGTGAATGACAGACAACAGACAGGCCGCGAGTGTCAATGCCGTCAATAGCACTATGCACATCAATCTAGAAAACAAGTCTATTTTTCTCGCGTCTATGCGAAGCAATGCTCGTTCGCGGTTCGTTTGATTTGGCTTTAATAGTCCGGGTCAAGAGTATCGGTTAGTCAACTCACACTGGAGTGACTGCTGGTTGATGAGTCCTGCGGTGCGATAGATTAGATGATTCTCTCTCTCTCTGGGTTAAATTAACATTGTTGAGCAGCAGCCTGAATGAGAGGAGAAATAAAGGAGAAGAAACTGATTGAGAAGGAATGGAGGAGAGAAGACACATCTTCCTGTCAGGATGTGAAGCCCCGCTGGGGGACACGGGGCTCTGAGCCAAGGGTCACTTTTATACTGAGATGCAGTGTGTGTGTGTGTGTGTCCATCCTAAACAAAGTTAACAATTGTGCCCAGTATTATTCTAAACATGCCTAATGTTTGTTCTCACAATAAACACTTAATCTGGGAAAATAACCCATGATCATAATAGTGTATTACAACACAGACAAGACTAAATATTGCTGCAGTTTTCATTAGTAAAGCCTTGGTGGATTAACATAGGAATGCCAATTAGCCTAATAACAGCATCTAATTAGCAGTCCATCTCCCTCTCATACCAAGCTAATAGAACAGGGATTTCTCTCTACAAGAGTTATTTTTAATGGGACCACCGTGGTTGAGCGTGGGCCTAGCCCAGGGCTTCATGGTCTCTCCCCCCTCCCTCTCTCCCCCACTGGGGGAGTGACGCAAAGACATCTTACTTTCAATGATACCAATTCCTTGTCTCTTCATGGCATTTCAAAGCTGTGAATGACCACGCATACTCCTGGCATCCCACAGTCATCTGGCTTGTGTGTACGCCCATACAATCCATTGGGTCAAAGTGCCCTCTTACCAGCAGCTGTTTCCTCACACACCCCTCACACACACTATTCAGGAAGAGCATGAAGGACATCCAAAGGGCCAGTGGCGTGTTCTGTTAATTAACTAATTGTTCCTTAGATCTTTTATTTGCCTTAGTACCCATAGAGATAGATAGAGGACTCTAGTGCCTAAAAGCAATGACGCAATGTCCATCTAAATCTATGTTCACTGTGTCACGTCACTCAGAATCACTTTAAAGAGCAGAGCCTATGGTGTATTCATTAGTCGTACAACGTAACAAACTGTAGAAAAACGTTTTGTAACAGAAAACATTTTGAAAGGAAAACGAGGGTAGGTCCCCTCCCCTTTAGGTTCCTGGTGAATGCACCCCTGACGATGGAAGACCCAATGAGACAAGAAGACCAGGCGTTGTGGCAGCAGAGGAATGTTTCAATAACCAACATGAGGGATGTGGCTTAGGTCTGTGTGCTAGCTTGGAGCTGTGCTCAACGGGCATCAGTTCCCATAGAGATAGGATTGTTTTTCATAAACCTAGCCAATAGAGCTCAGTATCTGCTTATTGGACGTGGTGCCAGATTGCTGTTAGGCTCAGAGTTGTCATGTACTCTGAAGAACGTGTCTGTAATGCTAAGTCATCCAACATCTGTGTATGTGTATATATGTGTTTGTGAGTGTGTGTGTGTGTGTGTGTGTGTGCAGGTGTGTGTGTGTGCAGGTGTGTGTGTGTGTGTGCGCGTGTGTGCAGGTGTGTGTCAGAAGGTCCCAGCCAGTGATGGTATCCTTGCCTTGCAGTCAGTGGGACGGCGACACGCGTCATTGTCACAGAATATACCAGAGAATATAATGACTATCCAATGACAGGTGCCTAAGGTCTACTGGAAAAATCTTTCCAATGTCAAGGATTAGATTTCTTCACACACACACACACACACACACACACACACACACACACACACACAGTAAGATGACTCCAAGATTGCTCATCTCCTGCAGGCGTATAGTTACGGAGCACTGCGTAAATGTCACGACGAATGATAGCCAAGGCTAGTCCAGTCAACTCGGGGATCAACTAGTTGGGTCTGAAGGTGCAGAGGAGAATGAAGTCCCCTCCACCTCTAAGGTCATTTTGGGGTTTTCTTTCCCGTAATGGTAAAGGTTTGGGCGAGGAGGAAGTTGATCCTGAGGGCAACGTCTGTTCACATCTACTCAGAGGGAGAGAGACTGAGGGGGGAAGGAGAAGAGGGAGAGGGAACTGTAGGTTCGAGTTACATCTCAATTAGCCAGCGGTTTGTAGCGCCAGGTGAACCAACAACCCCCCCCAGCTCTCTGTTCCAGTGTCAGCTTCAATCAGTGTGATCAAACAGCGAAGCCGAGAACAGAAAGAGGGAGCAGAGAGAGAGAGGGTGAGAGAGAGAGATGGGGAAAGAGAGAGGGAGAAAGAGAGAGATGGGGAAAGAGAGAGGGAGAAAGAGAGAGATGGGGAAAGAGAGAGGGAGAAAGAGAGAGATGGGGAAAGAGAGAGGGAGAAAGAGAGAGATGGGGAAAGAGAGCAAGAAAAAAAAGAGGAGAGAGATGAGAGAGAGAAAGAGAAAGCGCATAGTAGCAGAATACCTGACCACTGTGACTGACCCTAAATAAAAATAAAAAATCCTTGACTATGTATAGCCTTCTTATCGATAGAGGCCGCCGTAAGCAGACCTTGATCTCAAGATAAGACAGACTATGTGACCACTGCCCACAAAATTAGGTAGAAACTGAGCTATACTTCTTAACCTCCTGCCAAATGCATGACCACATTAGAGACATATTTCCCACAAATCACAGACCCACAAAGAATTTGAAAACAAATCAAACATTGATAAAGTCCTATATGTGTTAGGTGAAATACTGCAGTGTGCAGTCACAGCGGCACGATTTGTGGCCAGTTGCCATGAGAAAAGGGCAACCAGTGGAGCACAAACAACATTGTTATTATTTTACTAGGCAAGTCAGTTAAGAACAAATTCTTATTTTCAATGACGGCCTACGAACAGTGGGTTAACTGCCTGCTCAGGGGCAGAATGACAGATTTGTACCTTGTCAGCTCGGGGATTTGAACTTGCAACCTTTCGGTTACTAGTCCTGCCGCCCCATTATAAATACAACCTATATTTATCGGTTTATTTATTTCCCCTTTTATACTTCAACTACTTGCACATTGTTACAACACTGCTCATAGCCAATAATATAACATTTGAAATGTCTATATTCTTTTCAAACTTTTGTGAGTGCAATGTTTACTAATGTTTTCCTTGTTTATTTCCCTTTTGCTTATTGTCTATTCCATTTGCTTTGGCGATGCAAACATATATATGTTTCCCATGCCAATAAAGCCCTTTGATTTGAATTGAGAGGAGAGAGAGAGAGAGAGCAGAGAGAGACAGAGGGGGAACAAGAGAGTGTGAAAGAGAGAGGGGGGAGAGCGAGAAAGAGGGGAGAGAGAGAGAGGAGAGAAATGAGAGAGAGAACAGAACACAGCAGACAGAGTCTAGGATCACATCCCCTCTGTCCATATAGTCCTATTCATTATGCTCTATAAGGCTAAACTGATCCTTGATCAGCACTTTAGTGAGGTCTCCCATCTGTCCATATAGTCCTATTCATTATGCTCTAAAAGGCTAAACTGATCCTTGATCAGCACTTTAGTGAGGACTCAGGAGGAACCACAGGGAATAGCCAGAGACTGTAAGGAATCGTCTGCTCCATTTTTCAGCTGTGTAAATCGATCCTTCAGCTATGCACAGACATTCCAGAACACCCATCTCTCTCTCCCAACCTCTCTTCAACTGACAACACCCTCCATCCAGCTCTCCCTCTGTCCATAGCGTCTAGTTATCCATTATTAGTGGATATCTGATAAAACAGAGAGAGAGAGAGAAAGAAATGTAAAAAGAGCCACAGGAGTCCAGTGGAGAGAAGAAACAGAGCCCTGGGCCCAGCCATATGGTTTCAGTAGAACCCTTCAGACCAGCGACACCTCAGACAGTGTGTGTGTGTGTGTGGCAGTCATCAATCTCTGAGGGTGTAGAAATTCTTTGAAGGTGAGGCAGCGGGCAAATCAGTTTACAGGTGACTGCTGGTGTGAGTGAGTGAGTGAGTGAGTGAGTGAGTGAGTGAGAGAGAGAGAAATAAAATACTTGAATCAGTTATAGAACCCATTGCCCTTTATGGTTGTGAGGTCTGGGGTCCACTCACCAACCAAGAATTCACAAAATGGGACAAACACCAAGTTGAGACTCTGCATGCAGAATTCTGCAAAAATATCCTCAGTGTACAACGTAAAACCCCAAATAATGCATGCAGAGCAGAATTAGGCCGATACCCGCCAATTATCAAAATCCAGAAAATAGCTGTTAAATTCTACAACCACCTAAAAGGAAGAGATTCCCAAACCTTCCATAACAATGCCATCACCTACAGAAAGATGAACCTGGAGAAGAGTCCTCTAAGCAAGCTGGTCCTGGGGCTCTGTTCACAAACACAAACAGACCCCACAGAGCCCCAGGACAGCAACACAATTAGGCCCAACCAAATCACGAGAAAACAAAAAGATAACTACTTGACACATTTGGAAAAAAAACCCAGAGCAAACTAGAATGCTATTTGGCCCTAAACAGAGTACACAGAGCTAGAATACCTGACCACTATGACTGACCCACAATTAAGGAATGCTTTTACTATGTACAGACTCAGCCTTGCTACTTAGCCTTGCTATTGAGAAAGGCTGCTGAAGGCAGACCTGGCTCTCAAGAGAAGACAGGCTATGTGCACACTGTCCACAAAATGAGGTGGAAACTGAGCTGCCCTTCCTAACCTCCTGCCAAATGTATGACCATATTAGAGACACATATTTCCCTCAGATTACACAGACCCACAAAGAATTCGAACAAATCAAATTTTGATAAACTCCCATATCTATTGGGTGAAATATCACAGTGTGCCATCACAGCAGCAATGTTTGTGACCTGTTGCCACAAGAAAAGGGAAACCAGTGAAGAACAAACACCATTGTAAATACTAGGGATGCACAATATAAATCGGTGAACAAATCGGACGATATTATCTAAAAATGCGAACATCGGTATCGGCCCGATGTCTAGTTTAACGGCGCTGTTAAAGCTACCATGCATACCTATATAACGTAGGTACATGACGTAATAACGGTGTGTAAAATTGTGCACTACATGTGCAACACAGCATTCCTAACCTAGCCCACAATGTCTGCTGTGTGGATCGAGCAGTCGACAAGTTGAGCAGTCATTTGAAAGAGTAAGAACATTTCAGCAAGACAACTCAAAGGCGAAATCCATTAAAGCCAAGATAATGGAATCCATTGCCCTTGACAATCAACCATTCTCTGTCGTGGGTGATGTTGGCTTTCGCCGACGGGTCAAGCACCGGTACACACTACCAAGTGCTCCATTTTTCAGATGTTGCCCTACCGGAGTTACACAGTAATAGCGTCACTGCTATTAGCTTCACGAAATGCATACTATGGAACGCCATTTGGGTCTTTGCGTGTCAAAAAATATATACAGTAGCACTGTCAAAGCTGGACAAAAAAGACTGCAAACAAGCAAACACCGGCCACGAACGATGTGTTTACAATACCGCGTTGGTAATAAAGCATAATTTGTTTGACCTCAACTTCTGGGGTAGCTAGCTTTAGCTTCGTACCTAGCTAGCACCAATACAACCCGCCTGAAAACAATTACCAGTAGAAACTGCAGTCATTTTCATTATTCTTAGCAATGATTTAGGAATCCTTGTGAGTAAGTATTAGCTAGGATGCCACTTGTTGTTCGCCTATTGAAATTGAACTTAACCCTGTTGCCCAAAGCTAATGTTATAAGCAGCCAGCTAGCTTCATCTGGCTAGTGAGGCTCGACTGGACCGGGTTTTGTGTTGGGAAGCTTGCCAAATAGTGTTATTTGACGTATCTTTTTTGACATGCAAAGACCCAAACGGCGTTCCATAGAAATCCTGGTTGAGAATGAAACAACTGAACAAATGAACAACGAAACAGCACAGCAAGTAAGTGAAATAAATGGGTTTTGATTATGTTTTACTGGTAATAGGGACATACGTAAATACCAACAAAATAACTTTTGGGTCAGCATGGTGTGTGTGTGTAACCTTTATTTAACTAGGCAAGTCAAGTCAACATTTTTTATTTACAATGACGGCCCGGACGACGCTGGGCCAATTGTGCGCCGCCCTATGGGACTCCCAATCATGGCCGAATGTGATACAGCCTGGATTCGAACCAGGGACTGTAGTGACGCCTCTTGCACTGAGATGCAGTGCCTTAGACAGCTGTGTCCGTGTGTGTGTGTGTTAACTATACTAGAATGCTTAAAAGGCCGCTAAAATGTTTAATATTGGTTATCGGTATCATTTTTGGTCAAGGAAAATATTGGATATCGGTAATTGTCCAAAAATGTCATATCGGTGCATCACTAGTAAATACAATCCATTTTTATGTTTATTTACTTTCCCTTTTGTACTTTAATTATTTGCACATCGTTACAACACTGTATATAGACATAACTTGACATTTGAAATGTCTCTATTATTTTTGAACTTGTGTGAGTGTAAGATTTACTTTTCACTTTGTTGTTTATTTCACTTTTGTTTATTATCTACCTCACTTGCCCACTTGCCTCACTTTCGCAATGTTAACATATGTTTCCCATGCCAATAAAGCCCTTACATTGAGAGAGAGAAAGAGAGAGAGAAAGAGAAATAGATAGAAAGACCGGTGCCAGCAATCTTTCAGTTCCTCCCTCCCAAGGCCTATCATTCTAGAGAGTAACAGCCACTCAGTAGTACTGTACTTCACTATATCAGGTCTCCGTGGTGATTCAAAACGTTTCTTTCATGTCTGAGCCACGACCCACGCTCCTCTCTGGTTTACAGATTACTACGCCCACCAACTCCACAGGAGGGATTATTGGGACAGAGCTGGAGGAGGAATGAGATATTTCCACATTTTGGGGACCAGAATGTGGATTTATGGCCTGTGTGTGTGTGTGTGTGTGTGTGTGTGTGTGTGGTAGACCATGGCGATGTATTGGATACAACACATTTCCAGGAGGTGAAAATCAGATACTGAAGTTGAGGTGTCTTTATGGCTGGTCAGATACTGTTTTTGCAGAGAAAGGGGATCAGCTTTGGTTGGTGAAAAAGCAGAAGATTTCTCCCCTCAAGAAGATATTGTTACATCTAGCGCAGTGCAACACATGCGTTCCACAATCTGGACAGTGGAACTACTGAGGACTGAAAGTTGATCTTCTGGTCCATATGCCATGTCACTTACACACCATCTCCCCCCCTCACCCATGTCTCCTTCCACCTCTTCATCTCTCCCTCTCTGGCCTCCAGTCCTCTGTGTCAATCCATCCATCTCTAATCCACTTCCCCTATCCCTCACTGACCCCACAGCGTTCATTTGTATGCCCCTCTGTATTGTTTTCAGGACAGGGGTGTCCCCCCACCCTCCCTCCACCTTCTCCTCTCTCAGTGAAGGACAGACAGTGCAACATTTGGGCATGGTCCCGCCCACACACGTGGAAAAATAAACAGGTGTCCACATCTTCCTGGTGTGTGTGTGTGTCGATGTGTTCGCCCTCTGGAATGTTAATGACTTCCATAAACCCTCTGTCCCGGCTTTTACCTGCCAAAACTTGGAAAAAGCTCGGAAGCAGGACTTCCGATGACGCCGCTGCCAACTCAATCTAGGCGATAATGAAGCTTTAATGGAAAGTTGAAAGGCGCTCTTCAAGCTCAGCAGCAGCACCTAGCCTAGCGGATGATTCCCTTGTGTTCCAAGAGCTGGGGCTAGCTGAGGAGTTAAGTGGGACAGACAACAGGCTTGTTGTTTCACTGACAAACAGTGAACAGATAGTCTTTTCATCCAGGTTTGATGAATAACTGGTATCAGAAGTGCTTGGCAAGGAAATGCATTGTTCTAAGTCAACACACACAATCACCGTGCTGCTTGGTCAACACAGTGGCTAAATGACTTAACATCAGTAATGACCAGAAGGAGTAAAATAAAGTCTCTCTCTCCTTTAGAGGGCTATGGGTTAGTGCTCCAGTCTTTAGAGGGCTATGGGTTAGTGTTCTCATCTAGGGAGATGATAAGCAGTGGAGATTAGGGACTATAAGGGCTTGGGAGCTTTGCTGACAGACCAGACAGCATCCCTTAGGGATGACTCATAACTAAGTGAGACACACAGGTACATCATGATATAGGCATGACCTGAGAGAAGATTGTATTTAAGGGCTCTGTTGAAGGAGAGCAAATGACGACTCGCTTGAGTGACTGCTGTCACACCACTTGGAGACGGTCATTAGCGCCAGACAAGACGGGGACACAGAGATGTAATAACCAACAGACCTTACTGTGATAACCCAATTTAACCGTATGAACTTCAAGAGCTCTGGTGAATAATATTTCCCATTTATTTATTTATTTATTTACACACGGCACAAACTTGAAATTGAACAGAAAAGGTCAATCCAAAGACAAACATCTGTACAGTGGATGTCCCCAACAAAAAACCAGAACCCTCTGATCTGAGACCTGTTAACTCACTGAAACATTCTATCGTGCTCTTTAATAGAGGATGCACTGACTCATAAAAGCCTCAGCAGTATATAGCCTACTCTTCAGAGATGCCTGCAGTGCAGAGAGGAGAGAGGAACCATCAGGTTCTCCTGATAAATGTGTAGGTTTCCCAGCTCCTCTGTGGTGTTGTTTGTTCCCGTTCGCAGCCTTCGGACTGTTCGGAGCGCTCCAACTCAAGCTGCAGAGGAAATGACAATACGGAGGAAAAACAACCACGGGCCGACACATACCAAGCCCCTCTCTCTCTCTTCCTCTCTCTCCCTCCAACCCCTCTCTCCCTCTCCAAGCATCTATCTCTCTTCCCCTCCCTCCCAGCCCCTCTCCCTCTATCCTCCTTTCCTTTCAGTCCCTCACTAGCACTATGGGACTCGTCTCCAGCTTTTGACAATGGAAACTGATACATCAGGCATGCACATGCACCCACCCACCCACCCACCCGGACCCATCCACCCACACACTCCCTCTCCAAAACCCCATCTGCTGTCACGCTCCTGGAACCCAGGAGGCAGGTTTCTTGGGGAGCTGTGGCCCAGAACAAGAGCCAGGCCTTAGGGTGTGGACCCTACACCACTCCCCCTGAAGTCCCCCCAGCCCCAGCAGAAGATGGATGTATGGGCTAAAGCCAACAACCCAACTGAGACTCTGGATGTGGTTTGGCTTGCTGCCACCCATCGACTACTTCTAGTCAGGAGTTTTTAGTTCAACATGTGGACGAGAACAGACGGTTGCTCGGTTGCTAACTTATCGGTGTGTGCACGTGCGTGTGTGTGTGTGTGTGTGTGTGTGTTATGGAAAGGCTTAAAGTGTTTATAATCCACAACAGCCTTAATCCAAATGGCTGAATGAAAAAGGACTTTCTCCCCTTCCTCCCTATGGCTGTTGGGCAGGAGAGACATAAGGCATCAGTGGGATAGACTTCATCCAATAGTTTAACATCAACCCAATTAGTGATGGGGGACAATCTATACAGTTACACTACCGTTCAAAAGTTTGGGGCCACTTAGAAACGTCCTTGTTTTTGAAAGAAAAGCTATTTTTTTTTGTCCATTGAAATAACATGAAATTGATCAGAAATACAGTGTAGACATTGTTAATGTTGTAAATGACTATTGTAGCTGGAAACGGCTGATTCTTTTTTTATGGAATATCTACATAGGCGTACAGAGGCCCATTATCAGCAACCATCACTTCTGTGTTCCAATGGCACGTTGTGTTTATCATTTTAAAAGGCTAATTGATCATTAGAAAACCCTTTTGCAATTATGTTAGCACAGCTGAAAACTGTTGTTCTGATTAAAGAAGAAATAAAACTGGCCTTCTTTAGACTAGTTGAGTATCTGGAGCATCAGCATTTGGGGGGTTCAATTACAGGCTCAAAATGGCCAGAAACAAAATAACTTTCTTCTGAAACTGAAGCTACAATAGTCATTGACAACATGAACAATGTCTACACTGTATTTCTGATCAATTTGCTGTTATTTTAAATGGACACATTTTTAGGCTTTTCTTTCAAAAACAAGGACATTTCTAAGTGGCCCCAAACTTTTGAACGGTAGTGTACATGTCAGGATATTATTTCTGATGGTATATCGTATCATTTCGACAATATCGCAATATTATTTGTGCCTTTTCTCATGCAGCAGACATAGTGAGCAATATGCTTGGAACATCAAATCGCAATAAAAATCACAGTATCGAATCGCAATGCATATAGAATCGTGAGATTCGCAATAAATATCGTATCGACGCCTAAGTATCGTGGTAATATTGTACCGTGAAGTCCCTGGCAATTCCCAGCCCTACAATCCAATATGCCTCTCTTCCTATCTTCAATGTCTCCTTCATCTGCACAATAGCTTTCTGAGTGACATCAGTGTTTAATATCACTCTGGATCCCTCTCCCTTTCTCTTCCCATCCTTCCGTCTGTATCCCTCTGTCAGGACATTGCTTTATATCACCTCAGGTCCCCCTCCATATTTTTCCATCTTGTATCCATTCTATCTCTCACGCCACTTGCATTCTTTCTTCCACATACCTCATCTTCATTTCCTTAAAGATCTGATATGAAAACAGGAGCATTCCAAACACTCCAAATAAAGCTCTGGTAAAACAGGACCATCCCAAGCCCAGGGAGACAATCTCCCCAGCAGTCTCAGCAGATGTGCAGCCCCAGCATAAGTTATGGGCTGAGGGTTTGAGTTGAGTTGGCGACAGCAACAGAAGATTCCCTAGTAGTTGATATGAAATTCTTGATCCCTCTTGGAATTCCCTACCCATACGACTTAACTCTCTACCATATTAACCTCATTCAAATATTAAAGTTCCAGCATTGAGATCTGTGTAGGTCCGCCCTGATGCGATTCCCATGATATGAGGGGTGGGACCCTTGACATGGTTTCTCACTCAGCTCAACACACATAACCATTTATAAAGGGAAGAAACTCCAGTATGACTTCACACATCATAGATGAGTTCCAGGTTTTAGGAGCGAGGAGCGAGGGAGAGAGATAGCTAGAGGGGGAGAAAGAGAAGACAAGCGATACAGAGAGAGAAAGGTAGTGAGAGAGGTAGAAAGAGGCAGAGAGAGAGAGAAAGAAAGAAAGAACGAGAGGCAGAGCGATACAGAATGAGAGAAAGAGAGGAAATTAGCAGGCCTTGTAATCACCAGCATATGTGCACCAGCTCTGAGAGGTAGAGTCAATATAAACCACAACATCACTCCAAGCCCTGGTGAGGTCATTTTCTGACTCCAAAAAAATAGTGTCTGAGTTCTGGAGACCCAGAGGTCCCCAGTGTGTGTGTGTGTGTGTGTGTGTGTGTGTGTCTGTGTGTATACACAGATGTGGAAATTGAATATCCATTGTTTTCCAGGAACTCACAAGGCCAGGACCAGAGTAAAGTAATATCCTTCTCCTTCTTCCTGTATCCTCTCCCATCACTGCCCACCCACTCCACAATCTCTCTCTCACACAAAAACCACCTCCCGTGTTCTTCCAGGCTTGTTGATGTACTGTAACTAAAAAGTGGGTAGGTGCTCATCAACAACGAGGCCACCAAGTCTCCTTCCCACAACCACGGTGTCTCTGCCACAGCAGAACAGCACATCCACCCAGACGTGGCCAAGTCTACAGCGCTAAACGGAACATTTCAGACATTGCACATACCCATCCCTTATCCCAGGCATTTTGATCATTTGAAATTCAATACGTTTGCTAATATAGGTTAATGTTAATGGGACAATTGATGGTTACAAACTAGTATTAGTAGTTTAAAGAATAAAACACAACAAAAAAACTGTGGTGCACATTCACTTTATCGCATCAATTCAGGCAACTTATCGCAATATGGATTGTTGTCCATATGGCTCAACTCTAATACAAGCTCAGCTCAGACATGATTTGTCTGATAAAGTGTTGAAAAGTGGCCACTGAATTCATAGTTTTAGCTCAAAGTCTTGTTTGGCTAGATTACGTGGTGTTACTTGGACTCCGAAAAATGCGGATTGGCCGCCTGCTCTGTCTCTAGGCCAATCGTAAATCAGTTATACGTATCCTGTTTCTATGGCGTTCGCTGCCACAGTGACGGCATCTCTAATGCAGTCCTTTCAAACCCTGAAATGTACTCTGAAATGTTCTCAAATATTTGTTTAAGCTGGTCCCTTGACAAGCAATAAAAAAGGATCGTGCAGCAGGTTGTTTGGGCTTCATTTTTGCCATTCTTGGCAGTTCTCTCATGGTTTTGGGGCATGGGTTTTGAATATTGTGCTTGAAGAGAACAATTACATTTTCGCCTCAAGCTGAGGGAGTTGCAGTTGCCGTCAAACTTAGCAGCCCTCTCCCTGATTTTCCAGTTGAATCTAACTCAAATTCCCCACAAAGTGTGTCCATGAGTCAAGGACGTGATACTGTTGTAAGATACTATTGTCTCTCTCGGGATGGCCGACTACCATGGGTCAAATTGTATTTGTCACATGCGCCGAATACAACAGGTGTAGACCTTACAGTGAAATGCTTACTTACGAGCCCCTAACCAACAATGCAGTTTAAAAAAAAAAATACAGATAAAAATAAGAGATAAAAGTAACAAGTAATTAAAGAGCAGAAGTAAAATAACAATAGCGAGACTATATACAGGGGGTGTACTGACACGGAGTCAATGTGTGGGGGCACCAGTTAGTTGAGGTAGTATGTACATGTAGGTGACTATGCATAGATGACGACAGAGAGTAGCAGTGGTGTAAAGAGGGAGTGAGGTGGCACTGCAAATAGTCTGGGTAACCATTTGATTAGATGTTCAGGAGTCTTATGGCTTGGGGGTAGAAGCTGTTTAGAGGCCTCTTGGACCTAGACTTGGTGCTCCGGTACAGCTTGCCGTGCGGTAGCAGAGAGAACAGTCTATGACTAGGGTGGCTGGAGTCTTTGACAATTTTTAAGGCCTTCCTCTGACACCGCCTGGTATAGAGGTCCTGGATGGCAGGAAGCTTGGCCCCGGTGATGTACTGGGCCGTACGCACTACCCTCTGTAGTGCCTTGCGGTCGGAGGCAGAGCAGTTGCCATACTAGGCAGTGATGCAACCAATCAGGATGCTCTCGATGGTGCAGCTGTATAACTTTTTCAGGATCTGAGGACCCATGCCAAACCTTTTCAGTCTCCTGAGGGGGAATAGGTTTTGTCGTGCCCTCTTCACAACTGTCTTGGTGTGCTTGGAACATGATAGTTTGTTGGTGATGTGGACGCCAAGGAACTTGAAGCGCTCAACCTGCTCCACTACAGCCCCATCGATGAGAATGGGGGCGTGCTCGGTCCTCCTTTTCCTGTAGTCCACAATCATCTCCTTTGTCTTGATCACGTTGAGAGAGAGAGGTTGTTGTCCTGGCACCACACGGCCAGGTCTCTGACCTCCTCCCTATAGGCCGTTTCATCGTTGTCGGTGATCAGGCCTACCACTGTTGTGTCATCGGCAAATTTATAGAATGTGCGACTTCTTCTTCTTGCAACCCACTGTGGGGGCGTGAAGTTTAGTAGTTTCATATTTTAAAATGTAAAATCACTACAAAAGACTCACTGACCCCATCAACCCACATGTAAAGACTTAGGGAGTCAGAGAGAAGGGAACATTGTGTTCTTTGATAGTGAAGTATTGTCCTGCTAGTATCTCTCCCTGGTGGCTCTGAATGTCCCTTCAACTTCCTGTCCCTATGTTTCTACTTTAGGGAGTAGGGGAGTGGGCGTGTGTGGGTATGTGTGTGACAGGGATTGAGTGAGGGGAAGGGGTGGCTTCTAGGTCCAGAGAAGGGTGATACCTTTATAACATTAGGGTTGAAGAGTAACAGTACCGCCGTGTGTGTGTGTGTGTGTGTGTGTGTGTGTGTGTTAAATCAGCTGGCTGGCTGGTCTGGGATTATGTCACTCAACAGCACGGCTACCAGCTGTCCATGTCAGCTGTACTTAATTTTGCTGTCGAGAAAAAACTAACCAGACACCACAATGTACAGTGTGTGTGTGCTTCTTTGAATGTAAAGCTATCAACTCCATAGTGTAAACTGTTTGTTTTGGGGAAGTATTTGGAGAAAAGGGGAGGGCGAAATTACGTCAAGATCCGGACGGCCAAAGCCCCAATTTTTTTCTGCACATTTTCAATTGAGTATATGATGGAGTATTTAGAAGTTCTACACTAAACTAACATGTATTTGGGCAGCCAGGGCCCTCCATCCACCCAGCCAGGGCCCTCCATCCACCCAGCCAGGGCCCTCCATCCACCCAGCCAGGGCCCTCCATCCACCCAGAGAGGCTAAAGAGTGAGCTGAGACAACAGGACAGGTGACATGTTTTTGGGCCGGGATTCAGGTGTTCTCAACTGAATTCCAGTGAACTAATACGAGGTGCAAGTTGGAACGTGAACCATATGAGGAGTTGAGAACACCTGATATGGATCACAATCCAACTCGTACCTCATATTTGTTCACTGGAAAGTTATGTGGGTATAGGAACATGTTACAAATACAGTGGAAAGTTGTGGGTATAGGAACATGTTATGAATACAGTGGAAAGTGATGTGGGTATAGGAACATGTTATGAATACAGTGGAAAGTGATGTGGGTATAGGAACATGTTACAAATACAGTGGAAAGTTATGTGGGTATAGGAACATATGAATACAGTTGAAGGTTATGTGGGTATAGGAACATATTATGAATACATTGTATTCTTGATGATAAAGCTGTGAGTGGCTATGGTTATGTTTGTTTTGATATAAGTAAATGGGGTTAGTTTCAAGTCTGATATCCCTGGTGTGTCTCCAACCCCCCCAACCCATTGATGTATGTCAGACATACTCCTCTGTTGATGTCATAGACTGATTCACTCACAGGTAGTTCCCTTTTTACAGATGTTTCTGGGAACCTCTGACTGTTCCCATGTCAGAAACTTGAGATGGGAGGAGGAACGGCTTCTCGTTGGCAGAAAGCATTTCACTGATCTGGGTTTAAAATGGTATTTGTTCGCTTTCAAATACTTCGGCAGGGTTTTGATTGAGCTTGCCTGGCGCACTTGAACCAATGGAAGAGCCCCACATTATTTTATTGTGTTACTTTTTTTTCTCTCTCACTTTATTTAGTAAATATTTTGAACTGCATTGTTGGTTAAGGGCTTGTAAGTACTTGATTTGATTTGAAAACCCACCCATTTGGCACTCCAGGTCAGGTTAAGGGCTAAAGCAAATTCTCAAAATATTTGAAAGTATAGAGTATATACTGGTTGGACCCAGGTCTGGTTCTGATGCAGTCAACAGGGGTGTTGCTCTCTCTCCTCTCAGTGGGATCTCAGATTTACACACAGGAGTGGATGTGCCTAGCTGGGCTGGACTGGACTGGCTGTTTTTGTTACAGTCTCCTGGCATGGGCGGAAACCAAGGTTCATTTTCCCTCTGACCCCCGGCTACTCCTGGGTGACCTTAACCGCAAGTCAACCGACCGCACCCCGCCTCACAGGTGGAAGTCCCAGAATGAACTCTGCCCAACCCTTTTGTAGACCGTTCTGGTCAAGCCAAGGTCAGCATTGCTTTTCCTCACAGAGCTATGGTTCAGATCCAACACACGCTTCATATCCACTAGCTGTACATCAGAATCCTTACATAGTGTAACTTCTCTCCGGTGTCCTGGTTGGGTTATTAAGGGGACTCTTCTCATACATAGCAGCATTGGCATTGAGCTGATGACCGCGGGACATGTAATACCTCACAATCACACAAACAGAGTCTGGGGTGTCCTCTTGACCTCTCATGACTCCAAACACAGATCTTTCACCGGGTCGGCAAAAACCTGTTTTACAACACTACTGTGATCGCTAAATCCCCAAACTGCTGTACTATGTAGCCTGTACTGTAACTAAAATGTGAAGTATCTATTCAGACCTGCCTTTGTCAAGGACAGAGTCACTGTCTGTACTGTACCGGCATAGATGGAAGCAATGTATCGAGAGATGGTGTTCGGTGACTGCTTACCGCTGCTAGTGGATAAGAATAGGCTTAGTTACAGTGCCTTGCAAAAGTATTCGTCCCCCTTGGCGTTCTTCCTAATTTTTTTTTTGCATTACAACCTGTAATTTAAATTGATTTTTATTTGGATTTCATGTAATGGACATACACAAAATAGTCCAAATGACTGAAGTGAAATATTTTCTTTTTTACTTGTTTCAAAAAATTCAACAAGAACTAAATACGGAAAAGTGGTGCGTGCCCCTAAATAAGATCTGGTGTAACCAATTACCTTCAGAAGACACATAATTTGTTAAATAAAGTCCACCTGTGTGTAATCTAAGTGTCACATGATCTGAGTAATAAATATATATATTACACACACACACACACACCTGTTCTGAAAGGCCCCGGTCTGCAACACCACCAAGCAAGCGGCACCATGAAGACCAAGGAGCTCTCCAAACAGGTCAGGGACAAAGTTGTGGAGAAGTACAGATCAGGGTTGGGTTATAAAAAAATATCAGAAACTTTGAATATCCCACGGAGCGCCATTAAATCCATTATTAAAAAATTGAAAGAATATGACACCACAACAAACCTGCACAGAGAGGGCCGCCCACCATAACTCACAGACCAGGCAAGGAGGGTTTAATCAGAGAGGCAACAAAGAGACCAAGGATAACCCTGAAGGAGCTGCAAAGCTCCACAGCGGAGATTAGAGTATCTGTCCATAGGACCACTTTAAGCCGTACACTACACAGAGCTGGGCTTTACAGAAGAGTGGCCAGAAAAAAAGCCATTGCTTAAAGTGTTCTCCAAAAGGCATGTGGGAGACTCCCCAAACATATGGAAGAAGGTACTCTGGTCAGATGAGATTAAAATTGAGCTTTTTGGCCATCAAGATAAACGCCATGTCTGGCACAAACCCAACACCTCTCATCACCCCGAGAACACTCATCACCCCACCGTGAAGCATGGTGGTGGCAGCATCATGCTGTGGGGATGTTTTTAAATCGGCAGGGACTGGGAAACTGGTCAGAATTGAAAGAATGATGGATGGCGCTAAATATAGGAAAATTATTGAGGGAAACCTGTTTCAGTCTTCAAGAGATTTGAGACTGGTACGGAGGTTCACCTTCCAGCAGGACAATGATCCTAAGCATACTGCTAAAGACACACTCGAGTGGTTTATGGGGAAACATTTAAATGTCTTGGAATGGCCTAGTCAAAGCCCAGACCTCAATCCAATTGAGAATCTGTGGTATGACTTAAAGACTGCTGTACACCAGCGGAACCCATCCAACTTGAAGGAGCTGGAGCAGTTTTGCCTTGAAGAATGGGCAAAAATCCCAGTGGCTCTATGTGCGAAGCTTATAGAGACATACCCCAAGAGACTTGTAGCTGTAATTGCTGCAAAAGGTGGCTCTACAAAGTATTCCCTTTGGGTGGGTGAATAGTTATGCATGCTTAAGTTATGTTGCATCTTCAAAGTGGTAGGCATGTTGTGTAAATCAAATGATACAAACCCCCCAAAAATATTTTTTTATTCCAGGTTGTAAGGCAACAAAATAGGAAAAATGCCAAGGGGGGTGAATACTTTCGCAAGCCACTGTATATTCTATTCTGGTATACTCCGTCACTTTCATTCAAGTGGTGAGTGCAGGGTTGAGGGAAAGGGTGGGCAGAGATTGGTGTATGTCTGTGTACACGTGTGTGAGTGTGTGTGTGCGTGCACTGCCCTGAGGACTGTCATGAAGTGCAGGTGTCTCAGAGAAACAAACCAATCAAACTCAGTCATTTCAGACGAGACATGGAGGCACTTGACAAGAACACCTGATTCCTCTTGACAGCCTGTCTGTTATGGGGTCTCCGACTTGATAGGCTTGTCAAAAGATCACAGTCGCACTGACAATCAACCTATTTCTGTCCTCTTGGACCTTGAACAAAATCTATATATGCCTCACAATGTTGTCTCGTCTCGGACACAGAGTGCTACCTCTCCTCTTAATAAGGATATAATGACATTGATAAATCAACAGAGCAACTCTCCAGTTATCTACCTCATTACTACCACCTAAACAAGTGACCATGCCTCTGGAATCAGTTGAAATAACTTCACATCATAATAACCCCAAATAATACAAAAATATATGTTGACACCTCTTCAAATTAGTGGATTCGGCCATTTCAGCCACACCTGTCACTGACAGGTGTATAAAATTGAGCACACCGCCATGCAATCTCCATAGACAAACACTGGGAGTAGAATGGCTTTACTGAAGAGCTCAGTGACTTTCAAAGTGGCACCGTCATAGGATGCCACCTTTCCAACAAGTCACTTCATCAAATTTCTGCCCTGCTAGAGCTGCCCCGGTCAACTGTAAGTGCTGTTATTGTGAAGTGGAAACGTCTAGGAGCAACAACGGCTCAGCCGTGAAGTGATAGGCCACACAAGCTCACAGAACGAGACCGCAGAGTGCTGAAGCACGTACAAATTGTCTGTCCTCGGTTGCAACACTCACTACCGAGTTCCAAACTGCCTCTGGAAGCAACGTCAGCACAATAACTGTTCCTTTGGGTTTCCATGGCCGAGCAGCCACACACAAGCCTAAGATCACCATGCACAATGCCAAGCGTCGGCTGGAGTGGTGTAAAGCTCACTGCCATTGGACTGTGTGTGTGTGTGTGTGTGTGTGTGTGTGTGTGTGTGTGTGTGTGTCTTAGGAAGGGATCGAAGTGAGTGTATTGGGACAGACTGTTGGTACTTTGACCTTTTAAACCTATACAACTTTAGTGCATAACTCTGCCATGCAGGTCTGATAGATGTGTGGTGTTAACAATCTGGCATAGATGTTTACACACACTCCAAAGCTACCCGCAAGGCCACACCCACTAAGCA
This sequence comes from Brachymystax lenok tsinlingensis, assembly GCA_030435695.1. Taxonomy (NCBI): domain Eukaryota; kingdom Metazoa; phylum Chordata; class Actinopteri; order Salmoniformes; family Salmonidae; genus Brachymystax; species Brachymystax lenok. The sequence continues at coordinate 15,821,035 of CM059812.1, forward strand.
CGTTGACACTTGAGGATGGGCGGCACCTCTGTTGTACACAGACCCATCAACCCCATTCCCAGGTCTATTCTTCACTGTGTTTGTGAAGGCAATTTCTCTTTAGTGGGGAATACAAAGCTTTCCTATAATCTCCCTATATATGAGCTTCTTATACTTTGGACAATGTCCCAACAACAACAGACAAAAGCCAGTCATGCTCAATGCCCATTGACTGATTTCCGATTTTAAAACTGTTACTAGGAAACCCTCTCTGATCTGATTCATTGAACTGCACAGATCGAAGCTTTCCAACCAACCACACTATCTGGCTTAGCAACTGTATTATTGGAAAAAAAAATATGAAAACAAAAATGAGCTTTTTGGTCTTAATTGAAGGTTAAAGCATAATGTTAGGGTTAATGTTAGATTTAAAATCATATTTTAAGAAAATAAATTGTAGAAATAGGCGGGGTTTAGATATGACTTTGTGGCAACTAGTGACGACCCTAAGCTATCTGCAGTGAGCTGTGAACACTCCTGTTGGCACACACTAGTGGTGTAGCTGTTGTTATCGCATGTCTGACTGAGAACACACACACACACACACATCAACCAGAGAGGAATACACACACGGAATGTATAAGTATAGTACTGTACTACTGACCTGAGACACACACACAGAATGTATAAGTATAGTACTGTACTACTGACCTGAGACACACACACACACACACACACAGAATGTATAAGTATAGAACAGTACTACTGACCTGAGACAGACACACACAGAATGTATTAGTACAGTACTACTGACCTGAGACGGACACACACAGAATGTATAAGTATAGTACAGTACTACTGACGACAGACATAATGTATAAGTATAGTACAGTACTACTGACCTGAGACAGACACACACACACATACACACACACACAGAATGTATACGTATAGTCCAGTACTACTGACCTGAGACAGACACACACACACACACACACACACACACACACAGAATGTATACGTATAGTACAGTACTACTGACGACAGACATAATGTATAAGTATAGTACAGTACTACTGACCTGAGACAGACACACACACACACACACACACACACAGAATGTATAAGTATAGTCCAGTACTACTGACCTGAGACACACACACACAGAATGTATACGTATAGTCCAGTACTACTGACCTGAGACAGACACACACACACATACACACACACACAGAATGTATACGTATAGTACAGTACTACTGACGACAGACATAATGTATAAGTATAGTACAGTACTACTGACCTGAGACAGACACACACACACACACACACAGAATGTATAAGTATAGTACAGTACTACTGACCTGAGACAGACAGCCGATGGAAAGATTAGCAGCAAATCCTTTCTTTCCTTCGCTTCAGAGTGAATGAGTCAGGATCCCCCTGCAGTCCACTATTACTCTCCTCCTTCCGCAGCTTTCTCTCCCTCTCTCTCCCCAACTCACGCCTCTCCCATTGTGACAGTGAGTGTGCAGTGCGCAGAAGAGAGGAACTGTTGCTGCATTGACTGGCTGCACTCATTCGTTCTCCTGTTTCCTCTTTCTTACTGGGCTCTATCCTTATCTTATTCCATGGCCGAGGGGGAAAACGATAGCCTAAGTTGTGTTCTATCTCCTCAGGGCTACGAGGGAAAGCAGCTTGCAGGGAGAAGGAAGGCTTTTGAATGGAGGGGGGAGAGGGGGAGGGGTGAGAGACACTGATTTTGAATTCTCTCAAGGCAAGAGCACACAGAGTTCTCTCTCTCCCCTTTTTCAAATGTCTTCTTATAGTCTTATTCTTGTGGTAGAAAGGGAGAGGGCATTATTTCTTCACTTTAAAAAAGTTTGCTCCCCTTTCTCTTGTTGGACTCTCTCTCTTTCCCTCCCCCCCCTCTCTCCCGTATTCATCGCTCCCTCTGGGTTGGCAGGTTTGAACAATGAAGCAGTGGCCGAGCACAAAAGACACAGCTGCTTTCAACAGCGCGGACAATCGAGGACCCCTCCCTTACCCCATCCCTCTAACCCTCCCTGAAACCCCTGTCCCTCCCCTTATAAACATTCACTACTTTCCTTGACTGAGGTTCAAGTAGCATTCTCACGAGCGAAGGAATCTTCCCCTGACAAAAGAACGTTCCAGGGAAGTACCCAAAAACACTAAAGCAGTTGAAGTAGTATTCTTGCTCTGAAACGGCACCCAATTCCCTGTAAAGTGCTATGGGCTCTGGTCAAAAGTAGTGCACTCTATAGGGAACAGGGTGCCATTTGGGACATTTCCAGACCAAGCATGAGTAAGTCATGGACCCTCAGGAATTAGCTTGCAAACACTTCTCCCTCGAGGATGAACGTGTTTAGATATAGTCAACGCGTCGTCATTTTGAACAGAAGCCAAGACATGCTATTAGCCAATGTTAATTGCCTGTACAATTGTTGAGGGACAGTACGCCACTGAAGAGGATAGAGGATGAGAGGAGGATAGAGAAGAGAAGAAATGAAGAGAATAGAACAGAGAAAAAGAGGAGAGTGAAATGAGGAGTGAGTTGTGGTTAGTTCATATCTCTTTAGTGTTGTCAAACAGCTGTAGTCAGGTTCATTTGTCCCGTCGCGGTTAACAAATGGAGGCAACGGGAACGACATGACATTATCATGAGAATGGCGGACTAGCTGCCTTCACACTGTGCTAGCAGTGACACAAAGTTCAACAGAACAATCTATGGGATAGACTATCATTCTACTCTCAAAACGTATTCCTATCATGACGCGGTACCCTTAAACTCTCTCATTATCTAGGCCTACTGATCAGAAGACTACAACACATGCACTAAAGCGTAATTCAGAGTCCACAGACGCAGAGCCGAGACAGTCCGGCGTCCCATTGTGACATAGCTATGCGGCTCTGAGACCACTGTCCAAGGGGGGGACGCACAGCCCAAACGCGCACCTCCCCAAAATTCCTAACCAACGCGTCTCCGCGCACGCGTCCTCTATTCATTTGAATGTGTTGACAGTTGGAGAAATTGCTTGAGCAGTGCTGAGAATTCAAAAAGTATGAAAGCCAACCATTAAATATTCTAGAACACTGCTGTGTGGACGCGTACACGTTTTGGACTCTGATAAACCCTTAAAGCGGCAATCAGCAGTAGAAACAATAACAAAGCAAATTCCCAGCCCCCATTTCTGTAAAAATCTGAGGCTGGAGAAATGTAACCACTCTCAAATTCATAGGCAGAGCTATGGATGCAAGGACTGACCATCCATTACATCATAGTTGTAACCATGTTTTGAGGCTATATAGTGTTGGGTTACGTTTTCTTTGTTTACTAACTTTGGAGTAAAGCAAGCTTATATTTTGGGTTTTGATGGTACGTTTCGAAACACTTCTGCGTTGATGTGGATGCTACCATGTTTATGGATAGTCCCCCAAGACATGTCAACCTCTCACCAATACAATAACAGAGGAGGTTAGCATTTGGGGGGGGGGGTGATATTTATGCCTCTAACTTTCTCATTCATTATTCACGATTCATTCGGGATTATCTGTAATCATGGTAACATCCACATTAACGTAGAAGTGTTCTATTCTTATTTAGACTCCAAAATGACCCAATACATTATTTACCATTCATTTCTATTGAGCACAAAATAATCTGAAACACAACCAAAACAAACAGCAAATGTGTCACAATCTTGATGTAGTCATTGCATGCTATGACTATCGGACCAAATACAATTTTTTTTTACTACTTTAATTTGTGAATTTGTCCAATACTTTTGGTCCCCTAAAACTGGGGGATAATGTACAAAAAGTACTGTAATTTCTAGACGGTTTACCCAATATGGATGAAAAATACCATTTCAAATCCAAAGTGCTGGAGTAAAGAGCCAAAACAACAAAACATTTGTCATTTTCCCAATACTTTTGGAGCTCACTGTCATACATGTTTAAGTCCCCAAACAATTGATGTAGCAACTGCTTAATGGCCCTTTAAGGCCTACATCAAATAACAACACACATCAGAGTGACAGCCTCCTTACTGTCTCCATGCTAACTTGTATTTATGAGGCCCGATCGCACACGTTGCAGTTCCCAGAAGCCTCCTGTAGATTTCCCAGAAGGCCATTCAAAGGGAATTGAAAAGGAAACAGCTTGACATTTAAACCTTCATACAATGTCCACATAGCGTCGAGACAGCTAGTTATCCCATACCGTACATCCGTAGCCTATTAGTGCGTTCATGTGCAGTGCACTGTGAGGGAGCAAGATTGTAGTGTATACTGCTTGTGTGTTAAAAGGGACAATCTGGGATTTGTCTGCCTGTTCAATGGTCATTTCAATTAATGATATACTCATTGATTCTTTCTTAAATAGAATATCCTGAAAGAAAATATGACTTATACATGCCTCATGAGCTTAGTAGGCCAACAACTGCCTTAGCCCATCAGTCTCAAATGTTTTCAATCGCTTACAGCGTCCATCCTTCCGTCCGTCGCTTTTGGGGATGAACGCTTCAGTACAAGTGCTGACTGAGGTAGAAAAAAAAACAGCAGACAATAATTAAAAGGAAGTAAAACATAAACGTTGTGTCCACTTTTCCACTAACCGTCCAAAGCCAAGTGTCCTGCTGAACAAGCTAAGCAGTACTTATCAGATGAGTTTAAATCAATTCCATATCAATTATTCAAGCTAAGGGAGGAAAGGAAAACACACACACACATCCCGCCAAGCCAACTGTCAATCAGTGGTATAGGGATTCCCTCCATCCTGTAACTTGTGGTCTGAGTTGCTTAGTGTTTGGCGAACAATGCCAGGACTAGAGAATCAATCTTCCATAGGCCAAAACAAACCGGTCATTTTCATGAACACTTTGTGCTGGGAACTACTGAAAGTTGCTTTAGAAAAGGGAGACCTAATGCAATGAAAATGTTAGCCTGATACCGGATCTATGTGTGTATTTGACAACAACCATAAGAGCAAGATAGCTAAATGTTCTAATCTGGAGCGGTATTGAGGTCTCCTTAGTGCAGTCTGTCCCTAAGCTCTCCTTTAAAACGAGACTTAGCCACATTCCAACGGTTGGCCTCGCCTCAGCCATCCCCTTAACCAGACACCGCATACCTGCCCAAAATAACTTAGCGTCGCTTCTCGCCCACTACACCCCTTTTCTTGGTGTTTTGGTCTAACATTAGTACAGATTTGAGTGGAGGAGATGGTCAGGCCTCCCTCCATTCTCTGGGTTACAGTGCCTTCTGAAAGTATTCATACCGCTTGACTTATTCCACATTTTGTTGTGTTACAGCCTGAATTAAAAAGTATTTAAATTGATATATTTTCCTCACCCATACACACACACTACCCCATAATGACAAAGTGGAAGAATTTATTGAAAATGAAATACAGAAATATCTAATATTTACACCCATGACTCAAAACTTTGTAGAAGCATCTTTAGCAGTGATTACAGCTGTGAGTCTTTCTGGGCTTTCTTTACAAACCTGGATTGTGCAAAATTTGCCCATTATTCTTTTCTAAATTCTTCAAGCTCTCTGAAATTGGTTGCTGATCATTGCTAGACAACCATTTTCAGGTCTTTCATGTAGATTTAAGTCAAAACTGTAACTTCGCCACTCAGGAACATTCACAATATTTTTGGTAAGCAACTCCAGTGTAGATTTGGCCTTGTGTTTTAAGTTATTGTCCAGCTGAAAGCATCTCCCAGTGCCTGGTGGAAAGCAGAATGAACCAGGTTTTCCTCTAGGAATTTGCCTGTTCTTAGCTCCATTCCATAATTTTTTTATCCTGATAAACTCCCCAGTCCTTAACGATTACAGGCATACCCATAACATGATGCAGCCACCACTATGCTTGAAAACATGGAGAGTGGTACTCCTTAATGTGTTGCATTGGACTTGTCCCAAACATATTCAGGAAAAAAAGTGAATTGCTTTGCCAAATATTTTGCAGTATTACTTAAGTGCCTTGTTGCTAACAGGATGCATGTTTTGAAATATTTTTTCTGTACAAGCTTCCTTCTTTTCACCTCTGTCAATTAGGTTAGTATTGTGGAGTAACTACAATGTTGTTGATTCATTTTCAGTTTCATCCTATCACAGCCATTCAACTCTAACTGTTTTAAAGTTGGCCTCATGGTCAAATCCCTGAGCGGGTTCCTTCCTCTCCGGCAATGGAGTTAAAAAGGACGCCTGTGTCTTTGTAGTGACTGGGTGTATTGATACACCATCCAAAGTGTCATTAATAACTTTACCATGCTCCATGATATTCAGTGTCTCCATTTTTTATTTTTACCCATCTACCAATTGGTGCCCTTCTTCGCGAGGCATTGGAAAACCTCCCTGGACTTTGTTGTTGAATCAGTGTTTGAAATTCACTGCTCGACTGAGGGACCATGTGTGGGGTACAGAGATGAGGTAGTCATAAAATAATGATGTTAAACACTTATGTACAGAGTGAGTCTACGCAACTTATTATGTGCCTTGTTAAGCACATTTTTACTCTTACTTTGTATTAATTTGACCAAATTTAGAAAAACATAATTCCACTTTGACATTATGGGGTATTGTGTGTAGGCCAGTAACAACACAATCTCAATTGAATCCATTTTAAATTCAGGCTGTAACACAAAATGTGGAAAAAGTCAAGGGGTGTGAAAACTTTTTGAAGGCACTGTATAAAGGGATGTTGAGGGAGTGATTAATGTATGACCATCATGGAGGAGGACAGAGAACCAGTTCTTCTCTAGTGTAGACTAGAGTCCTGCTGGTTGCACTGTATGTAATAAGCACCTATGAGGAATTATTGTGTGTCGGGAACATAAAGTAAGATGTTAACACACGCAAAAGGGTTTCAACCTCAATGTTTGAGCATGGCATACATACACACAATGCACTGCTTTTAGTAGCAACAGCATTGTCAGTCGCCACCCATTCATACAGTAAATCTAACATCATATCCATTTCATTCAACACACAACTGTATACAGTTCCCATGGACATCTAGTACTGTGTTCAGAACGCCCTCCATCAGATCCCTGGTTCAACAGAATGACACACAGCAGCACTGAAAGCTACAGAATGCCATTTCTTCATCACTATACAGAACAACATTATAGATGTCCCCTCCATGTCCAGTACTGTTTCGCTTCACCCCTAGGTCCAGGGTTTTTTCTGCATATAAAAAGTGTTGTGCGGGTCACCTAAGTGTTTTTTTGGGCCACCTATGTCCAAACAGTAAAAAAAGAAGAAAAAAGGGAAGTAGAACCATTTTGGGTTCCATGTAGAACCCTTTCCAGTGTTCTACATGGAACCCAAAACGGTTCTATATTGAACCAAAAAGGGTTTTACCGGGAACCAAAAAAGGTTCTCCTATGGGGACAGCTGAAGAACCCTTTTGGAATCCTTTTTTCTAAGAGTGTAGATCCAACCATATAGAAGAGATATAGATGAAGAGGGGGATGTGGAGCGAGCCTATGACTCTCTGGATGCTTCCCGTTTCAGTGAGGAAGCGTGCTCGCATAGCTTATAAATGATGAGCAAGTGACTCCAAGCCAACAACCACAGAGTATTGTTGAAGCATCTTAGCGCTGACCACATTTAGTCGACTGGTCGATAGGCTATTGGTCGAACAAGATTGTTTTGGGTCGAGCAGTCGCAAATATATTTATGTTTTATGGCACACGAGACACCTGTCTGATTCACGCTTGTGTAAGTAGACTAATCCATTGTGGAGGCTGCGGGGATGGCACATCAGTATCACCAGTTGTACATTTACTGTTTATTCCCATAATTTGTAATGTAATGTTTGTTTGGTTACGGTAATTTCTGTGAATGCATTCAAAATATTATTACAGTCTTTTACCGTTCTCATTGTTGGAGTGGACATGTTGTTTGCGGACCGCACAACCTAGGCTATACTTTGTGAGAAACAAGTTTTAGTTCATTTCATTCCATTTATGAGTAGTCAATTTATTCATTGTCTTTTGTATGTAGCACTTCTGTCAATGTTGAGTAAAGACACACACCTGAATATACATAGAAGTAGGCCTTGGCTGTATGCCTATGATCTGATAGTATTTCTGATAGTCTCAAATTACCACCACCAGCTTCTCAAATTATTTTTTTTCTTCACTTCAAAACAGCAAGTGAACAAAGTCTGTTTTGACATCTATTTGGAATGACAATAGTTCCTCAACGTAACCTACTTGGAAAATCTTTCCAACTCTCTTTGGATAACCACGCGTGAAAGGGGCAAAAAATGCAATGCTCTGATCCGTGGAAACGTGATAAAATAGGCCTACCTGATTACTTCTTATCCCTTGTGCAAATCGACTACAGCTGGGTCTGTCCGGAGCTCACTAGCACAGGAAACTCTGAGGGCCAAGAATATGTTATACAATGTTGCAAGTTTTCTAGTACAAGCTTCAAGCCAGACCCAAGTTAATAGTTGATACAATGTTTCAAGTTCCTTGCAGACAGGCCATGCGTAGCCAATGTGATTTATAGGGTTTTATTTTTTTGCAGGCTGTAATGTTTTTATTTGTTGGGTTTATGTAGGCTATTTTTACATAGTTGGCATTTCATAATTTTTATTAACCACATGATAATGATAGAGATAAAGAATTTATTATAAATTAAACTGTTCCACAAAAATGTGCTGTCACGCAGATCGGTAGAAATGGTAAGATAAATTGTCACGCCAAATATAAAAGGTTGCCTACCTGCAACTTCAGAATCTGCGAAGGCCAGCAGCAGCTGTATTGATCTCAGGCTATATTGATCACGTAGCCTATAGTCAATATCATGTAGCCTATAGTATATAATGTGGTCTATAGTATACTCATAAGTCAATATAATATGCTTTAAACCAGGGCTCTTCAACCCTGTTCCTGGAGAGCTACCCTCCTGTAGGTTTTCACTCCAACCCCAGTTGTAACTAACCTGATTCATCTTAGTGAAAACCTACAGGAGGGTAGCTCTCCAGGAACAGGGTTGAAGTGAAAACCTACAGGAGGGTAGCTCTCCAGGAAGAGGGTTGGTGTGAAAACCTACAGGAGGGTAGCTCTCCAGGAACAGGGTTGAAGTGAAAACCTACAGGAGGGTAGCTCTCCAGGAAGAGGGTTGGTGTGAAAACCTACAGGAGGGTAGCTCTCCAGGAACAGGGTTGAAGAGCCCTGCTTTAAACACTATTGTGCTGACCTGAACTGTCCTGCGCTGGCTCTGATAATTTATTTTCACGTGATCCTTTCCAGCACAGCTAATGAAACGATGGTGGATGTGTAACCAGGCTAGCATAGTACAGCTCGGCTTGGCTCAGTCATGTGAAAAGGGTCTGTGAACTTAATATGACAACAAAAAAAGGACTTCAGGCATTAGGCTAAATTAGTCATTCATGCTTCTCTCTTTGTTTCTGTCTGGTCTAACATTAGAGGTCCAGTCATGTCCAGGGGCTATCCCTGACCCTAGTTATGGGTGTCTGGGGCTTCTGTGACCGTCGGCACGTTCCTTGACTGTAATACTGTGTGACAGAGGTGGAAGGGATCTTACTGCAAATGAGAATGTGTCTGTGGCGAGTCAAGAAGCACTCCTATACAGTATCCTCAGTGAATATAGTGACAGGACTCTGCCTTCAAATCAACTGTGGTGTGTGTGAGAGGTCATAATATGTGGATGTATCCGATAGAGATCAATCAACTTATTAATACCAGAACAGATCATTCAATTGAATTCGTTATGGTCGATATTTGATTCCATTACACCTAAACAACGTACAATAAAAAACATTGACATGATCGTCCACTCTGCAGGCAAACTACAATATAAACACTACATACTATTAAAAACACACAGGTCACTAGCCATCGTCATCATAGAGAAAACACAGACTAACACATCAAGCTGCTGAAATAGAAAATACGGTCTTCATTTTAACACTAACACATTGAAAGCATCTAGCTAATAACATCTCAGTTATGATCCAGCAGTGAGTGATCGCATTGAGATGGCCCGTGTGGATTAGCGGCAAAGCCTCCATTGGAGACATAGCATCCTAAATGGCACCATGTCCCCTATACAGTGCACTACTTTTGACCAGGGCTCATAGGCATTATGTAGGGAATAGAGTGCTGTTTAGGATGCAAACACTGAGGGATCCAGGCACATGGACCATCAGACTCCATTAGTTAAATACTCACATTCTCGGACTTCAACAACACCCTGTTGCAACATATTTCCACACAGATTGCCAGATTTTCTGAGGATATTAGATAATGTTTTCATTTTTTTCCATGACATTTGGAATTATTTAGTTTGCACATCTGAGTACATTAAACGTAAAAACACAATGATGGAAGACTTATCTTGATACGATTTGCTATTAATAATAATTACGTGTGATTGTTTGCTGTGGTCCTATCGTCAACTGGTACATAGATTGCTATGATACCTGTTAGCAAATGGAATTAGTTAGTTAATAACAAAACGTTTCCTCTGAACCAACCATTGTACAGTTTGCAGATGGGACATACATGAGTATTTGGCACAGTACATTGTTCAATATATTACTGTGTTTAAAAAAAAAAAGGTTGAGTCCTGCGTCCTCTGAAACATGACCTGCCTGGCTGTCTACTTCTTATCACACTGCTCTCTTAACCCGGATGTCAGCCGCACCAATTGGTCGGAGAAAACACAGTTCGACTGACGACCGGAGTCAGCTTGCAGGCGCCTGGCACGATGAGCCAAGGAAAGCCCCACCGGCCAAACCCTCCCCTACCCCAGACAGCACTGGGCCAATTGTGCGCCGTACAATGGGGCTCCTGGTCATGGCCGGTTGTGGCACAGGATCGAAGCCAAGGCTGTAGTGGCGCATCTGCACTGCTGTGCAGTGATTTTAACCTCTGCGCCACCCAGGTCCCCAGTCTTGTCTTTTTAAAGAAAATCAAATGTCAGTAACTAAGTTAGAGTCATTTAGCAGATGCTCTTGGATATTCAGTACTGAGAGAGACTTGGTCATTTCTTCAAACAATCATCTTATTTAACTTGTTAGGGAGCAGTGCATGAGGTGACCGTTTTGGAGAGCCTGGCGTGCCCAAAGTAAAATGCCTCCCATTCAGGCCCAGAAAATAGGATATGCATATATTTAGTACCATTGGATAGGAAACTCTGAATTTTCCAAAACTGTTAACCATTTGTCTGTGAGTGAAACAGAACGCATATAGCAGGCAAAACCCCCGAGGAATTTCGGTCCTGGAAAAAGTGATTTTGACACATTGCTCATTTGGGAACCCCTCCCTAATGAAAATGACCATATAAAGGCATATGAATGCAGTACTCGTTGCTTCCTTATGATGTCAACAGCCTCGAGACAGTGTATTTCTTCCATTTTGTGGATGAATAACACCAGAGAAAAAGACCAAAGAAGTGAGTCCCCCCTTGATGACAACAGTACCCAGCGCGCGCGCACGAGAAGTCACGCAGTGTCTTTTTTTACCGTCGTTATCGATCAGTTTATATTCCGGTTGATTTATAATAGTAAATATACGTAAAAGTGTTCCTAAGGATACATTTAAAACTATGGTTGATTGTTCTTGGACAAGTTTATAGGTATAAGATGAACGAGTTCGCGTCACGTTTTAATGGAGGAGTGGAAGCTGTCGTTTCTGATTATAACGCGCGAACCAAATGGAGGATTTATGGATAAAATACCTTACTTTTTCTAACAAAAGAACCATGGATTGTCTTCGTTGGACACTTAGGATGACCTCAGCAGAAGTTCTTCAACAGGTAATTGATTTGTTTTCGCTGTGAAATGTGTTGTGTGTGCCATGATGGCTAATCGATACATGGCTATGGGAAAAATATGTGAGGTGCTACTCTCAAACAATCAAATGTGCTGCTTTCGCCGTAAAGCCTTTTTGAAATCTGACAACGCTGTGATATTGCCAAGAAACAGAGCTTTTGATGAGTATGGAACACTTGTATATTGGTGGATGTTTAATAATTCAACTTTTGGATTTTGAATTTGGCGCTTTACATTTTCCCTGGTAGTGTCGGGAGGAGCCCGCTAGCGCCCCACTGGGCCCCAAGAAGTTTTAATATCGATTAATTATTGCAATAATGAGGCTGGTCGACCCCCCACCCTTGAGTGTCGGAAGGGGTAACCTAACCTTTACACAAATGCAGAGTACGATATATAGCTGACACAAACAATGTTCAGTCATGGTTGGTTCAACCCCCCTCATGCAGACCAAGCCACTCTGGGTTCATCCTGTCGTTATTTTGGGCGGCAGGTAGCCTAGTGGTTAGAGCGTTGGGCCAGTAAGCGAAAGGTTTCTGGATCGAATCCCCGAGCTGACAAGATAAAAATGTGTCGTTCTGCCCCTGAACAAGGCACTTAATCCATTGTTCCCTGGTCATTGTACGCCGTCATTGTAAATAAGAATTTGTTCTTAACTGACTTGCCTAGTTAAATAAAGGTTAAAAAAATAAATCCAACAAATCTGCACATGGGATGTTGTCTTAACCTGGCTTAGTTTCTCATATGCAAGGATGATTTTGAGACAATGAGGGATTGTTCTACTCCTAAGCTATGTCTAGTAAAACACATTCTTGTCTATGTAATGCAGTCTTTAACTTATTCGTCAGCTCAAGCCATCTCTGGTGACCATACGCCCAGATTAGCTGCAGGGAACTAGAGTGGAGCCCAATGAAAACACATACACTAGCAGGACAGAAATGTCTTACTATTAGTTAAATATTAATTGTTAACCATTAATATCAAGTAAACAAGGTAAATACGGAATTTTTCTATTACAACTTACAGGAGCAATTAGGGGTAAGTGCCTAGCTCAAGGGCACGTGGGCAGATTTTTCCCCTAGTTGGCTCAGAGATTTGAACGAACAACCTTTTGGTTATTGGCCCAACGCTCTTAACCGCTACTTACCTGCCACTTGTGGCCCTTTAAAATCTTTACCCCTCAAATCTTCTCCACTCCTCCCAGTTATAAAACCCAGAGGAGCTTTTCTACTCCTCCTCTCCATCAGTAAGTGACAGTAAATCATATCTTAGTCTGGGATGATCAGCTAATAGATGATGTACTTACTCAACATGAATGCACCCAAAACTCCCTCTCCTATCCTACACATGAATTTACTATCGTGTAATAGAAAGTTAATACCCATCTTTAGTCAATGTCCTGTACTGTACACGGACTATAAAATATGACATTCCTGTAGTAATATTCTACCATACAACAACCTTAAATCACCTAGTCTAGCATTCCTTCCTCTCATTCTATTCTGCCTGTGGCAGTTGACCTTTCCTGACTCCTCACCTACTCTACCCCGTTGAGTTGAATGGAGCAGTGGACTGGCCTGACACTGCTTGAGGAGAGTGTTTGCGCTCCAAGTTTCCCAGCCTCCCTGAGGACAATGCTGTCGTTTGTGGCTACTCGACTCGGCGCTACAAAGAACACACAGACTACCAACCAGAGCTGGAAGGGATGTGTGTGTGTGTGTGTGTGTGTGTGTGTGTGTGTGTGTGTGTGTGAAGAGAGACACAGAGTATGCATACGTTGTTGCATGTGTGTGTGCGCCCGTGTGTTTGACTCACGGTTGACTGCTAACACTAGTCTGGTTGACTGAGATCTCACATCAGCCAGCTGTAGAGTGGGGCCCCAGGGGATACAGTGTGATAGAGGCATGATAGGAGACAGAACAGAGCTGGCGGGCAAAAACTGAAAACACACACACACTGACCGCACCCATCTCCCTCCAAAAATGATGCACAACACACACACACAAGATGTACTAAATAACCTTGAAAAGTCACTGACAGCCACTTCATGGCCACTTCAACATCATCAACACACTGCAACAAAAAACGTCCTTAAACTTTCCTTAATTGAAACCATTACAAACAAATTATACCCTGCTGTAAACACACTGCCAATCAATACAAGCAATACAGCCACACGCAGCCAATCCACAGCCACGGTCCGGTGAGTCTGGTCCAATAGCGATGAGTCACTGTGTCCCCATGGAGACCAGCACAGCTGGTATGTGTCAGGGAAACACCCCTACTGATTAATCTGGAGCGGCCCAGTGGCGTTTCCCCCCGGCCCCGTGTGTGTGTGTGTGTGTGTGAAGCCCAGCCTGTCAGCTCTCAGGCCAGTGTTTAGCAGATAAACAGACTCTACTGTGTTTTTAGCATTCTATGGCTCTGAGGTCACTACTAGAGATAGTGGGAGTGAGAGAATGGCCATCTGCTGCGCCCTAACATACAACAACCCCCCAACACTCACTTTCAAAAACCTTATATCGCTCACATACCTTTCAAATCACCACCATTTCAACCATATGGACTTCCACACTTCCACTGGGTTTCTACAACTCTCGGTCTCACTCACACACAGACACACAGTCACTTTGTCCAAGCCACATCTATAATCTCTCTCCACATGCTTTTTACATTTTCTACAAATGAAAACCTCCTGGACGTACAGATTTTTACCAGGCTCTTAAATTCAACTCCAACCAAGACACATGTGAGGGAGACGTTCTATCAGTGAAGAGAGGTGTGGGCAGAGAGCCAGACTGCATCTGTCCATATATATATATAAAAATATGAGAGAGAGCGCGAGAGAGCTCCACTCCACAGAGAGATAAGACACTGGGTAAAGCCAGATGATTAGAGTAGAGAACAGAGGAGGAGGAGAGGATGCCAAGCTACAGCAGCACTACCAACACCACATACAGTGTCTTCAGAAAGCTACAGCAGCACTACCAACACCACATACAGTGCCTACAGAAAGCTACAGCAGCACTACCAACACCACATACAGTGCCTACAGAAAGTATTCACATCCTTTGACTTCAGTTAAAATTGATTACATTTACATTTTTGTCACTGGCCTAAACACCCCATAATGTCAAAGTGGATTTATGTTGATCTAAACTTTTATAAAAGTAATTACAAAATGAAAAGCTGAAATGTCTCGAGTCAATAAGTATTCAACCCCTTTGTTATGGCAAGCCTAAATAAGTTCAGGAGTAAAATGCTTTAAAACAATATCGCAGAATAATTTGCATGGACTCACTGTGTGTGCAATAATAGTGTTGAACATGATTTTTGAATGACTACCTCAGCCCTGTACCCCACACATACAATTATCTGTAAGGTCCCTCAGTTGAGCAATGAACTTCAAACAAAGATTCAACCACAGAGACCAAAGAAAGGCACCTATTGGTAGACAATAAAACAAATATTTAAAAAAAGCATCTTTCTAACTCAGTTGCCGGAGAGGAAGAAAACTGCTCAGGGATTTCACCATGAGGCCAATGGTGACTTTAATGGCTGTGATAGGAGAAAACTGGGTATGGATCAACGTCATTGTAGTTACTCCACAATACTAACCCAATTGACAGAGTGAAAAGAAGGAAGCCTGTACAGAATAAATATATTCCAAAACATACATCCTGTTTGCAACAAGGAACTAAAGTAAAACTGCAAAAAATGTGGCAAAGCAATTCACTTTTTGTCCTGAATGCAAGGTGCAACGTAACGTTGGAGGAAAATCCAATACAACACATTACTGAGTACCACTGGCCATATTTTCAAGCATAGTGGTGGTTGTATCATGTTATGGGTATGCTTGTAATCGTTAAGGACTGGGGAGTTTCAGGATAAAAAATAAAAACTGAATGGAGCTAAGCACTGGAAAAATCCTAGAGGAAAACCTGGTTCACTCTGCTTTCCACCAAGAAGACAGTGAATGTTCTTGAGTGGCCAAGTTACAGTTTTGACTTAAATCTACGGCAAGACCTGAAAATGATTGTCTAGCAATGACCAACAACCAATTTGACAGTGTCGAAGAATTTTGAAAATAATAATGGGCAAATGTTGCACCATCCAGGTGTGGAAAGCTCTTAGAGACTTAACCAGAAAGACTCAGCTGTAATCGCTGCCAAAGATGATTCTACAAAGTATTGACTCAGGGGTGTGAATACTTACGTAAATTAGATATATTTCTGTATTTCATTTTCAATAAATTAGCAAACATTTCCAAAAACATAACAAAATATGGAATAAGTTAAGGGGTTTGAATACTTTCTGAAGGCACTGTACATCTTACTGTACATTGTGAGAGACTGATATACTTGTGATTTGCTTTAAATTCCGAGGAATCACATGGGTAACCACTGAGCGGTCTTTAAACATGACCAGATGGAGCGGTAGTAACGGTTATGTCATAATTAACAAGGTGCATGACATCATTACTGCGAGAAGTCCTGCCAATCAGGAAGTGGAGTGTGGAGTCAGTGTGGAGCGTGTTAGACTTACAGCTGAGTGTTTCACGTGGGTCTGGGGAGGAGAGGAGGTTTAAATGGCAGGCCAGGGAGCTCTGTGTGTGTGTGTTTTTTTTTGGTTGTACTATCTTTGTGGGGACAATAAGTCCTCACAAGGATAGTAAAACAAGAAAAGTTCAGACAAGTGTGGAAATTTGTTGGTCCCTACAAGAAAAAAATTAAAAAAATACATTTTAGGCTAAGTTTAGGGTTTTGGAAAATAGGATTTTGAATGGGAATAAATGTTTTGGTCCCCACAAGGATAGTAAAACTAACATGTGATATGTGTGTGTGTGTGTAGGTTTAAAATGGTGGCCCAGGGAGATAGCAAGGTCTCTTTACTGTCCTACACACTGGTCTAGTACAGCTAGCATAGCTCGTCTTACCAGGGTGAATGACCGAGGGAGAGAAAGAGAGGAACAACTGGACCTTGGTGGGATACTGAACCCTTCACGTCCATCCATCCGTCCATCCATCCGGTCCTGTAAAAGGTTTACGAGTCATGCAGCTTTTTCATGCAGCTATTCTGTCTCTCCTTTCCCCACCCCCCCATCCTCCTGTTCTCCTTTCAGGGCCCAATGGATGTACCTCTCTGGGCTGACGCCCTCACAACCCCTTGGAATGCCTGGTCCTTTGTCTCTCTGTGTGTGTGTGTGTGTGTGTGTGTGTGTGTGTGTGTGTGTACCCCTGGCCTAGACATTAGTCACATCAGACTGCCTTGCAGGAATGGAATAAATTAACCACATGGAAACACATAGAGAGGAGGGAGAGGGGAGACAGAGAGAAAGGGAAGGGGAGAGGGAAGAGAGAGATGTAGGGGAGAGAGAGAGAGAAAGGGAGAGAAAGGAGGAAAGGGAAAAAACATTTGGCCTCAATTCTCTATTTCACTCCAACACCATTGTTAACTTGCATCATCACACAAGTATTTTAACACGAAAACAGGACCAGCCCAAATAAGAGGCAAATTCATCATTTTCAGACTTTTGTCTCTTCAGATATTGCTAGAGGCAAGATAACAGACAGAAAAAGCACTATAAAATGATTAACTAGCTTAAAGCAACAAACTCAAATCCCCTTTCCATTGTGGTGTAATGTATAAATGCAGTATAAGGAGCTTAGCCAGAGAGATTAGCAGCCTCACTTAACTGCAAATCCTGAATATGGACGACGCACCAAGCAGACAGACTAGGTCTACGGACAATTAAAATGGAGAAAGCTCTACATGCAAGCCGTCACATTCCATATGAAAGCAATTGACTTGCCTAGTTAACTTCTTTGGGAGCAGCGCACACGAGGTGACCGTTTTGGAGACCCTGGCGTGCCCAAAGTAAAATGCCTCCCATTCAGGCCCAGAAAATAGGATATGCACATATTTAGTACCATTGGATAGGAAACACACTGAATTTTCTAAAAGTGTTAACATTTTGTCTGTGAGTAAAACAGAACGGATATGGCAGGCGAAACCCCCGAGGAATTTCTGTCCAGGAAAAAGTGGTTTTGACACATTGCCAAATTTAGAGCCCCTCCCTTATGAAAATGCCCTTATAAGGGCATATGCATGCAGTACCTATCGCTTCCTCTGGATGTCAACAGTCTCGAGAAGTGATTTGATTCTTCTTAGCTGCTTTTAGAGCAGAGAAGAAGAGGAATAAGGAAGTGTCCACTGAGATGTCAATACAAGTAAATGCGCGTTCACGGCTTGCGCGTTCTTTGTTTTTTTCCTTTATCGCCCAGTTTATATTCCGGTTGAAATATTATACAACATATACATTAAAGTGTTCCTAAGGATACATTATCAATGATGCTTGATTGTTCTTGGACAAGTTTATAGGTATAAGTTGAACGAGTTCTCTTCACGTTTCAATGGAGGAGTCAACGCTGTTTTTTCTGATTATAACGCGCCAACCAAACGGAGATTTATGGATATAATACATTACTTTTTCTAACAAAAGAGCCATGGATTGTCTTCGTTGGACACTTGGGAAGCCCTCAGCAGAAGTTCTTCAAAAGGTAATTGATTTGTTTTCGCTATGAAATGTGTTTTCTGTGAACCGTGGAGGCTTATGAAATTATGGTAATGGAAAAAATATGTTAGGTGCTACCCTCAAACAATCAAATGTGGTGCTTTCGCCTTTTTGAAATCTGACAACACTGTGATATTGCCAAGAAGCAGAGTTTTTGATGACTATGAAGCACTTGTATATTGATGCATGTTTAATAATTCAACTAGCGCCCCACCGCTCCCTAAGAAGTTAAAGAATGGTTAAAGACTGATGATTCAAAGATAAACCTATAGTGAAAACAGAGATAGCTCAGATAGCAACCTTAACAAAGCTCATAAAACCTCTCCTCCCCCGGTCTGGTCGCTTTAGAGCATCTTTGTTCATTCAGTTCCTACGCTGGCAGGTTGCCAAGCCCCAGGCAGACACTATAGTCCCAGGCAAGACCCAGGCCAGACCCAGGCCAGGGGAAAACAATGCTGACTGCTTGCTGATGTGTCTCATTATGTGCCAAACACGTTCCCTGGATAATGTTGACAGGCCAACCTCTTCCTTGGCTGAAGCTTATTGTCATGGCCTCGATACACAGTTCAGAAACTGATGAGGCGGCTCATGTCACGTAGCATAAATAGTAGCAAAGTCGTCCTCTGAAGAGGGGTGGTGCTGTTAGGACCATAAGCAACACATAACAGGTCGGTACGTCAAGGAAAACGTCTAGACCAGACCGAAACGGCAAAAAATGATGACGAGATGAAGAAATGTTAAACAAATCAGATGACATAGGAGAGGCATGGTCAGGCCCTCTTCAACCACCGACGGGGGAGGAGAGGAACAAGGGAGGAAGAGGAGAGCGAGAGACTGTAAACTGAACATTTTAGGGAGACAAAACCAGTCACTATTTCCCATGTAGGATAACTTCCAAAAGCAGTAAAACATATTGTGGTGTGTGTGAGATATAATGTGTGTGTGTGTGTGACCACAGTAAAACGTCTCGTCAGACAGGCACAGAGTGACCACCAACAGACAAATCAAAGCCATATCATTTGTTAGTTCAGCGTTTCCAAAATAAGCAAGTGGCAACCCAGAGTGTCTGTTTATTTTTGAAAATGTCTGTGTCCTCAAGAAAGGCGCGGTGAAGAAAGCTTTCCATGCAGAATAATGCTTAGCCTACTGCACTTGAAGCACTTGAGACAATTGCAATGTCTTTTCAATAAAACACGTAACTAGTCTAGAATGAATATGATACATGAATTGGGGTTGTTGATACAATCCCCTGGTGCTAATACACAATAAAGCTTAAGTCAGAGGAAGAGTGACGTTTATGCATGTAAATAAACATATATCTTACCTCTCTGGAGAGACTATTTCCTCGTCCGGTCAAATCGTTAACACCGTTTCCTCACCTAGAGAAAACAAAAAAACAGACAGAGTTGTTCATCATTCTGAGAGCTCTTCTGTCCTACTGACAGAACTGTGTCATCAACCAGAAAGCTCATTACTGCGTCTGGAGCCAAGTACTTTAAAAACAGCAGACTTCTTAATAATTAGACAGACAGACGTATCTATTTGGTTTAAAAACACAACTCTGCAATATAATACATGCTTTTGAGGCCTAGTCTGCATAGATAGACAGCATTTGAGTCCCAAATGACACCCTATTCTCTGTTATAGTCCACTATTTTTGACCCCTATAGGCACTGGTCAAAAGAAGTGCATTGGGTGCATTTGGGACTCATGCAGAGACCTCAGGTAAAAACACAGTTTAGATATGAAAAGATTAAATGAAAAGGTGGGCCTCTGTAAAATATCATCTAGCCTTCGGAGCTTTTAAAAGAGGCTTGGAATGCACTACACATCAAAGTCATCGTAACTACATCATTCACATACACATCGTTGACTCAAACACCAATGTCCTACATCATTCATATACACATCGTTGACTCAAACACCAATGTCCTACATCATCAAAAAGGAGGGATACAAAGCAAACAAAAAGACAAAAGAATCCCATTCTTATTTCACAGCACAACTTCTCATTTAGCTGGTGGCCAGGGGCCCAGTCTACAGGGTGTGCAACCTCTCATTTAGCTGGTGGCCAGGGGCCCAGTCTACAGGGTGTGCAACCTCTCATTTAGCTGGTGGCCAGGGGCCCAGTCTACAGGGTGTGCAACCTCTCATTTAGCTGGTGGCCAGGGGCCCAGTCTACAGGGTGTGCAACCTCTCATTTAGCTGGTACACTGGGACCCTGGCCACCAGCTAAATAAGAGCCTATACACCCTGTACACTGGGCCCCTGGCCACAGGGTGTGTACGCTCTCATTTAGCCGGTGGCCAGGTGCCCAGTGTACAGGGTGTATAGGCTCTCATTTAGCTGGTGGCCAGGGGCCAAGTGTACAGGGTGTGTAACCTCTCATACAGCAGTGGTTGGGAGGGGAGTTGTAGAGGAACGCTGTCAAAGTGTAAACATCTTTTCACTACCCAAGTTCTTAGGGTCGGGAGTGTCCTCTCTCTTCTCATGCTCTCGGTCTGCACTTTATGAACTCTGATGGGGAACCAAGTGCAGCTAGACCCCATGGACACCCCTGAGTCAACGATGTCAGAGCCTCAGAGCTATGGGGAGCGTGCGCACATGTGTGTGTCTGTGATTTAACATGTTCTCCATCATAGCACTCAGCAGGTAGTGATTTCCACTATAGCTGGTGGCCAAGGGCCCAGTGTACAGGGTGTGGAACCAGGTGCCCCTACCAGACCTATTCAAATATAATTCAGGTATTTTTCAATACATTTAAAAAATAACTATTCATATAAACTTTTTTGGAAAAAACAAATAGTTGAATGTTGGAATGTGTTTGTATACACTCGGAAAGTATTTGAATACTCAAATATACTGACTAGGTATATGAGGTATATGAAAATACTAGGTATATGAAAATACTTTCAAATATATATATATTTTTTTTTACAAATAACCATTCAAAACACTGAAGTAAAAGTACATGTTTTGGGCTGTGTATTTGGAAATACTCAAATACACAGAAAAAAATAAAAATAAATAACAAACCCAGGTGTGGCCCCCCCACACACACACACACACACACACACACACACACACACACACACACACACACACACACACACACACACACACACACACACACACACACACACACACACACACAGGGCGGTGGCAAGGGAACCTAAGGGTCTTGACCTGCCCGTGATAGCCATCTCTGTCCTCTGAACAAACACCAGCTGTACCTGTATCAACACCAGAGTAGAGTACAACCTATCATTATTAGAGCATCAATGTCATGGGTAGTGGATTGTTGCTAAGGGAACTAGAGACTCATACTAGCGTAAGGTTTGTCATTAGTAGTCGTAGAGTGTTGTCGTAGTTCTACTTGAGCAATGAGCATCTACCGATTCTAACTACAGATTCTATGGTGAAAGCATCAAAACTACACACTGCGAACCGAACAATACATGAATCATATATTATAGCTAGTAAAATATATACATTTCATTAAAAATATATATTTGAATGCATAAACCAATGGCGTATAAATTAACATGGGAAAAATATCCACATAGTAACAATAATAAAAAAAATGTTTTGTCTCTCTGCCCATTAGTTAATTCACTCCAGCGAGAACAGAGCTGAGAGACTGTCGTAGCAGCAATTAGCTTATGAAGGAATTAGCAGTTAGCTAAATGCAAAGGGGCAACATGGCAAGCCGGAGCTAGAAGACGCCCCCAGTATCATTCGGGTCTGCCGTCTGGGAACATTACGGTTTCCCTGTAAACTATAACGGGGATTGCCAACGAGTGGTGGATAAAACCTCTACAACATGTAGGCTCTGTTCATTGCTGATAGCTTATTCGAGTGGCAATACGAGTATCATGACTACTCATTTGCGCCGACATCACCCCAAAGCGCCAAACGGTGGGACTAGGCGAAAAAATTAAAATGGCAAACAAATCGGCAACCACTTCTCCCCACAGCCTTCAGGCAACAACATGCGGCTGAATCCAGTAGGGCTAAAGAAATCAACGCAGCGATAGCAAAATTCAGAGAGGTAGATATGAGACCCTTCTCTGTGGTAGAGAATGCGGGGTTCCGAAACATGTTTAAAGTGGTCGAGCCTCGCTTCACTATTACTTCCCGTACACATTTTGCCCAGACACTAATACCTGACTTTTACAAAAAACTAAAGAACAACTTGAGAGCGAGTTGTCAGAAACGCGGTCTGTTGCTCTAGTTGAACGTCTAGAGCTACAGCGAGCTACCTTACTGTAACGGCTCAATTCATTACGGCAGAGTGGGAGATAAAAAGCCATGTCCTTCAAACACGTCCCCTTGAGAGTAGTCACAACAGTGTAAACTTGGGGGAAGAGCTAAGGGAAGTAGTTGCAGTGTGGAAGTTGGAGAGGGATAATGTAACGATTCCGGTGACCACTGACAACGCTAGAAATATTGGAAATGTCAGCGAATCCAATCGCTCGCCTCCTAGCAAAGATCAGGAAGGTGGTATCCTTCTTTCATGAAAGCACAACTGCTGCACATGTTTTCAAGACAAAACAGGAGATGCTGGAGCTGCCAAACCACAAACTAATCCAAGATGCCCCTACTAGATGGAATTCGAGCCATGACATGGTTGAGAGATACCTTGAGCAGAAAGGTGTGGTGTATTCTACACTGACTGATCAAGCGGTGAGGAAAAATGTCAAGATATTGCGAGTTTGTCTGAAAATGACATAAGACTAGCAGAGGAAGTTATCAAAGTCTGAAACCTCTCAAAACAGTCGCAACACTGATATGCACGGAGAACATTCCATCAGCTTCCACGGTTCCTGCCTATGAAAACAATGATCCTGAAATCAAATGGTGGCATCTGATGAAGATGAACCCGCAGTAAGGGATGTAAGGGATGTCAAGACTGCTATCATACCCTGATGAAGACCGCTTGCCTGTCGAAGCGTTGGACATAAAATATTTTTTTTGCATCTGAGCTCCTAGAGTGTGCGGCTCTTCTTTATTTTCATGCTATCAGAGTTAACCTGGAGCCTAGATATGCTGACCCTGGTGTCCAAGACTTCTTACACAAGAGCACCGCTTTGGACCCCTGGTTCAAGTCCCTGCTACACCTGGATGCTGCTGCTCGTCTGAGTCTACAATGAACTCACTGCGGAGATTGTGAACAATAGGTATTGTATTTATTTTGTTCATGTGACATTTATTAATTAGTGATTTAACAATTATAAAGTAATAATTGTAATAATAGTGTCTGATATATTTCTAACAACTAATCATATTTTTAAAGCCACTTCAGAGAGTCATTTTCATCAAATTTAATTTGAAGATGAACCCGCAGTAAGGGATGTAAGGGATGTCAAGACTGCTATCATACCCTGATGAAGACCGCTTGCCTGTCGAAGCGTTGGACATAAAATATTTTTTTTGCATCTGAGCTCCTAGAGTGTGCGGCTCTTCTTTATTTTCATGCTATCAGAGTTAACCTGGAGCCTAGATATGCTGACCCTGGTGTCCAAGACTTCTTACACAAGAGCACCGCTTTGGACCCCTGGTTCAAGTCCCTGCTACACCTGGATGCTGCTGCTCGTCTGAGTCTACAATGAACTCACTGCGGAGATTGTGAACAATAGGTATTGTATTTATTTTGTTCATGTGACATTTATTAATTAGTGATTTAACAATTATAAAGTAATAATTGTAATAATAGTGTCTGATATATTTCTAACAACTAATCATATTTTTAAAGCCACTTCAGAGAGTCATTTTCATCAAATTTAATTCTGCAGGGTGAAGCCACAGATACCACAGGAGCCAACCCCTCTCCAGAGACGGCAGACGTCTGCCATGGCTGAGCTTTTTGGGGGAGTTGTTCACAACCCAGGAGCAGGGAACCAAGTCAAAGGTCAAGGTCATAGTCATAGAGGAGGTGACCTCATAATAATTCCTCATGTAATTCCCCTGGATGCTGATCCACTTACATGGTGGAAGACCAAAGGGTTAATATACCCTCATGTTGCCATGTTGCAACCTGGCTGTGCCTGGGACCTCTGTCCCTAGCGAAAGGGTATTCTCCACAGCGGCTGACAGTGTCATAGCAAGACGATCTGTGCTTACTGCAGATCATGTGGATAGACTAATCTTCTTAAAGAAAAACTTGAAAATCTGATAAATTGTTTTTTTTCAAGTAACCAGTTCTCAAGTGGTTGTATTTTGTTTAAGGCACTGCCATGTGACTTAATTTTGATATATGCTGCAGGACTATAAACTCTTGTTGAAGTTCTGTTTTAAAATGACTGTTTTTTGTTGTCCATTTGTTTCAATATGCTCCTGGGAATTCGAGCTACCCATGTTTACTATTATAATAAATGGAAAATCTAAATACAAATGACATTTCTCAGGCATTTATTGTGTCGATATATATCGAAACCGTACCGCACCGTGACGACACTGTACCGTATCGTACCGAACCGTGAGTGTTGTGAACCGTTTCACCCCTAATCAAAACACATTGTAATATTGCGCAATGACTAAACATAAGAGAATTGGACCCAACTCTTTGGAAAGTCCTGGGAAGTAGGCTAGGCTGTCTTTCCTAAGTTCTAGGCGCCAGCCTTGCCCAGGGAGTGAACATGAGGAACCAGCACACTTATATAAGCCCATCAAGTTGTGTTGAGCAGGCTAAATGTTTAATGAGCCTACAGCCCAGTTTCACAACCCAAAACAAAAGTCTTCCCGATGAGCAGCTTCTAGATCACAGGACAGAACATCAGGTTGTGACACACACACACACACACTTTTTATAAAAAAACCCAATGAGGACATGACCTGCTTCGTCTTTTTGCATCGTCACAGTTACGCAATAACATGCGATCATTAGTCTGATTTTGTCAGCCGGGCTCAGAGCTGTGCTCTGGGTTTCTCCCAGCCGATGGTGGATTCACTCTAACGACACAGTTGGTGGTGGAAAAAGACCAGCATTGGCTAGGGGAAGAGACTTGCCTTTGTGAATGAATACAGTTCTTTTTGTCATTATATAATGTCATTATCACCCTCATCCAATATACTATATGACAATTTATGAATCAGATCAGATGGTCAAAGAAGACCATTCACCAGGAGACAGAGAGAGAGACACAGAGAGAGAGACAGAGAGAAAGACAGACTCGAGGGGAGGAGGTTGACCTCCCATGGCTGGTAGGATACCGAACCTTTCACTTCCATCCAGCCCTGTAGAGATATAAGGTCATTACCTCTGTTTTGAGGTCAAATGCAACTTCAAAGTAAAGGTGAAATTAGATGTATTTTACTCTCCAAGTCTAATCCCTTTGACCAGCAGAAACCAATGACCAAGGCCCTGCTCAGTATCTGTAGACACCTGACCCCAATCAAAACCTAAAAACAGGTGGTCCAGTCTGAAAGCAAATGAACCAAACCACCTGAATGAACAATCTTTTCCAGGAAGACGTGTGCTATAACACAGCTCTCACAGCATGTCCAAGATAACACGTCTCAGGAACAGATGGTGGGAGGGGACATCACTGGAACAGCAGACGGCACTAAGATGATTGACAGCCAGTGAAATCAGGCCATTTATTAAAGTCAATAACCACATGCCAGCCTTTTCATTTTAGAACACCAAGACGACACTATACTGGAGTGTCTCAAATTGCACCCTATTCCCATGGCTGTGGTCAAAAGTAGTGCACTATATAGTGTGCCATTTGTAAATAACCCTAGACACAACCCTGAAAGTAAAATTGATGACTAAAATGGTGCTGGGTCTCAAATGTCTAAAATTAAATTTCAAACCAATAGCTGATATTGACTTGTATTTGGCACAATTCAAATGCATGGCAGAGATCGAGAGAGGGCAGGAAGGTAGCTTGACTGCAGAAGCTTGGCATCATGGCCAGAGAGCCACAACTAGCCAATAAAAGGTTTTTCCTGATAGCAGCAGTTTTGGGCGGAGGTGCGATTCTTTGTGTCTGTGCTGCAGTCCACACTAAAAACCCTTTAATCTGCTTACTGTTGACTCAGCTTTATGGGGGCAACAACGTGTGTGTTTCCCTGCGTGTCAGACTCCCAGCATCATCACACATCCATCACCATTATACCCAAATAGACAATCTGACTGACTCTCTCTCCATCTAACCACTATAACAGGTGAGAGACTACGAGGGTAGTAGGAGGTCAACTGTAGCTCAGTTGGTTCTTGCAATGCCAGGACAGTGGGTTAGATTCCCAGGACTACCCCTACGTAAAATGTAAGCATGCATGACTGTAACTCGGTTTGGATAATTATATGATAGTGTCTTTAGGGCTCCTATATGAGCTCTGTTTACAGTAAGCTCCTAGAGCTCCATGTTTACAGTAAGAGCTCCTAGAGCTTCCTGTGTCGGTAAGAACACCAGGTCTGACACTGAGAACAGTGCTGAAGTTCTTTCAATACAACAGACAATGAAGTATGTCTAATTGACACCCATTCAAATAATCTTGGAGGTCCACAAACTCTATACTGTTGATGGTGCTGAACCCCCTGTACATTAGGCTCTATAGAGAATAGTGTTGATGGTGCTGAACCTCCCCCCTCCTGTACATTAGGCTCTATAGAGAATAGTGTTGATGGTGCTGAACCTCCCCCCCTCCTGTACATTAGGCTCTACAGAGAACAGTGTTGATGGTGCTGAACCCCCCCCCTGTACAGTAGTTATGTTTAGCTGTATACTGAGGAGGAGGAGGAGGAGGAGGAGACAGTAGTTATGTTTAGCTGTATACTGAGGAGGAGGAGGAGGAGACAGTAGTTATGTTTAGCTGTATACTGAGGAGGAGGAGGAGGAGACAGTAGTTATGTTTAGCTGTATACTGAGGAGGAGACAGTAGTTATGTTTAGCTGTATACTGAGGAGGAGGAGGAGGAGGAGGAGGAGGAGACAGTAGTTATGTTTAGCTGTATACTGAGGAGGAGTAGTTATGTTTAGCTGTATACTGAGGAGGAGTAGTTATGTTTAGCTGTATACTGAGGAGGAGGAGGAGGAGGAGGCAGTAGTTATGTTTAGCTGTATACTGAGGAGGAGGAGACAGTAGTTATGTTTAGCTGTATACTGAGGAGGAGGAGACAGTAGTTATGTTTAGCTGTATACTGAGGAGGAGGAGACAGTAGTTATGTTTAGCTGTATACTGAGGAGGAGGAGACAGTAGTTATGTTTAGCTGTATACTGAGGAGGAGACAGTAGTTTTGTTTAGCTGTATACTGAGGAGGAGGAGACAGTAGTTATGTTTAGCTGTATACTGAGGAGGAGACAGTAGTTTTGTTTAGCTGTATACTGAGGAGGAGACAGTAGTTATGTTTAGCTGTATACTGAGGAGGAGACAGTAGTTATGTTTAGCTGTATACTGAGGAGGAGACAGTAGGTATGTTTAGCTGTATACTGGAGGAGAAGGAGACAGTAGATATGTTTAGCTGTATACTGAGGAGGAGGAGACAGTAGTTATGTTTAGCTGTATACTGAGGAGGAGGAGACAGTAGTTATGTTTAGCTGTATTCTGAGGAGGAGGAGACAGTAGATATGTTTAGCTGTATACTGAGGAGGAGGAGACAGTAGTTATGTTTAGCTGTATATTGAGGAGGAGGAGACAGTAGTTATGTTTAGCTATATACTGAGGAGGAGACAGTAGGTATGTTTAGCTGTATACTGGAGGAGAAGGAGACTGTAGATATGTTTAGCTGTATACTGAGGAGGAGGAGGAGGAGACAGATATGTTTAGCTTTATACTGAGGAGGAGGAGAAGGAGACAGTAGACCTCTGTAGCTGTAGAAGGAGCAAAAATCATGTGTTATGTGTTCATCTAGAGACAAATCACTTGTATGAGTTCATCTAGAGATAAAGGTGATGAAGCTCAAACCCCTCCTACTGGCATCCTTTAACCCATCCTACTGGCATCGTTGCACAATAAGGCTTTAGGGTGTCTGGACTGGATCCATGAGATGCACTTAACTCTGGCTATGAATCAACTGTTGGCACAGGTGTGTATGAAGTCATACCACTGAGGTGTGTGTAAGGATGGTGGGTAGGAAGACTTCTGTTAGACAACATCCTATGGAGTTGTCTGCATATTCTCTCTCTTTCTCCCTCTCTCCCCCGAGGATGTGTCTGAAGGAAATAACACAATAAAGACACTCATCTTTCTTTGTTCTGTTCTTCTCTTCTCTTTTCATTCAGGATGGACAGTGACATCAGGTTGGATCAACATGCTGAGGCTTCGAAAATGGACGCATTCCAGTTTCCATTTCGACATACTTTTGAGTGGTGAAATGTCATGTCATAACCTTTGATGTGATCCTTAAATACATCCTTTTGTGGGTAAAGTTTGGTTTGTATTCTGAACTCCATGCCTACCCTATGATGGTATCAATTATGCTTTCTGTGATTGGTTGGTTTTTGTTCCGGAAAAAAAATCTGCTCCATGGAACTAACAGATGGCCAATAGCCTTGCAGTCTTCTAAGACATTGTTAATAAGGAAGATTAAAACACAGCAGTAGATCTCTGTGTGTATTTTATCCCATTGTGACAATGATGTACAAACTGCAACACTACTCTTGAGCCAACACCATAATTCATGTCCTCATGCACTACAGCCCTCAAATTTAAATCTGGACCTCGAAGCCAGTTCCACTACTTGTATTCTTTCTTCCCCTCCAAAATCAGGGACTGACGTAGACCTGGGACACCAGGTGGGTCAATGAATGATCAGGTAGAACAGAAACCCAGCAGGCTCCGGATCTCATAATAATGGCTGGAAGGGAGCGAATGGAATGACATCAAACATGGAAAAGTTACCATGAGCCCGTCCTCCCCAATTAAGGTGCCACCAACCTCCTGTGGTAAGATGTAAATACCCTGGTTCTACTGGATGGGATGCTGAGCAAACAACATTGATTGAACTATCCTCTTCCAACAGTGTTGTTACAATCCCACTAGGAACGTACACATCAAACCAGCGGAGATCTAGCTACTGTTTCTCTGTGAGAAAGAGAATGGTTGTCCATTACAATCCAGACACATGGTGATAAGATAAAGGGGACAAGGTGGCAACCGACTTCCCTTTAGACAGAGAGGAGCCTGTTTGCTGCTCAGTCACAACGACAAACAAACCACAAAACAAAGTTAAAAAGGAGGAGTGTCACCATCAGTCCATCACCAACAGGAAAGAAAGGAACACAACAAATGTGTTACCAACAGGATATTATGCAAGAACACTCCATAGCAACCATCAACTGACAAACACCACACAACTTAGGGTGCTCCTGCTATCTAATTAGAACTGCCTGTCCCATGTTGTCTCTGCAGCGTTCAGGAGCGATTACAGTGATTGGGCAGGGACACTGAACAGGACATGGAGGGATAGAGACAGATGGATTGTCACAAATCGGTGTCCCCATTTTACATCAGAAAAGAATACACTCACTCATCTGTGCTGACTGACACACACACACACACACACACACACACACACACACACACACACACACACACACACACACACACACACACACACACACACACAGGGCTGCCTTGCCCTCAGGGGTATAGAGCAGTACGCAAGATGTGTCACCAATGAAACGCATCATTGGCTTGGTTCAAAACAAGCACACCACAAAACAACAAAGCCCAAAGATATCCATCTAGAACTACAGTACCAGATACCTACACCTCTAGGGACTTCAGTGGAGAATATACAGTACTCGGTGTGTTCACTTCTCTGCCCTGGATATAGGCCCTGGGACCTGCAGACTCCATATAGGCCAAATATAGCCTAGCTTTAAATACACTAACCTACATGCATTAAACTGCCATAGAATGTTTATATACATCACTGTTGTGTTATAAGGACAATGGAAGTGAGTCTAGGTGTGTTTAGAATATAGCAGTGAACAGTTCGGCTGCCTCATGTTAGCAGGAAAGAGAGAGAACCTGAACTGTGGGGGGTCTGGCTCTACTATTGCAACACAATGAGGTGAACACACACACAAAGACGCACACTCACTCATTTCGCACACACACAAACTCATGTCAGACACACGCACACACAGACACATTCTATTAGAATTCAGGCTGTGGAAGCAATAGACAATCCTTGGATTAACACTGATGGGCCCACGTTGTTCATACAGAACAGTGAGTACAGTATGGTACATACGTAGTTAACACCACACTGTTACCCTCCCCTCTATATAGCCATCTGACCACGTTGCTTTAAATATGACCTATCACTATGGCCGACACCGTCTTCTTCCTTCTGAACCCTCAACCCAGACATTGGACGTGACCAGAAAAGAGCCTAACTTATCAAATCATGACGTCTAGCTATAACAACAAAGCGTATCATCCATTCGTATTAGGGCAGGGAAGATACTCGTTAGCATCGTAGCAAGGAAACGAAACCGAAGCGGATTGAACTTCTTTAGGGAAACAGTCCTAATGTTAAATAGAAACATCGCCATTTATTTTTAAATGTATTTATTCTGCTTCGTGTTTTCCTTTTTGCCATGGAATAAATCGTCCGGGGCCTAATTTTGACGCTAGAAAAGAAAAGTGACAGCAGAACACACACACACAGCAGTATCTTGTGGTGAATCCTGCCAGTAGTGATTTGTCACTGGGTGTGTGATGTGACCAGAGGATGTTGCTGATGGTTTACCCCACAAACAGGAACTATAGTCTGGGTGTGTCTGGTAGAACAGCAGCTGATGTGGTAAATATAGTCGTTTGGTAACAGAGATGATCATGCATGTTTCCTGTGCCTGTGGAGAGAAACACACAAACTCATGTACGGACACAAAGTCACGTATGAACAAAGTCACGTACGTACATAGTCCTATAAACTTGGAAATAGTCCTATAAACTTGTCCAAGAACAATCAAACATAGTTTTAAATGTATCCTTAGGAACACTTACGTATATTTACTATTATAAATCCACCGGAATATAAACTGATCGATAAAGACTGTAAAAAAGACACTGCGCGCCTTCTCGGGAACGCGCACTGGGTACTGTTGACATAAAAAGTACACTTCCTGGTTTGCTCTTATGCTCTGGTCTAATTCATCCAAAATGAATTTTTACACTGTCTCGAGACTGTTGACATCTAAAGGAAGCGATGGGTACTGCATTCATATGCCCTTATATGGTCATTTTCATGAGGGAGGGGTTCCCAATGAGGCACTCCTATCCAATGGTACTAAATATGTGCATATCCTATTTTCTGGGCCTGAATGGGAGGCATTTTACTTTGGGCACGCCATGCTCTCCAAAACCGACCCCTCAGCTGCCACTCCCTAACAAGTTAAGCGAGTGCAGGCAGCAAGGAGCCATGGTATTTGCTAGCTAGCATTAAACTTATCTTATAAAAACAAATCAATCTTAACATAATAACTAGTTAAACTAGTAATATCATCAACCATGTGTAGTTAACTAGCTTGTCCTGCGTTAGATATAATCAATGCTGTGCCTGAAATTGTGTCACTTCTCTCGCGTTCATTATAAGCAGAGTCAGGGTATATGCAGCAGTTTGGGTTGCGTGGCTCGTTGCGAACTGTGTGAAGACCATTTCTTCCTAACAAAGACCGTAATTAATTTGACAGAATTTTACATATTTATGACATAACATTGAAGTTTGTGCAATGTAACAGCAATATTTAGACTTAGGGTTTCCACCCATTCGATAAAATACGCAACGGTTCCGTATTTCACTGAAGAAGAAACGTTTTGTTTTCGAAATTATAGTTTCAGGATTTGACCATATTAATGACCTAAGGCTCGTATTTCTGTGTGTTTATTATATTATAATTAAGTCTATGATTTGATACTTGGTAGGCAGCAGCATGCTCGTAAGCATTCATTCAAAAAGCACTTTCCTCTGTTTGCCAGCTGCTTTTCACAATGCTTGAAGCACAGCGCTGTTAATGACTTCAAGCCTGTCAACTCCCGAGATTAGGCTGGCAATACTATAGTGCCTATAAGAACATCCAATAGTCAAAGGGCTATGAAATACAAAATGGTATAGAGAGAAATAGTCCTATAATAACTACAACCTAAAACTTCTTAACTGGGAATATTGAAGACATGTTAAAAGGAACCACCTGCTTTCAAATGTTCTGAGCAAGGAACTTAAATGTTAACTTTTTTTACATGGCACATATTGCACTTTTACTTTCTTCTCCAACATTGTGTTTTTGCGTTATTTAAACCAAATTGAACATGTTTCATTATTTATTTAAGACTAAATTGATTTTATTTATGTATTATATTAAGTTAAAATATAAGTGTTCATTGTTCCTTCAGTATTGTTGTAAATGTCATTACTACAAATATACAGTTGAAGTCGTATTTGGTAGCATTGCCTTTAAATAGTTTGTTGTTTTGGGTTTCCACAAGCCTCCCACAATAAGTTGGGTGAATTTTGGCCCATTCCTCCTGACAGAGCTGGTGTAACGGAGTCAAGCGGGTGCGAGCAAGGAGGAATCCTCATCCTCCACAGATACCTTAAAGGTAGGGCCGTGGGATCAGAAAACCAGTCAGTATCTGGTGTGACCACCATTTGCCTCATGCAGCGCAACACATCTCCTTCACATAGAGTTGATCAGACTGTTAGTAGTGGCCTGTGGAATGTTGTCCCACTCCTCTTCAATGGCTGTACAAAGTTTCTGGATATTGGCAGGAACTGGAACACACTGTCGTACACGTTGTCCTACACGTCAGAGGGATGTGGGTCCATGAAGTCAAGTCGGGCCTATCTGAATACCGCTCCACAGGCTGGAGGATGGGCTTGCGTCACAAATGCACCTTATTCCCCATGTACTGCAGGGCCCATAAGGCTCTGTGCACTACGTTTGACCAGGGTCCATAGAGCATGTAGGCCTAGTGAAAGGACTAGTGTATTTAATACAAGGGAATGGGACAGCAAGGAGCACATACCATTGAGTTCAGTAGGCAGCACCATAGAGCTGGGGCTCTGACCTTGGGAGTGCTACTGAATATGCACGTGTGTGTGTGTGTGCGTGCGTGTGGGTGGGTGTCTGTGTGTGATTGTGTGTGTTCACCCACACAGCTACTATATGCCAAGCCCCACACACACACTAGCAGGTCACATACAGTTATAGACACCCAGAAATAGAGTTGGCGCAGTGCAGATTCTCTCCATAGTGAAAGGATCAACACCTATAAAACATGCCTCTGCGGGGGACAGATCACGTCTTCACGCTCCCCACACGTCAAAACACATATCCCTCCTCCTTTAATATGCCTCTCTTTATACTGTATTACTACAGCTGTTCTCTTATGGCTGCTATCAATGTTGTTCAGGCCTACTTACTGCATGTTCAACTAAGGCCTATTAGGGATGACATAGCTAAACACTACACCTTAACAGGGATGACAGCTAAATACTAGACCCTATTATGGATGACATAGCTACGTACTAGACCCTATTAGGGATGACATAGCTACGTACTAGACCCTATTAGGGATGACATAGCTAAATACTAGACCCTATTAGGGATGACATAGCTAAGTACTAGACCCTATTAGGGATGACATAGCTAAGTACTAGACCCTATTAGGGATGACATAGCTAAGTACTAGACCCTATTAGGGATGACATAGCTAAATACTAGACCCTATTAGGGATGACATAGCTAAATACTAGACCCTATTAGGGATGACATAGGTAAATAGCACGCAGCTCTGTTCCCCATACACACAGACACACCCCAAAACATCTCATCCGTCTAATGATAATCTGCAGCAGCCTGTAACGATGTGAACGCAGATGACAGTGATTGGGTTAATGAGTCTGGTGACCTGGAACACATAGTTAAACATGCATATAGAGTATAGAGGCCCTGGGAGTATAGACAGTGTAGTGGGTAGATAGTAGTGCAATACTTTTGACCAGAACCAATAGGTAATTGGGTGCCATTTGGGAAGCAACTAAGGATTCGTGAAGCGCGAAGACCAGATCTCGAGTCATTTTAACGAGAGAAGTCTGGCATGGAGATCAAACGCCCCGCTCATTTTGCCCAAACTTGGCACTCCTCACTCTTCCCATGGTCGTGGCTTGCTTGACCCCGTAACTATGGCGAAGGAACTCCAATATCTATGCAAACGCCTTTTCACCGTTCAGGAATCTCAACTCTAGTCTGGACTGGAACGCAGACACAAACTTCCCCTGGCAGAACAAAACTCAGCTGTAGTCCAAGGGCCGGAACCACGACTCCATTCAGCACACAACCCACATATGTATAATGAGGTTATTATAACCAAGCCCACTAGGACTACTGGGAACACTGAGTTTGGCTACCAGACAATGCTACAAACATTCATCCCACACAGCCAGACAGTAAGATCCATTTATCTATGTTGAGAATATTGTACCAAGAGATTAAAATGTAAACAATGTGTAATTGTTCTTTGACATAAGTTGCGTCTAATGGCGGTCATCTGGTTTCACTGGGCATCACAAACAAGCTGAGACACTCAGACAGGGTTCTGAGTAGGTCCAAAAGAGCAGCTTCATTCAGACCTGACCAAGAACCAACAACTAGACGGAAATATATACAGTGGGGAAAAAAAGTATTTAGTCAGCCACCAATTGTGCAAGTTCTCTCACTTAAAAAGATGAGAGAGGCCTGTAATTTTCATCATAGGTACACTTCAACTATGACAGACAAAATGAGGGAAAAAAATCCAGAAAATCACGTAGGATTTTTTATGAATTTATTTGCAAATTATGGTGGAAAATAAGTATTTGGTCAATAACAAAAGTTTATCTCAATACTTTGTTATATACCCTTTGTTGGCAATGACAGAGGTCAAACGTTTTCTGTAAGTCTTCACAAGGTTTTCACACACTGTTGCTGGTATTTTGGCCCATTCCTCCATGCAGATCTCCTCTAGAGCAGTGATGTTTTGGGGCTGTCGCTGGGCAACCACGGACTTTCAAAGATTTTCTATGGGGTTGAGATCTGGAGACTGGCTAGGCCACTCCAGGACCTTGAAATGCTTCTTCTGAAGCCACTCCTTCGTTGCCAGGCGGTGTGTTTGGGATCATTGTCATGCTGAAAGACCCAGCCACGTTTCATCTTCAATGCCCTCGCTGATGGAAGGAGGTTTTCACTCAAAATCTCACGATACATGGCCCCATTCATTCTTTCCTTTACACGGATCAGTCGTCCTGGTCCCTTTGCAGAAAAACAGCCCCAAAGCATGATGTTTCCACCCCCATGCTTCACAGTAGGTATGGTGTTCTTTGGATACAACTCAGCATTCTTTGTCCTCCAAACACGACGAGTTTTTACCAAAAAGTTCTATTTTGGTTTCATCTGACATTCTCCCAATCCTCATCTGGATCATCCAAATGCTCTCTAGCAAACTTTAGACGGGCCTGAACATGTACTGGCTTAAGCAGGGGGACACGTCTGGCACTGCAGGATTTGAGTCCCTGGCGGCGTGGTGTGTTACTGATGGTAGGCTTTGTTACTTTGGTCCCAGCTCTCTGCAGGTCATTCACTAGGTCCCCGTGTGGTTCTGGGATTTTTGCTCACCGTTCTTGTGATCATTTTGACCCCACGGGTGAGATCTTGCGTGGAGCCCCAGATCGAGGAAGATTATCAGTGGTCTTGTATGTCTTCCATTTTCTAATAATTGCTCCCACAGTTGATTTCTTCAAACCAAGCTGCTTACCTATTGCAGATTCAGTCTTCCCAACCTGGTGCAGGTCTACAATTTTGTTTCTGGTGTCCTCTTTGGTCTTGGCCATAGTGGAGTTTGGAGTGTGACTGTTTGAGGTTGTGGACAGGTGTCTTTTATACTGATAACAAGTTCAAACAGGTGCCATTAATACAGGTAATGAGTGGAGGACAGAGGAGCCTCTTAAAGAAGAAGTTACAGGTCTGTGAGAGCCAGAAATCTTGCTTGTTTGTATGTGACCAAATACTTATTTTCCACCATAATTTGCAAATAAATTCATAAAAAATCCTACAATGTGATTTTCTGGATTTTTTTCCCTCATTTTGTCTGTCATAGTTGAAGTGTACATATGATGAAAATTACAGGCCTCTCTCATCTTTTTAAGTGAGAGAACTTGCACAATTGGTGGCTGACTAAATACTTTTTTTCCCCACTGTAAAACAGTCAAATGTATTACAGACGGAGAGAAAGAGAGAGAAAAATAGTCAAAACAAAGCCCACAGACGAACACACACAAACCCCCCACCCCACACACCTTCAAAAACAAAAGGAAAACTTTCTAGGCCAAGTCTCAATCAATGTTGTAGCTGATAAGGAAATGTGTATGTTTAACTTCTTAGGGAGCGGCTGCATAGGTGACGGTTTTGGAGCACCCCACTGCTCCCTAAGTAGTTAAGTAATGACTAAGAATATTCTCATCTGAAAATGTATGCAATGATGATCCAATAATGTGTGTGTCTAGAACTTTTTAGAGACTAGGACATTATGTTACTATCTTGCAATGTAAGAAGGGGGTATCTGGGGGGAACAAAGAATTATTTGTGAAACCAAACTACAGAAGAGGCCTTCTCATCCTCAGGAAGGGAGGCACGGCTAGGAACTGTACAGTTTGAATTATGTTGCATAAAGTGATAAGCCATGAATGTACACTGTGGAAAAGTACTGCCACCTAAAGCGGGTGGAGTTTATTTCTATGTACAATATAAAAGACTGTGATTTTGAGATCAGAACGTTCTCTGAATAAAATATTGACCATTGCAGTTCGGGACTCTGTTTCTTATAACTGGAGCTTTACAAACTCCAGGAAACAGATTGAGTTATAGTCTGATTTGATATAATAGTTCTGAGATAGAACAAAATTCTCACGACAGTAGCATAGAGAGAGAGAGAGAGAGAGAGAGAGAGAGAGAGAGAGAGAGAGAGAGAGAGAGAGAGAGAGAGAGAGAGAGAGAGAGAGAGAGAGCCACATGTTTTTGATCAGCCTCTGAGAGAAGAAGTGAGGTAACGGTGATGTCGTGTTTGTCTTTTGGACAGGTTCGAATAAAAGGACTTGATTCCTTCTAAATGCTCCCTCTCTCTCTCCCCCAAACCAAATACACACACATACAGGCAAGCATGAACGAACACACCAACAACTCGTAAAAGTCACACGCCCAACCACACACACGCATACATTTACAGGCATAGTTCCACACACATGCATGCACTCACGCGCTGGAACACACACACCAAGTCGATGGTGCATGTTACAACAAGCCCTAGCTGCTCTTTTATACAGAGTTGAGCCTATTGAGAAGTTACGTGTTCACTAAAACAAACACTAACTTGTGCAAGCCTTCCTCAGTACACACGTATTTCAGGTTTGATTTCATACAACACAACGCTGCTAACAGTTGAACAAGGCTTAGTGTACTAGTTGGACAGTCACTACAAATACAGTGTTCTGCAGTGATTGTAGCCACTTAGCCATCACTGAAGGTTTATTATTGTCGGAGCCACCTGCAAAAGTCCAAATGGTTAATAGGCCTTATTCCTCTACGTGTACTCACTAGATAAAACGGACCATTGTGGACACTATACTTCCTGCCTACTTAGATAGACCTTAGTATCGGCTGGCCAGATAGCGCCTTGGGGTGATTGTAAAGCCACTCATTTGGAAAGGGAAAATAAACCGAGGCAAGGAGAGCGAGAGAGAGAGCGAGAGAAAGCGAGTGAGAGCGGAGAGATCAGTATGTTGGAGTGATAGAGGAAGCGAAGCTACCGTGCCAAAAGCAAGCAAGCACTAGCAGTATACTGTTCCTTGGGATAGGCTGAAGGCCTAGCTTGGATTTGGATTTCAAGTCCATCTGCTGAACAGAACACACACACACCAAAACGACTGTGGTGAAAAATCAAGCAGCTCAGATTCAGAGTTACAGCCTTTCAGAACTGATTATCGTATTTATCTCGGCTGGCCCTTTTAACTCCAGGCAGTCTGCTCTCTGGTCCTGGTGTTGAAATGGATATCCTTAAGAGGGTGATTATAAGTTGAGCAATATCAGTGCTGAGGTGATCTGGATATTCGGGGAGGTGTGTGTGTACCTGTACCCCTTTTTTCTTTGATCTATCCAGACATAGTAGACTACAGGAGAGAGAGGTTTGAAACCACAAGGCCTTCAAGGGGTCTGGAAGATATTAGTGATTCAGCACTGAACACCATACTGTAGGCTAAAACCAACTCTGTAACAATCTGTGATTAAACACACATTTATCTTGTCTAGTCATACCACTGGGGTGTGTGTGGTCTGCATATGGGTTCCTTTTTGATACTGTAGTAGCTCCCTTTCTGTCTGGATTATGTTTCAAATTAGTGTAGTTAGAGTGTAAATTACATATAATTACACCAAGACATTTCAATTCCATGTAGAGAGTGACAGTGATTGCAGCACTTTGATAAAGGACTGGAACTGTACAATGTCAGCTGATATCAAAGGGTTTTATCTCCCAGCCAGACTCTCAGTTGGAGATACAGAGAAACTGCAAAACTGCAAAATCAATGAAGGAGCAAAGCACTGATCATCACACTGTCTCGCACCACATGCCGCGTAACACATGCCGCGTTGAAAACTCGGGAATCTCTGGACTTCCGACTTCAGTGCGTTCAAGACAACTGGGAATTCGGAAAAAACGAGCTCCGAAGGAAAACATATTTTGATCCAACTCGGAAACTCGGGCATGTTTCTAGAGCTCCGCCTTTCCGACCTGAAGATCACTGACGTCATGATCTGACCTGGTTCTTTTCCGAGTTCCCAGTTGTCTTGAAAGCACCAATATTCTCCTCTTCACCACGAGTGTTTTTGCATGCACACCAGACAACTTTCACGCTTTCCGTAAACAAAAGATAAGGTAGTTTAATGAAATAACACGCCAACATATTTAACATTTTTGAAAATAATAGCCTGTTTAGTCACTTATTTTACTTTCTCTAGTCGAACTACAGTAGGCTAAACTACATTGATTTGCTGGTTGCCATGATTACATACTGTAGCCACCACCACGCGAAGACGTTTACAAAACACAGTAACATTGACGGAGGATACAATTTACATTGTTGTACCACGTTGCATACTTCCAATGCATGCCACCGCACGCCACCACGGTTTGCCAGATAATAGGCTGTTACATTCTGACGACCGGTTCATCAAAATCACACACACAGGTTAACATTCTTACTAGATGTAAACGAATATGCTACGACTATTAATACACATAACTGAGTTAACATTTTAAAGTGCATTTACCTGATAAACTCGTGGAAGCTGGATAAATTGAGAATTAATTAATTTAATTCAGTCCCACAGCACGCCACTCCGCAAAGTGCTCTGATCTTTGATTCAAGCGTTTTGAATTAAAGTAATGGAGCACACGAAGAGAACGCCTCCTTCACTGACGACAAGTTAAAGTGATAGACATAAACTGATCCCAACGCTTATTCAATACCAAGCCAGATGGTGTAGAGATTTAAAATATATGCATGCGGAACCACAGAGTCACTATTTGGCAGGAAGTCGTTTCTGACTTTCCTCTGCTTTACGTGAATGTGCATACATTTGGCAAACCTCACCTCCAGTAGGCCTACAACGTATGTTATACTAAGTTATAGGTCTACTGTAAATTATTAGGCTATACATTTACGCACGGAAAAACAAAATGTCAAACTGTCCAGTCTTTATCACAATCTGAATAGATGGACCATGAATAATACGACTAGGCCTATCAATCTAATTCACAAAAACAGCATAGGCACATTTTCGTTAATTAAACGTATAAATTTACTATGGCAGAGTATTATGCCTATATAGGTCAGTTGTTCATTGACCTGACTGTAATCAGAGCCTGCTATGGCGTTCAGTGAGAAGTCTAGTCAAGTGGACGAGAAGAAACAACGCCCACATGCGTTCCGCTTAGGCCTAAATAATTTCACCAGTTTATCCCATGCAAAACTCAACTCTATATCCTATACCTACGACTATACATGCATGCCATAGATATATGTAGGCTACTCACCACAGCACTTTGAATTATCCTGCATCAGAATTCCCTACTACCTATGGTGCTCTACCGGCATTTAACGGACACCGCCTCTGTCTGCTACAGGGTAGCGCATTCCTGCAAGCCAGACCATTCCGAAAATGTATCATTATAGACGTCTAAGCTTGCACCCTACAGCCATATACAATTATGCATCTGTTAGATACATTTTTTTTACACTAAATGTCAACAACATCGGTTACTTTAAAATATGATGGATTACAACTTTATACAAAATAGGGCGGGTCCAGTCTGTCCGATTGGTGTCAGTTGACAAATTCTTATATTCCATCTTTATCAACACTCTCAACTGTATGTTCCTCAAAAACTTCAGAAATATCACAATTTCCTAACACGAGTTGTCCTGAACAGACTGAGTTGATCACCTGCCCAGAAGATGCGGCTGGTGATTGAGCCTCTCCAGCTGTTTCCACGTTACACTAAGGCCATCTAGTGGCCATTCTCACTGTGCCGTAGAAGTGCTGAGGCAACTCAGAACTGTAGCAGACTGTCTGCATATAAATCCGATTTGTAGCAGGTAGTACATACAAACTAGATGTCTAAACATGACCAAGGTGAGTGTACTGGTGCTTATAGAATGAGGAGAAAAGAAAGCCCCGCACACTTCTCTTGCTTGTATGATATCACTTTAGTTTACTTTTCGGCCTGTATGCCTAAAGGCTTTGTCTGTGCTTGACGGCCTGTGAACAGTATGTGGGTCTTTCTTTTTTTCTAAGATATTAGATACCAGAGGATTATTCCCACGCACCTGCAACAAGAAAACCCAGATGTGCCAGGGCTTTTACTCTTTTATAGAATTAATCAAAAAGGATGTCTGGTGGCATAACACAGCCTACAGCTGCTCAGAAAGATTGCAATTCTGTATGCAGCTCAATTCATACAAAATGTGTTTATGATTGTGGGGTTTCTATGGTAGACCACATACTGACCAGGTATGGTAGTCCCACTAAACACTGGTGGTGTGGGCCAGGGTTTCCCAAACATCGGTCCCTAACACTACACAACCAGGTTTGCTGCTCAAATAAACAGCAAACCTGGTTTCAAAAAAACAGATAAAGCAACACCTCTCGGCACAACGCCTCTCCCCTATTTGATCTAGATAGTTTGTGTGTTTGCATTGATAGGTAGGCTACGTGTGCCTTTTTAAAAATGTATGTAGTTCTGTACTTGAGCTGTTCTTGTCTATTGATTTTCTGTATTATGTCATTCTGTATTATGTTTCATGTTTTGTGTGGACCCCAGGAAGAGTAGCTGCTGCTTTTGCAACAGCTAATG
The DNA here is from genome assembly GCA_030435695.1 of Brachymystax lenok tsinlingensis. Classification (NCBI taxonomy): domain Eukaryota; kingdom Metazoa; phylum Chordata; class Actinopteri; order Salmoniformes; family Salmonidae; genus Brachymystax; species Brachymystax lenok. The sequence goes on from CM059812.1 coordinate 15,862,831, forward strand.
GGGATCCTAATAAAATACCAAATAATCAAATTCTTATGATGAGTTGGTGATTTGAATCAGCTATGTGGTGCAAGGGCAAAACCCAAAATGTGCACCCAGCGGGGGCCCCTGGACCGAGTTTGGGAAACCCTGGTGTAGGCTATCTATAGCTTTGAGTTTAACAGTAGGCCTACTAGAATAGAATTGTAGCATAAAATGGTAGGCCTGATTTTGTATATGCCAGATTTCTTCACAAATTACAAAAACAAGAACTAGGTTAGGTGAATTAAGCAGGTTAGGTGAATTAACGTAGCAGGTTAGGAGAATGAGGATAAAGGTTAGGAAAAGGATAGGGTTACAATGTTACGGTTGTCAACAACTGTTATCCCCAGCACGGCCATTAGACAGCGCTGTATGCCTACTCTCGTCACAACGGTAGAAACGTTAACAAACCATACGTGCCAACAAATCATCAGCGTCATAACAGCGACAAACGTGTGCTGATCAGGCATTTGCCACAGCACTTTTCAATTAGGTGGGGCAGCGCCCCAACACTTTTGATTTGGTTGAATAAAAATGTTGACACTAGAAGCGTCAAGAAGCATTGAAAACAGGGTAGACCTACTTTAAATAAGTGGCACGCACACATCAGGAGAAAGGGGATAATATTAGGACGCACCCTGTGTGTGCCTATACATTCCTCCCCTTACCGTGGAACAGCGTGCATCCCCATCGCGAGTTTACCTCCCACTACAATCAAGGGCCAAAATAGGACCAGTGAAGTACCTTCACCACCTTGAGCGCACTCTGAAATGTGTAAATGGCCCCCAAAGCATGACCTATAAATAACTCACACTGGAGTGTGTGTGTGAGAGAGAGACACCTACCAAAAACAACACTCTGATCTGATGGTCCTTTAAGACAGGTATTTCTAGCCAGGAGGGAATAGCCTATTCTGCTCAACCCCGTCACCAGGGGAAATGACCATGATGGTGACAGAGGGATGATGAATGAAGGATATGGAAAACCAGATGAGTCTAAATATGTCCATGTTCACTGTTTGTGTCAGTGAGCAATGAAAAATGTGCTGGTGTATCAGATCAAAAATGTATATGAATATCATACATTTTTTCATCTTCTTGTGAACTTGCACGCCTCAATTTGGGACACATCATCCTGTCAGGCAGTCACTCAGTCAATCAGCCAACCAGCCAGCCAGCCCCTCTTTTCCTATGCTCCATAGAATAGATACAGTGGTGTTGGCTAGACCAATCAGCTGCTTAAACAGCAAGGATTGATGCTGGGAGAGAGAGAGAGGCACAGAGAGGGAGGCTGCACACACATCTCTCACACACACACGGTCGTTCCCTCTGAGACCAAACACACACATTCGCTCACACACAGACACACACTCTGGATCTCTCTTTCACACACTCATAGAGTTTTATTAAACACTTTTGAATTGGATTTTGCACGTACATTTTGAATTGGTTTTATCTTCTGCATGTTTTCATACAATTAGTACAACACACACATTTGCCAATATGTGCCTTGTTCCACTTGTCGTGCTGTTGGCTTTTCTGGGTAAGTACCACAATGGTTTTTGAAATTCTTTTGCAATACTTAAGCCTGGTTGGTTTGCAGTTCTTTTGTATACGAAGTGCTGTTTACTCAGTTACTGTCACATAACATTTACACATAGGAAGGGTACATTATTAGTCTTACTATGTAACCTCCTTTAAATCCACTTGCTTATTTAATAATTGATTGTTAAACTATTACTATTAACTATCCCTCTTCTGTTATAACTTTTTTACCCTTAGATACATACACTCCACCCATAGCAACTATGAATGTCATTTGCTACTGTAGCATTTCTCGGAGATACAGAGGTTAATTGATAGAATTACATGCGCTGAGAGACAATGTCGGCTTCCCAAATTGCACCCTATTCCCTACATAGTGCACCACTTTTGACTTAAAGCCCTATGGGCACTGTTCAAAAGTAGTGCACTGTGTAGGGAATAGGATGCCATTTGGGACGCAGAAATTTTCTCACCCTATAGTTTCTGACAATGTTATCGGCCCATTGGGTAGCAAGGGTTATAGCCATTTCATCCATCCTTAATACATGGCTTGGCTCACGCAGCAGTGTTTGGTGCCAGTAGCCTATTCTCCATGGACGAGTTGAGCTCTTGTATGAAATTCATTAATGTGTAACATGAGACCAGTGTAATTTGAATGAATGTGTGTCACTAGCTCAGATCAGGTGAGCAGTATACTCCTGGTAAGGGGGCATATCGGTTAAGTGAGAGGCAGAGTCCAATAGCCCACATTCATGGGTGCTTTGTTCACTTCCTCCAGATCTCCTAATATTGATGTTTACTGCAATACCTTACATTCATAACAGTCCTGAGTCATAGGCTATCGTTCAGCTAGAATATGAAGGTAGGCGGATCTGTTTTATAGGCTACTACATGCATGTTGATTACTTCATATTACTAATTCGCTGCAGCTATCTGTCATCATCTCATGTTAAATATACTAGCTATTAAAATTACAGTGATGAACTATACTAGCTATTGACATTACAGTGATGATGAACTATACTAGCTATTGACATTACAGTGATGAGGAAGTTACTGTAATAGTGGGGGAAACCCTCTCTACATGCCTTGGAAAATATTTTAGTTTAATCACTGCTACTGTATAGTTGTCAATACTTAAGCTGGAAGAAATATCATAAACCACTTTAAGATTATCCTAAAAGGCCTAGTGCTGTCAAAAACATGAATTCCAGTGTTTTATATATATTTCCACACTATGGCCCCCATAGTGGTTGAAATAATACTGTGAAATTGTGAAGATTATGATAATTACCTTTTAGTGTAAGAGCTGTTTGAAAATACCGTCAGAAATGTCAGCCTGTTTTGGTGGGATGGAGCTTTGGCCTGCCTGGTAATTAGTTAATCGACCAATAGTGTAGAGAGTTCCAAACGTCTCTTCCAGTAACAGCTAGTTTTCAGTTTTCCCCTCCCCACTCAGACCACTCCAAGACAGTCCTAGCAAAATTCTTGCTTAAGAAATTGCTATTTTGGTTTCTTTTCAACCATTTTAATTGAGAACAATCACTGTAAGGTACTTAATTGTTACCCAGAAATTATATTTAGATAAAAACGGCTGCATTGGACCTTCAAGAATTTCCTGGAGAAATTAGAAACATCAGTATCAATTACTAAACCCGTCAGTTATTACGTCCATAATGGCAAAGCCTGTAAACACTCCAAAACAATTCAAATGCAACATAATGTCACGATCTGGAAAAGGAGTAGACCAAGGTGCAACGTGGTTGGAGTTCCACATATTTAATGAATAAAATGGAACATCCAAAAACAACAAGAAATAACAGACCGTCACATTCGTCTAGCACAACACACGCACTAACAGAAACATTAACCCACCAAGGCCGGTGGGGAAGGGAACAAACTAAATAGGATTCCCAATTAGAGGCAACGACTAACAGCTTCCTCTAATTGGGAACCAACCCAAAACTCAACATAGAACAAAAACCCCCCTGGTCACGTCCTGGCCCAAAATCCCATAGATAACCCAGAGGGCTATCTATGGCCAGGACGTGACACATAATAGGGACGCACTTCCTTGTGCACTTATTTACTTCCACGTTTGTCTGTCTGTATGTCTCTCTGTCTGTTTGGCTGTGTTTTTCAGGTTCCGGTTCCTGCACCCAGTTTCAAGCCAACCTAAACATGGTCGGAGTCACGGGATGGGTGCGGTTTGACTCCACTAATCAGACGGCGACCGTAAATGTCACCGGTACCGGAACCTGTGATTCGCCGCTCAACCTCTCCCTGAGTGTGTTCCCTGTGATGTTTGGCCATTTTGCTCAGCCTTGCCTTGAAGCCAACATAGGAGTGAGCATCTTCACGTTCACCATTGATCCATTCTCATCCAATACCACTGTTAATATGTCCAGTCTATTTAAGCAGAGGTCGAATCTCGATGACCTTTCGTTGACCTTGGAGACGTGCAACGGCACCAAAGCTTGTACAGTCATAAGCGGTCAAACCACAGTTCAGACGTGGCAGGCCAGGTTCTTCAGCTCGGTCGCCGGCGACATATACATCAGGCAGAACGTCGGACAGACCCACGCCAGGGTCCTCACAAACTTGGCCACGATTGGTCAGGTCGGTGCTACGGCAACCAACGTCAACATCTTGACGTCGCAGAGTTCTGCTAGAGACTGTAAGGCTCTTCTGGATAGTCTGGAACCTTCATCTCTCACCCAGCTTGGGGAACTGAAAGTAGGCACCCCTCTTACACCTGTCAAGTCTCGTTTGGACCTCACTAGCTTCAGCTCCAACACCCGCTTCGCTCTCCTCAAACTGGGGTCTTCGAGTTATATGTGCGCCGAGATCAGAACAATGGACAGGAAGGAGGTGAGCGCCCTGGTGAACATGAGAGGGGTCAAGGGTTACTTCCTTTTCAGGCAGGGCTCGCCGTTCGACATCACAAAACTGAGAGTGAATCTGACCAATCTGGGGAGCCGGGTCGGACCCTATCACATCCACCACTTCCCCACACCTCTTATGAGGTCACCGCCGCAGATGACCTGCTCCAACGACAACGTTGGAGGCCATTGGAACCCGTTCGGGATGGACACTAAAGATCCCACCTACCCCTCTGGACCTGGGTCGACCCACGACCGGTATGAAGTAGGGGACCTCAGCGCCAGGCATGGGTCACTAGAGGGTAAAGCTGTGATGGACGCAGTTTTCACAGACTTCAACCTCCCTCTGTTCGGACAGAACAGCATAGTGGGTCGGTCTGTGGTTATCCACCGTCCGGATGGAACTAGGTTCCTGTGCGCCTACATAGGCTACCCAGGAGAGGTGCACGTAGCCAGGGCTACGTTCCGTCACCCTGTGGTGGGTATGGTCCAGTTCGTCCAACTCAAGAGCAACCCATTGTCTGATGTCACAGTCTTCATGGATCTGTCCTATGGGAGACCCTCCGCGACCGCTACGCGTAACCACCACTGGCACATCCACATGTTTCCTATCAGCTCAGAGACAGATGCGGACAAGGGGAGGTGTGGGACCACGGGGGACCACTGGAACCCCTTCAACGTGGACACAAGGGATTCGAGCTACGCCCTCCACTGTGGCCCCTCCAGCCCCTTTTCCTGCGAGGTGGGGGACCTCTCCAAAAAGCACAGCACCCTCGACCTATGGACCCAAGTGGGCGGGGCGTCGGCCAAACACTTCTTCACGGATACCACTTCCTGGTTGGCACTTCCCGCCAGATCAGGCTCCATGATTGGTCGATCGGTGGTGATCCACAGTGCGGAGGGCGCAGCCCCCAGGATAGCCTGTGCTAACCTCACGGAGGTCCGGATGCCCGTGGTGGTCTTGGGCCCCTGGCATGGACCAGGGGCCTCCAAGGGCCAAATCCGGTTCTCCCAGGCTTTCCCTCAGGGCCCAACCATGATGGACGTCTCCTTGGCTAGACTCGGCTCTAGGGCCGGGGGCTACCACGTCCACATGCTGCCTATCAGTACCACAGGTACTATTTCATGTTCTTTATAATGGGAGCCAGATGTCCTTGAGTGTTTGTTCAGCCTTTTGTATATCTGTTAATTATTTTCAAAGTTGTAACTGTTTTGTAATATGAATAGATTACTTGATAAAATATTCATTTTTTTAAACGCAAAGTATCAATCCTTTTCCCTCATTTTGTGAAAGGCGTTTATCAAATAAAACATATTATTATTATGATTATTACAGGGGAGCCCTGCTCGGACAACAACATCATGGACCACTTCAACCCCTTCTCCTGGAATGTGTCTGCTTCTCCTGCTCCGGGGTCAGGGACGGTGGATGAATATGAGACTGGGGACATCAGCGGGAAGTTCGGGATGCTGACGGATCAGACCCAGACACAGACTCAGTATTTGGACGGGAATATGCCGATGACAGGGCCGAACAGTATAGTGGGGAGGTCATTGGTGGTTCACTACACTAACGGATCCAGGTGAGTGTGGGGATTTTGTGTGTGAGATAGAGAGGGAGTGAGAGAGTGTGGGAGAGAAAGAGAGGGGGGAGAGGGGGTCAAATACTTATTTCCCTCATTAAAAAGCAATTCCATTTATAACATTTTTCACATGCGTTTTTCTGGATTTTTTTGTTGTTATTCTGTCTCTCACTGTTCAAATAAACCTACCATTAAAATTATAGACTGATCATTTCTTTGTCAGTGGGCAAACGTACAAAATCTGCAGGGGATCAAATACTCTTTTCCCTCACTGTATGTGGTCAATCATGTTTGCATCCCCTAAATGTTTCATTTTTGAGTCGTTCACAATAATTGTTTTCTTTAATGAGTTCATATTTTGTCTATTTGTGTTTGTGAACTCCAGGATGCAGTGTGCTGACATCTTAGCTGAGAATGCAACATCTGGACACTGGGTGTTTGCCAAGGCTGTCTTCAAAAGCATGGTGACAGGGACAGTCACACTGGTAAAACCTGGATCTTACCTTTGCTCTCTACAATATTCAGATGACACAAAAGTACTTCACTGGTTCAAATCCAGTCTAATGCTATTTCAGAAAAAATATCTATCTTTCATACTTCCTCTTCTCTATCCAATAAAGCATTAATTGCCAAATATATACAACAACAAAAAATACTTCATTATTGCCTACAGGGGAAACCTACTTAGACTAATTCAGACTAGGAAGAATACAAGAACAGTCATCTGCAAGGGTGGATGTTATCCTGTTTATGATACGTCCCAGGAGAGTAAGCTGGCGAATCATTACAAAGCTGCCACTAAAACATGACACTGTATTTTCTGCTGTGCCAGACAGTGAATTCATTAGAGCTGTGGCAGAGTCCTGTGTGTCTGGATCTGTGTGCGTATATCTGTGAGTGTTTGTGTTTGTCTATGTGTCTATGGCTGTGTTTACACAGGCAGCCCATTTCTGATGTTTTTTCCCCTAATTGGTCTTTTGAACAATCAAATTGGTCATAATACCAATTTGTGGAAAAATACCAGAATTGGGCTCCCTGTGTAAACACAGCCATGTAGTATTGGCCTGTAGAGTCAGCCCCCAGCCCCCCGGCAGCCGCCCGGCAGCCCCCTGGCAGCCCCCAGTCTAAAGCACTCAGGAGAACAGCTGTATCTGTCAGGCTCCTATACAGACCTGTGTCCTCTACAGTGAATCTCTATTACTGTTTAGGATGCTTAGAGAACCCATCAAATATCCTTTCAAATATTATGGTCTATCAGATGCAGGATTCGCGTGCTCTTTACAGACAGTTTAAAACACCTGGTATGAGCGTCCCATAAAACAAGTGCTAACATAGCTTTGCTGATAGGACAGCAGGTGTTCATGTTCCCAGTGACATAAGATTGCATAACCTTAAAACAACTGGTTAAATTACATTGACTCAGTAGCTAGTCTAACAGTACCCTCTACTGTCTTCAGTCCCATTGACTCAGTAGCTAGTCTAACAGTATCCTCTACTGTCTTCAGCCCCATTGACTCAGTAGCTAGTCTAACAGTATCCTCTACTGTCTTCAGCCCCATTGACTCAGTAGCTAGTCTAACAGTATCCTCTACTGTCTTCAGTCCCATTGACTCAGTAGCTAGTCTAACAGTATCCTCTACTGTCTTCAGTCCCATTGACTCAGTAGCTAGTCTAACAGTATCCTCTACTGTCTTCAGTCCCATTGACTCAGTAGCTAGTCTAACAGTATTCTCTACTGTCTTCAGTCCCATTGACTCAGTAGCTAGTCTAACAGTATCCTCTACTGTCTTCAGTCCCATTGTCTCAGTAGCTAGTCTAACAGTATCCTCTACTGTCTTCAGTCCCATTGACTCAGTAGCTAGTCTAACAGTATACTCTACTGTCTTCAGTCCCAGCAGACTTTTCTGGATGGCAGCTACAGTGACATCACTCTGGAGGTGGACGTCCGGTCATCACAGGTGCTAGACGTAAGCATGCATGGACCTCTCGGATCTGTTCAATCTCTTTTAATAGAAACAAAAAAAACATTTGTCACATTCTTTGTTGTTATCTAATTTCTAACCTTATCACAGGTAGGCTCCATCGAAAAAGGGAGCCTGGAAAAATATCCTATTTTTTTAGCAACAAATAGCATATGTCATGTAGTGGCTGTTATCTAGCCTACCATGCAATCTCGGCATCCAGAAATCAAACATCAAACTATCAAATGTATTTATAAAGCCATTTTTACATCAGCAGTTAACACAAAGTGCTTATACAGAAACCCAGCCTAAAACCCCAAAGAGCAAGCAATGCAGATGTAGAAACACAATGCAAATGTAGAAACACAATGCAGATGTAGAAACACAATGCAGATGTAGAAACACAATACAGATGTAGAAACACAACGCAGATGTAGAAACACAATACAGATGTAGAAGCACAATGCAGACGTAGAAACACAATGCAGACGTAGAAACACAATGCAGACGTAGAAACACAATACAGATGTAGAACCAATGTAGAAACAAATCAGCTGCTCTGTAACATTTGAATGTCTGTCACTAGAGTCTATCTACCGTAGAATCTTATCACAGGTTCTATTAGAAAAGGGAAGCTGTATAAAAAGAATGTTAAAACATCAGAGAGAAAAAATCATGTTTTCCCCACTGTAACCAGGTAACAGAGGTTTCCTGGATCATCACTAGTAAAGGCTCTGAGGTGAACGACAGCCAGTGTACCAGTGTTGGGGACACATTTAACCCCTTCAACATGGAAGCTGGGGTGAGTTTATGCTCTCATTTTCACTTACAATACATCACGGCCCTTATTCATGAAGTGTCGAGGGTAGATCAGCATTCCTACTCTGAGACACTTTATGAATAAGGGCCCAGTACATGGCCATTATAGGAGAATTTCCCCTACTGTGTAGCGCTGATCTCTCATTTATATCAACTTTAAAGTTCCACTTGATCAACAAGTCTTATGGAATCCAACGGAACTGTGTTTGATATTCCATCGAATCTTTTCTTTGACAATGTCACAGTTGTTGGGTTTTGAGTTTGCAAGAAAGGCATTTCACTGTACTTATACATGTGACATTAAAACTTGAAACTACACCACAACCATATACTTGATGTTCTCATAACCAGAAGTGGAAGTGTTTGTTGGAATTGGTTTCCATAGAATTAGAATGAGTAGAACAGACGTGGAACCTCTGACCCAGCCCTATTGACTTGAATGGGGACGTCCTTTCTAGTAATTCTATGGTTGGTTCCATCCTCTGCTCTGTTCTGTTCTCTCTCAGAGCTCCAGTTGTTCCCGTGACAACGCTCTGAGTTGTGAGGTGGGAGACCTGACGACCAGACAGGGGACAGTCAACCTGACACGCAGACAGCTGTACACCGACACCAGCATTCAACTGGCTGGGGACTACACAGGTAACACACACGCATGTATGCACACACACACACAGACACACAGAGACACACACACAGTACTGTACGCTGGACCAGACAGAATACAGACAGCTGTACTCAGACACCAGCATACAACTGTCAGGGGACTACACAGGACACAGACACACAATCTAGACTCCTTTAGGATCCACATGAAACATAATAGTGATGTATTGTTATTGCACACAGACTGAACTGCAATCCAAAATTGTTGCATTACATTGTTTCCCAAGAGAATCAAGTTTCATGAGAAGAATGTCAACCACCTTCACTATTAGGGGATATGTCATGTGTGAAACAACAAAGTAATTTAGGTGATAATATAAAAAGTATATTTCTGACTTTGGTGCTGTTGTTGCTGTTGTAGTGGTCCACAGGTCCCTGGTCCTGAGGAGCGGCAGCGATGTCTTGGCGTGTGCCGTCATTCTTCCAGAATCCCCCTGGGCAGAGCAGACCTTCCCCAACGTCATGTCTTTCAGCAGGTGGGTGTGATTGGGTATTAAACCGCCTGTGAACTCAAGACTGTGTTAGCCCATCAAGGTAAGACCTACAATCGTTAGTGTTGGGAGCCAATATGTGAGACTGATCGGGTATTATACTGTGAGAGGGAATGAGGAAGAGAGTATTAAATGTAATTAGAATACTTGTTTTTAATACTTAAGTACCTGGCGCTTAAATTTATGGGGAATATTTCAACACTCAAGGAAACAACAGTATTATCTCGCTCTTTGGAAAGGGTTCTACAAAAGGGTTCTAACTGGAACCCAAAAAGGGTTCTTCAAAGGGTTCTCCTATGGGGACAGCCGAAGAACCCTTTTAGGTTCTAGATAGCACCTTTTTCCAAAGAGTGTATTCTCACCACCTCCTCAGCCAGCCTCCACACGTGCCACACCTGTATAAGACGATGGAGGGTTCGTTGACAACAATGTGACACAACTCATTGATCATATCTTCATAAAGGGTTTGGCCCAGTGCCAATAGTCGAACCACGAAAACAATCCAACCATATCTCAAATACTTTACATGATAATACACCATCACTAATCCTGGAGTTTGGGATTACAGTACATCATCACGAATTCATATACACTGAGTGTACAAAACATTAGGAACACCTTCTCTTTCCATGACAGACTGACCAGGTGAAATCTACAGTATGATCCCTTATTGATGTCACTTGTTAAATCCACTTCAATCAGTTTTAATGATTTTTCTGCCTTGAGACATTTGAGACATGGATTGTGTGTTTCATTCAGAGGATGAATGGACAAGACAACATATTTAAGTGCCTTTGAACAGGGTATGATAGTAGGTGCCAGGCATATCGGTTTGAGTCAAGAACTGCAACGCTGCTGGATTTTTCACGCTCAACAGTTTCTTGTGTGTATCAAGAATGGTCCACCACCCAAAGGACATCCAGCCAACTTGACACAACTGTGGGAAACAATGGAATCAACATTTGCCAGCATACTGTTCTTAATGTTTTAAGAACAGTATATATCACACAGATGGGTTGTCATGTGCCTTTTACTGAGGAGTGGCTTCCGTCTGGCAACTCTACCGTAAAGGCCTGATTGGTAGAGTGCTGCAGAGATGGTTGTCCTTTTGGAAGATTCTCCCAGCTCTGTCAGAGTGACCATCGGGTTCTTGGGCACCTCCCTGACCAAGGCCCTTCTCCCCCGATTGCTCAGTTTGGTCAGGCGGCCAGCTCTAGGAAGAGTTTTGGTGGTTCCAAACTTCTTCCATTTAAGAATGATGGAGGCGACTGTGTTCTTGGGGACCTTCAATGCTGCAGAACATTTTTGGTACCCTTCCTCAGATCTGTGCCTCAACACAATCCTGTCTCAGAGCTCCACGGACAATTCCTTCGACCTCATGGCTTGGTTTTTGCTCTGACATGCACTGTCAACTTTGGGACCTTATATAGAGGCGTGGGCCTTTCCAAATCATGTCCAATCAATTGAATTTACCACAGGTGGACTCCAATTAAGTTTTAGAAACATCTCAAAGATGATCAATGGAAACAGGATGCACCTGAGCTCAATTTCGAGTCTCATAGCAAATGGTCTGAATACTTATGTAAATAAGGTATTTCAGTTTTTTTTTTTTATATAAATTAGCAAACATTTCTACTTTGTTTTCACTTTGTCATTATAGGGTATTGTGTGTAGATTGAGGAAAATAATATTTTTATCAATTTTAGAATAAGACTGTAACGAAACAAAATGTGAAAAAAGTCAAGGGGTCTGAATACTTTCTGAATGCACTGTATATGTCACAGGATGTTGGTTGCACCTTAATTGGGGAGAAACGGGATCGTGAAGTTTACATACACTTTAGCCAAATACATTTAAACTCAGTTTTTCACAATTCCTGACATTTAATCCTAGTAAATATACCCTGTTTTAGGTCAGTTAGGATCACCACTTCATTTTAAGAATGTGAAATGTCAGAATAATTGTAGAGTGATTTATTTCAGCTTTTATTTCTTTCATCACATTCCCAGTGTCAGAAGTTTACATACACTCAATTAGTATTTGGTAGCAATGCATTTAAATTGTTTAATTGGGTCAAACGTTTTGGGTAGCCTTCCACAAGCTTCCCACAATAAGTTGGGTGAATTTTGGCCCATTCCTCCTGACAGAGCTGGTGTAACTGAGTCAGGTTTGTAGGCCTCCTTGCTCGCACACACTTTTTCAGTTCTGTCCACACATTTTCTATAGGATTGAGGTCAGGGCTTTGTGATGGCTATTCCAATACCTTGACTTTGTTGTCCATTTGCCACAACTTTGGAAGTATGCTTGGAGTCATTGTCCATTTGGAAGACCCATTTGCGACCAAGCTTTAACTTCCTGACGGATGTCTTGAGATGTTGCTTCAATATATCCACATAATTTTCCTCCCTCATGATGCCATCTATTTTGGGAAGTGCACCAGTCCCTCCTGCAGCAAAGCACCCCCACAACATGATGCTGCCACCCCCGTGCTTCACGGTTGGGATGGTGTTCTTCGGCTTGCAAGCCTCCCCCTTTTTCCTCCTAACATAAGGATGGTCATTATGGCCAAACAGTTCTATTTTTGTTCATCAGACCAGAAGACATTTCTCCAAAAAGTACGGTCTTTGTCCCCATGTGCAGTTGCCAACCGTAGTCTGGCTTTTTTATGGCGGTTTTGGAGCAGTGGCTTCTTTCTTGCTGAGCGGCCTTTCAGGTTATGTCGATATATGACTCGCGTCTCTTTCCTGAGCGGTATGACGGCTGTGTGGTCCCATGGTGCTTATACTTGCGTACTGTTGTTTGTACAGATGAACGTGGTACCTTCAGGCGTTTGGAAATTGCTCCCAAGGATGAACCAGACTTGTGGAGGTCTACAATTATTTTTCTGAGGTCTTGGTTGATTTCTTTTGATTTTCCCATGATGTCAAAGAGGCACTGAGTTTGAAGGTAGGCCTTGAAATACATCCACAGGTACACCTCCAATAAATTTGTCACGATCTTCTATAGGGACAGACCAAGGCGCAGCGAGGCATCCAGTATACATGTTTATTTAAGAAAACGAAACTCACGTAACTGGGCAAAAACAACAAAACGAAGATCGCAACATATAACATAGACTTACAAACACACAGACGCTATGCCTAAACAATAACCCACAAACCTAAAGTGAAACCTACAAACATATATATGGTTCCCAATTAGAGACAACGACACACAGCTGCCTCTAATTGGGAACCATTACCAACATAGAAATAGAACACCTAGAACATAAAAACCCTACACCAAAACCAAAACACGCCAGCCTGTCTTTTCAGGCCTGGGCGTGACAGTACCCCCAAAGGCGCGGACCCCGACCGCGCCACCCAAAAGTCCATGGGGGTCTTGAGTGGGTTTCTTTGTCCCACGTGGCGGCTCGGTGCTGGCCCTGGGCCATTTGCAGGACTGGGGACCCTCACTGGCGGCCCCGGGCTGGGGACCCTCACTGGCGGCGCCGGGCTGGGGACCCTCACTGGCGGCGCCGGGCTGGGGACCCTCACGCGCACTCTGGTGCGGGGAGCGGGAACCGGCCGAACTGGGCTCGTGACGCTCACTCTGGTGCGGGGAGCGGGAACCGGCCGAACTGGGCTCGTGACGCGCACTCTGGTGCGGGGAGCGGGAACCGGCCGTACTAGGCTCGTGACGCGTACTCTGGTGCGGGGAGCGTGCTGGGTTCCCGACGGGTACAGGGATCCTGGAGCGTGGAGCAGGAACAGGACGTGCTGGACTCTCTAAGCGCACGGGGAGCCTGGTGCGCGGAGCCGGAACAGGACGTGCTGGACTCTCTAAGCGCACGGGAGCCTGGTGCGCGGAGCCGGAACAGGACGTGCTGGACTCTCTAAGCGCACGGGAGCCTGGTGCGGCGGGCCGGAACAGGACGTGCTGGACTCTCTAAGCGCACGGGAGCCTGGTGCGCGGGCGGAACAGGACGTGCTGGACTCTCTAAGCGCACGCGGGAGCCTGGTGCGCGGAGCCGAACAGGACCTGCTGGACTCTCTAAGCGCACGGGGAGCCTGGTGCGCGGAGCAGGACGTGCTGGACTCTCTTAGCGCACGGGGAGCCTGGTGCGCGGAACCGGAACAGGACGTGCTGGACTCTAAGCGCACGCAGGGAGCCTGGTGCGCGGAGCCGGAACAGGACGTGCTGGACTCTCTAAGCGCACGGGGAGCCTGGTGCGCGGAGCCGGAATAGGACGTGCTGGACTCTCTAAGCGCACGGGGGGCCTGGTGCGCGGAGCCGGAACCGGACGTACTGAATCCACTACACGCACAGGAGACCTGATGCGTATAGCCGACACCCCTCTCCCAGGTTGTTCACTCACCCTGGCTTCACCGATGAGGGGAGCTGGAATGTCGTGCACCGGGCTGTGCGTGCGGACCGGAGACACAGCACGCAGAGCCGGTGCAGGATACTTCGGTCCCATCAGGCACACTGGAGACCTGGCACGCAGAGCCTGCACCACCCTTCCAGGCTGCACACTCACCCTAGCCCGACAGATGAGTGGCGCTGGATTTTCGCGCACTGGGCTGTGGACACGTACCGGAGAAACCGTGCGCAAAACTGCATAGCACGGTGTCCTTTCCGTGCGACGCTCTCCCCAACGCTCTTTCCACAAAGCACGAGGAGTTGGCTCAGGAGTCCCTCCTGAACCGGCCAACCTCCTCGTGTGCCCCCAAAAAGTTTTTGGGGCTGCCTTTCGGGCTTCCGTGCCAGGCGAGTTCCAAAGAACTTTTCTCTCTCCGGGTTCCATCCGCCATATAAATCCTCACTCCTGCGCCGCTCCTTTTTCGCCGCTTCTTCCTCCCTGGGGTGATGATAATCCTCCGGCTGAGACCATGGTCCTTTTCCCTCCAAAATCTCATCCCATGTCCAAGATCCCTTGCCATCTAAAATCTCCTCCCAAGTCCAATGTTCCCAAGTCTCTCGCTGCTTGGTCTTCGTATAGTGGGTTATTCTGTCACGATCTTCTATAGGGACAGACCAAGGCGCAGCAAGGCATCCAGTATACATGTTTATTTAAGAAAACGAAACTCACGTAACTGGGCAAAAACAACAAAACGAAGATCGCAACATATAACATAGACTTACAACCACACAGACGCTATGCCTAAACAATAACCCACAAACCTAAAGTGAAACCTACAAACATATACACTGCTCAAAAAAATAAAGGGAACACTTAAACAACACAATGTAACTCCAAGTCAATCACACTTCTGTGAAATCAAACTGTCCACTTAGGAAGCAACACTGATTGACAATAAATGTCACATGCTGTTGTGCAAATGGAATAGACAACAGGTGGAAATTATAGGCAATTAGCAAGACACCCCCAATAAAGGAGTGGTTCTGCAGGTGGTGACCACAGACCACTTCTCAGTTCCTATGCTTCCTGGCTGATGTTTTGGTCACTTTTGAATGCTGGCGGTGCTTTCACTCTAGTGGTAGCATGAGGCGGAGTCTACAACCCACACAAGTGGCTCAGGTAGTGCAGCTCATCCAGGATGGCACATCAATGCGAGCTGTGGCAAGAAGGTTTGCTGTGTCTGTCAGCGTAGTGTCCAGAGCATGGAGGCGCTACCAGGAGACAGGCCAGTACATCAGGAGGCGTGGAGGAGGCCGTGGGAGGGCAACAACCCAGCAGCAGGACCACTACCTCCGCCTTTGTGCAAGGAGGAGCACTGCCAGAGCCCTGCAAAATGACCTCCAGCAGGCCACAAATGTGCATGTGTCTGCTCAAGCGGTCAGAAACAGACTCCATGAGGGTGGTATGAGGGCCCAACGTCCACAGGTGGGGGTTGTGCTTACAGCCCAACACCGTGCAGGACGTTTGGCATTTGCCAGAGAACATTAAGATTGGCAAATTCGCCACTGGCGCCCTGTGCTCTTCACAGATGAAAGCAGGTTCACACTGAGCACGTGACAGGCGTGACAGAGTCTGGAGGCGCCCGCGGAGAACGTTCTGCTGCCTGCAACATCCTCCAGCATGACCGGTTTGGCGGTGGGTCAGTCATGGTGTGGGGTGGCATTTCTTTGGGGGGCCGCACAGCCCTCCATGTGCTCGCCAGAGATAGCCTGACTGCCATTAGGTACCGAGATGAGATCCTCAGACCCCTTGAGAGACCATATGCTGGTGCGGTTGGCCCTGGGTTCCTCCTAATGCAAGACAATGCTAGACCTCATGTGGCTGGAGTGTGTCAGCAGTTCCTGCAAGAGGAAGGCATTGATGCTAAGGACTGGCCCGCCCGTTCCCCAGACCTGAATCCAATTGAGCACATCTGGGACATCATGTCTCGCTCCATCCACCAACGCCACGTTGCACCACAGACTGTCCAGGAGTTGGCGGATGCTTTAGTCCAGGTCTGGGAGGAGATCCTCAGGAGACCATCCGCCACCTCATCAGGAGCATGCCCAGGCGTTGTAAGGAGGTCATTCAGGCACGTGGAGGCCACACACACTACTGAGCCTCATTTTGACTTGTTTTAAGGACATTACATCAAAGTTGGATCAGGCTGTAGTGTGGTTTTCCACTTTAATTTTGAGTGTGACTCCAAATCCAGACCTCCATGGGTTGATAAATTTGATTTCCATTGATAATTTTTGTGTGATTATGTTGTCAGCACATTCAACTATGTAAAGAAAAAAGTATTTAATAAGATTATTTCATTCATTCAGATCTATGATGTGTTATTTTAGTGTTCCCTTTATTTTTTTGAGCAGTGTATATGGTTCCCAATTAGAGACAACGACACACAGCTGCCTCTAATTGGGAACCATTACCCCAACATAGAAATAGAACACCTAGAACATAAAAACCCTACACCAAAACCAAAACAAAACACGCCAGCCTGTCTTTTCAGGCCTGGACGTGACAAAATTTGCCTATCAGAAGCTTCTAAAGCCATGACATCATTTTCTGGAATTGTCCAAGCTGTTTAAAGGCACAGTCAACATAGTGTATGTAAACTTCTGACCCACTGGAATTGTGATGCAGTGAATTATAAGTGAAATAATCTGTCTGTAAACAATTGTTGGAAAAATTACTTGTGTCATGCGCAAAGTAGATGTCCTAACTGACTTGCCAAAACTATAGTTTGTTAACAAGAAATTTGTGGAGTGGTTAAAAAACGAGTTTAAATGACTCCAACCTAAGTGTATGTAAACTTCCGACTTCAACTGTACATAAAACACATGGTTTCCAGTTGTTTGATGCCATTCCATTTGCTACGTTCCCGGACATTATTATGCAGCCTCTGTGTATATATATATATACATATATGTGTATGTATGTATATGTGTGTGTATGTATGTGTGTATATGTGTGTGTGTATATGTATATATGTGTGTGTGTATATAAATGTGTGTGTGTATATGTATATATATGTATGTGTGTATATATATATGTGTGTGTGTGTGTATATATGTATGTATTTATGTACAGTGTCGCAAAAAAGTATTTAGTCAGCCACCAATTCTGCAAGTTCTCCAACTTAAAAAGATGAGAGGCCTGTAATTTTCATCATAGGTACACTTCAACCATGACAGACGAAATGAGAAAAAGAAATCCAGAAAATCCCATTGTAGGATTTTTAATTTATTTATTTGAAAATTATGGTGGAAAATAAGTATTTGGTCAATAACAAAAAGTTTATCTCAATACTTTGTTATATACCCTTTGTTGGGAATGACAGAGGTCAAACGTTTTCTGTAAGCCTTCACAAGGTTTTCACACACTGTTGCTGGTATTTTGGCCCATTCCTCCATGCAGATCTCCTCTAGAGCAGTGATGTTTTGGGGCTGTCGCTGGGCAACACGGACTTTCAACTCCCTCCAAAGATTTTCTATGGGGTTGAGATCTGGAGACTGGCTAGGCCACTCCAGGACCTTGAAATGCTTCTTCTGAAGCCACTCCTTCGTTGCCAGGCGGTGTGTTTGGGATCATTGTCATGCTGAAAGACCCAGCCACGTTTCATCTTCAATGCCCTTGCTGATGGAAGGAGGTTTTCACTCAAAATCTCACGATACATGGCCCCATTCATTCTTTCCTTCTGCGGATCAGTCGTCCTGGTCCCTTTGCAGAAAAACAGCCCCAAAGCATGATGTTTCCACCCCCATGCTTCACAGTAGGTATGGTGTTCTTTGGATGCAACTCAGCATTCTTTGTCCTCCAAACACGACGAGTTGAGTTTTTACCAAAAAGTTCTATTTTGGTTTCATCTGACCATATGACATTCTCCCAATCCTCATCTGGATCATC
This sequence comes from Brachymystax lenok tsinlingensis, assembly GCA_030435695.1. Taxonomy (NCBI): domain Eukaryota; kingdom Metazoa; phylum Chordata; class Actinopteri; order Salmoniformes; family Salmonidae; genus Brachymystax; species Brachymystax lenok. The sequence goes on from CM059812.1 coordinate 15,881,088, forward strand.
CAAATGCTCTCTAGCAAACTTCAGACGGGCCTGAACATGTACTGGCTTAAGCAGGGGGACACGTCTGGCACTGCAGGATTTGAGTCCCTGGCGGCGTAGTGTGTTACTGATGGTAGGCTTTGTTACTTTGGTCCCAGCTCTCTGCAGGTCATTCACTAGGTCCCCGTGTGGTTCTGGGATTTTTGCTCAACGTTCTTGTGATAATTTTGACCCCACGGGGTGAGATCTTGCGTGGAGCCCCAGATCGAGGAAGATTATCAGTGGTCTTGTATGTCTTCCATTTTCTAATAATTGCTCCCACAGTTGATTTCTTCAAACCAAGCTGCTTACCTATTGCAGATTCAGTCTTCCCAACCTGGTGCAGGTCTACAATTTTGTTTCTGGTGTCCTTTGACAGCTCTTTGGTCTTGGCCATAGTGGAGTTTGGAGTGTGACTGTTTGAGGTTGTGGACAGGTGTCTTTTATACTGATAACAAGTTCAAACAGGTGCCATTAATACAGGTAACGAGTGGAGGACAGAGGAGCCTCTTAAAGAAGAAGTTACAGGTCTGTGAGAGCCAGAAATCTTGCTTGTTTGTATGTGACCAAATACTTATTTTCCACCATAATTTGCAAATAAATTCATTAAAAATCCTACAATGTGGTTTTCTGGATGTTCTTTCCTCATTTTGTCTGTCATAGTTGAAGTGTACATATGATGAAAATTACAGGCCTCTCTCATCTTTTTAAGTGAGAGAACTTGCACAATTGGTGGCTGACTAAATACTTTTTTGCCCCACTGTATATATGTATATGTATGTGTATATGTGTATATGTATATGTGTGTATGTTGTCAAATTGTATATTTTCCCAACAAATTATAAAAAAAAAATATACAAATTGTCTCTTGTTAATTTTTCTCTCCAGATATGACTTCCGCAATAGGGTGGCAGAGGTCCTAGAGGTGAACATGTCCAGGGTCACCATCCTTCCAGGGTCTCCTCTGGCCACAGTGGACGGACCATGCCAGAAAGTCAGCTTCCTTGTCTCAGGTACACCCAATAATATAGTGCTGTATGTGTATGGCTACAACACAGTGATACACAATATTTTTTTATCAAAGAAGAAAAAATAAACATTTTATGTCTCGGAATTACAGAGGCAGTGGCACTTAATTCTTGTCTGTGCCCATGCTATTATCAGCTTCCTTATCTCAGGTACAGCCGATGACATACCGTAGTACATTGTTTGTCTATGGTTCAGCGCAATGATGCCCAATATTCCTTTATCAAAATCTGCCTGAAAACGTGTTTTCTTTGAATTTGCCTGTGCCCATGATAATATACCAAGTCCCCTCTCCTGACCCTAGAACTGAACAGGGAGTGACATGTAAGGTGTAACAAGGAAGTGTGTGGGTTGTGCTGATGAATCAGATCAGCCTAAAACATCTGACAGTGCATGTGGGGGAATTGCTTTAACAATAACAATAAAGTGTAAAGTCCCAGTGCAGTCAAAAATGTGATATTGCTGTGTTTTACACTATACATTTCCTCACCATGAGGTTAAAATAAAAGTATGATAATGCTCTTTTAATGTAAGAGCTGTTTGAAAAGACAGCCTGAATTGTTTGCCTGTTTTAGTGGGATGGCGCTTTAGCCTGCCTGGTGATATCACCAGGTGGTAAATTAGTTAATAGACCAATAAGAAAGAGAGTTCCAAATCTCTCTGCCAATAACAGCTCATTTTCAGTTTTCAGTTTTCCCCACTCCTTCCCAGACAGTCCTAGCAAAATTCTAGTTTGAGAAATTGCTCTTTGCTAAGAAGCTAGGCACAGCAAGGTACTTAATTGTTACCCAGAAATGATTTTATATTGAGATAAAACGTCTGCATTGGACCTTTAAGCACTTGTGAGGGAGATCCCCCTAGAGCTTATAGTCTACAAACCTACAGCGACTTCAGAAAAACAATAAAGTATCGTCCTCAGTGAGTCATTGAAGGTAGTGAGAAGTTAGTCACCCATTTTCAGAAGTGGTTTCAGAGAGGTTCACTGCAGAGGTGTTGAAGCGATGACAGTAATTCAAGTAAGAATGACAGCTACTGAACATTGTTGTCACTCGTTTTAAGGTAAACGTCAGTTCAAGTCAAGTACTAACAGTGACAATACAGCGTAGGCCTATCACCAGTGGTAGGAAAGGTCAAATCAAATGTCCAAGATCATTGTTGACGTTGAGTGAGAGGTTGTTTTCCTGACACCACACTCCGAGTGCTGTCACCTCCTCCCTATAGGCTGTCTCGTCATTGTTGGTAATCAAGCCTACTACTGTTGTGTTGTCTGCAAACTTGATGATTGAGTTGGATGCATGCATGGCCACGCAGTCATGGGTGAACAGGGAGTACAGGAGAGGACTGAGAACGCACCCTTGTGGGGCCCCAGTGTTGAGGATCAGCGAAGTAGAGATGTTGATGAAGTCCAGGACCCAATTGCACAGGGCGGGGTTGAGACCCAGGGCCTCAAGCTTAATGATGAGTTTGGAGGGTACTATAGTGTTGAATGCTGAGCTGTAGTCAATGAACTGCATTCTTACATAGGTATTCCTCTTGTCCAGATGGGATAGGGCAGTGTGCAGTGTGATGGCGATTGCATCGTCTGTGGACCTATTGGGGCGGTACGCAAATTGAAGTGGGTCTAGGGTGACAGGTAAGGTGGAGGTGATATGATCCTTGACTAGTCTCTCAAAGCACTTCATGATGACAGAGGTGAGTGCTACGGGGCGATAGTCATTTAGTTCAGTTACCTTTGCCTTCTTGGGTACAGGAACAATGGTGGCCATCTTGAAGCAGGTGGGGACAGCAGACTGGGATAGGGAGAGATTGAATATGTCCATAAACACACCAGCCAGCTGGTCTGCTCATGCTCTGAGGACGTGGCTAGGTTAACACGTTTAAATGTCTTACTCACGTCGGTCACGGAGAAGGAGAGCCCACAGTTCTTGGTAGCGGGCCGCGTCAGTGGCATTGTATTATTCTCAAAGCGGGCAAAGAAGGTAGGTGTGTGTGTGTGTGTGTGCATTTATATTTGGCAATCTATGTTGGAAACTAGTTTATTGGAGACTACATTAGTCAAAAGCATTAACCTGGAATGTAAACCTATTATTTACATCCAAAACGTTAATAATAATAATGTTGTCTGAGTAATTGAACATCACACCACTTACAGTGAGGGAAAAAAGTATTTGATCCCCTGCTGATTTAGTACATTTGCCCACTGACAAAGAAATGATCAGTCTATAATTTTAATGGTAGGTTTATTTGAACAGTGGGAGACAGAATAACAACAAAAATATCCCGAAAAACGCATGTGAAAAAATTTATTAAATGATTTGCATTTTAATGAGGGAAATAAGTATTTGACCCCCCTCTCAATCAGAAAGATTTCTGTCTCCCTGGTGTCTTTTATACAGGTAACGAGCTGAGATTAGGAGCACACTCTTAAAGGGAGTGCTCCTAATCTCAGTTTGTTACCTGTATAAAAGACATCTGTCCACAGAAGAAATCAATCAATCAGATTCCAAACTCTCCACCATGGCCAAGACCAAAGAGCTCTCCAAGGATGTCAGGAACAAGATTGTAGACCTACACAAGGCTGGAATGGGCTACAAGACCATCGCCAAGCAGCTTGGTGAGAAGGTGACAACAGTTGGTGCGATTATTCGCAAATGGAAGAAACACAAAAGAACTGTCAATCTTTCTCGACCTGGGGCTCCATGCAAGATCTCACCTCGTGGAGTTGCAATGATCATGAGAACGGTGAGGAATCAGCCCAGAACTACACGGGAACACACTACGCCGTGAAGGACTGAAATCCTGCAGCGCCGCAAGGTCCCCCTGCTCAAGAAAGCACATATACATGCCCGTCTGAAGTTTGCCAATGAACATCTGAATGATTCAGAGGACAACTGGGTGAAAGTGTTGTGGTAAGATGAGACTAAAATGGAGCTCTTTGGCATCAACTCAACTCGCCATGTTTGGAGGAAGAGGAATGCTGCCTATGACCCCAACAACACCATCCCCACCGTCAAACATGGAGGTGGAAACATTATGCTTTGGGGGTGTTTTTCTGCTAAGGGGACAGGACAACTTCACCGCATCAAAGGGACGATGGACGGGGCCATGTACCGTCAAATCTTGGGTGAGAACCTCCTTCCCTCAGCCAGGGCATTGAAAATCGGTCGTGGATGGGTATTCCAGCATGACAATGACCCAAAACACACGGCCAAGGCAAAAGAGGAGTGGCTCAAGAAGAAGCACATTAAGGTCCTGGGTGGCCTAGCCAGTCTCAGACCTGAATCCCATAGAAAATCTGTGGAGGAGCTGAAGGTTCGAGTTGCCCAAGCGTCAGCCTCGAAACCTTAATGACTTGGAGAAGATCTGCAAAGAGGAGTGGGACAAAATCCCTCCTGAGATGTGTGCAAACCTGGTGGCCAACTACAAGAAACATCTGACCTCTGTGATTGCCAACAAGGGTTTTGCCACCAAGTACTAAGTCATGTTATGCAGAGGGGTTAAATACTTATTTCCCTCATTAAAATGCAAATCAATTCTTAACATTTTTCACTTGCGCTTTTCTGGATTTTTTTGTTGTTATTCTGTCTCTCACTGTTCAGATAAACCTACCATTAAAATTATAGACTGATCATTTCTTTGTCAGTGGGCAAACGTACAAAATCAGCAGGGGATCAAATACTTTTTTCCCTCACTGTATATAATTGTCTTTGTCATTAAAGTGTCACAACTGACAGTCAGGTAGAGAGGAAATAGAGTTGCTGAACCACAAGCTGTGGGTGTTGGTGGGTGGAGGAATGCCTTTTTGAAGAATGAGGAGGTAGCCTGCTCACAAAAGGTTTGCAGGACACAGATTAAGCCTTGTATAATGGAGAAAAACAACTCCTCCTCACGCTACAGAGCAATTACCAGGGTTTTGTGTGTCGTTTCCAATGAACTGTCAAATCGTGGGAGTCTGTGTAGATGCTATGCTAGGTGTTGATTTTTCCCTCCATAAAGCTTTGTTGTATTCTCAGCCCTTGTGCCCCACTCTGGGAGCTACTCGGAGATAGTTGCGTTCCAAAGGCACCCTATTCCCTACATAGTGCACTACTTTTAACAGAACCCTAATGGCTCTGGTCAAAAGTAGTGCACTAAGTAGCTAGCTGCTCAGGCCTCTGTGTCTGTCCAGACAATGAATAATTCTGCCCATTCAAAAGCCTTAGAAAACCTGGAAAATTGCTGGGTAACCTGATGCTGGAGTTAATTGTCTGGCTATTCTCTATAGTGTACTACTTTTGACCAAAGCCCTATGTACCCTGGTCAAAAGTAGTGCACTAAGTAGGGAATAGGGTGCCCTTTGGGATGCAACTTGTGTCCCCCTCCAAGTTGTCTGTCCCAGTAGGACAGAGGAGAGCAGTGTATAGAGAAGTGTTACCACAGTATAGCACAGACAGGATGGCCTTTATGACATCAGAAGGACACATCGGTGGAACGTTCTCAGTCTAGGGACTGCCTGATGAAGACATACAGAGTTGAGAATGATAAATGATCTTTGTGAAAAGAAGTTTATTTGTCTCATCTAAAAACATAGTTTTTCCTTGATCTGGGTACTCAGACTAGGCTGTAGATGTATTTATTGAACCTATATTTTATCAGGGAGTCATACTGAGACCATGAATAACAGAAAATGACCATGAATGACAGAAAATACACACATCAAAATATAAATACAAAATGCAAGCAGAAAGAAAAACAGTCATAAAAAACAAAGACGTCAGTAATAAGGTCCTCAATCAGCTTTCTGAATTGCCCTAGAGGCACCAGAACATCACATTTAACAACGTTTTGAAGATTGTTCCACAAATAAGGTGCAAGGAAACTAAAGCTGATTTACCTAACTCAGTAGAGACCAAATGAGTTTCCAGAGTTAACCATCCCTGAGACTGGGTGGGGTAACTAGTATGACTAAAGTTTAGTAATGATGTTAGGAAAACCTTTTGTAAAAGGGCTTTATAAATGAAAACATAGCAATGTATTAACCTAGGTGACATCAAAGAGGGCCAACCAACTTTCTGGCATAGAATGCGTGATATACCATCCAAGCTTTCACAGACTCCAAAACAATCTTTACACAATATTCTCAGTTTAGGGAAGCCTGATGAAGACATTACAGGGGGAGAATAAAGTGGTAATAACATTGTAATAATACTATGGTAACAAGTTACTCACAATGCTACATACTATTGTGACTATTAATAACCAATACCCTGTTGACTTACAGGGGAGGTGAGTATGGACAAGATGAACTCTATCAAAGACAGTGAAAGGATGGGCATCTTCAAGCAGACAGAAGGTTGCTCAAGTAAGTCCACCGCTGACACACACACACGCACCCACCCCCACACACACCCAACAAAGTAGATGTGATAGTGTATAACTGAACAGAAACATACAAATAAACCTTACTGTGTAGACGTATTAATGTAATACAATCTTTCATCTCAATGTTCATTTAAACAGGAAGTTCTGGACAACTGCTGGAGACTGGGAGACATCTGGTGATGTTGATGATAGCTGCAGCCTACGTCCTACACTCTCTGATCCAGCAGTAGTTTATACTGTAGATCTAGGTTTCCATCCCAAATGGCACCCTATTCCCCTTTATAATGCACTACTTCTGACCAAAGACTTGGGCTTTGGTCAAAAGTAGTGCACTATATAGGGAATAGTGTGCCATTTGGGCATAGCCTTAACCCTCACTTTGAATCAACAATGGAACTGTCAAATATTCCTATTTTCTAAACTGCAATGAAGTCTATATTTTGATGATCTATTTGTCATTGTGGGTTTGAATTTGCTCTTGAAGCAAGCATTTTTTTGTTTATTCGTTTTTCATCCTAGATATAAAAAAAAATATATACTTTAGATGCCAAATAAATGCCAACTTCCTGTATTATATTGTAAATATTCCACGTTTGGTTTAATATGACTGAGTATACTGTTTCAGCCCAATTTCCAGAACATCAAAGCAAACGGAGCAACAATTGTTCATTGTCCTTCCCTGTCCAATTACTGTATCAAAAATGCAATTTGAAGGAAAGAGATGCTGTAAATGTTTGCAAATGTGTCCCATTGTATGTATGCATTGTTTTCTCGTGCATGAATGTATTACACTGCCACTTTCCCATTTAAGGTCAATTTCCAAGTCTTGCATATACGTTTTTATTGAGTAACCATAAAAATAATATGTGATGATGAAAAAAAAATATTTGGATAAATACAGATTATTGAAAACGTGAATTTCATGAAATCTCTATAGGCCTTTTGCTCCTATGCAGCGACGAGGGCTACATACTGTTTCACACATGTTATTTACTTGAGCCGCTGTATTTTGAATTAAAGGGAGGCGAGTCTCATCTCCGTGTGGTAATTGGAAGAAACTCGTGTCACGTGACAAGAAACGTCAACGATTCAATGGCAGCCTACTGTTTTGTAAATTAACACAAGGGACAGCTGCATAAAAGAGTGTTTCAAACGACAGAATCGCATTTCTAAGGTAAATTGCGAATTTTACGTTATCTTATTAAACTGACATGGTGTTAACAAACTTTCTAGCTGGGGTTCAGTTGCCCGATGCAAGAAAGCAATGAATGGAGAATATCGTGTGGTTGTAATGTGGAAGACGCTCGCGTGCTACAATGCTACTCACGTAGCCCCATTAGTGTTGTCTAGCTAGCAAGATAGGCAAAGCCCACGAATGTTTTTGGTAGAAAATATATGTCTAATGTGTTAACTACTACAGCTATGAACAACGTGTGACTCATACTCTAATGAAATATATACAATTATTGGCTAAGAAATTATTTTCCATTGAATATCCCCCACAGCAGACTGTTGAAATGCCACACCTACCCCCAACTGCGACAAAATAACTGAATTGAATTGATTAACACAATTATGCCATTTGGAATCCTTCAATTAGTAATTGAATTAGTTAACTAGTTTCCCCCCGCTTGTTACCAGCGAACTTCCTAAATAATTGTTCTCAAATGGGAAACAACGTCGCATGTAGGTTTCAGCCAATCCGTGAGTTTGTTGAGGCGATTGGATAACGCCCTTTACTGGCATCGATGAATAAAACTACTCCATCTATATTATGGAAGGATTTTATTCCTTTAACAGCCTGAAATGAAACCACTGATATTATCCATTATACACCTTACACTATGTCAAATCTTTCAAAATCATGATCTCACAAAATGTCTATTTGTAGATGGGTTTCTTAGACCTTGATCCATGATCAAAGTATAGTGTTTAAAGGCAGCATTCAGGCCTGCGGGTAATTGAATAGTTTGTAATTGCAGCAAAGATAATAATCATAATCTGTTAATATTTAACCCTGGGTCTGTCTGAGTCAGTAAGGTTAAAGATCCAGGTGCAGACTAAGAGTTTGAGCTCCACGTTAACAGGCTATTTGTCAGATATCTCATAGACGGCTGAAGACAACATGGGCTCAGGTAATCCGATTATTAATATTTGGAGTTCATAATAATGAATAACATATCTGTTTAGTTTGTCCGGTATGTTAAACGAAGCGTTTGTTGTTATTCTTTATCATTTTGTAGGAGGTCGATTCTAGTTTAGGCTATACATGGCCCACTTCTGACACCAAGGTAACAAAACCGGCAGGGATTGCGGCGCGAATCCGCAACCTTCTGGCCCGTAACCCCACGGAATTCAACTGTCCACAAAAGCATGCTTCGATGGTAGTCGTAATTAACCAGGGTCGTTACGCACAGTAGTGTAATACAACTGTAATCTAGTTCTGAGGGAGCATGTTTAGCCATGTTGTGCCTGTTCAGTCACTATCGTGGTTTAAACCCCTGTGTCTGTGGAGGTAAAACTGTGACTGAGACAGATTAGCTAACCTACTCAACAGGGGAGGCAGGAGCATACTGTAACTGTGGATCCCTCCGGAGTCCCGTTCTTGGGCTTCCTGTTCAGTTCGTCTGTGATGGCTTTGCCGCCTGTATATCTCTCCCTAGACGCTGCCATGTCTCCCAAGATCACGGTGGAGCTGCTGCGGCAGCTACGGCAAGCCATGAGGAACACCAAGTACATCGCCCAGCCCATCCAGGCCTACATTGTCCCCTCTGGAGACGCACACCAGGTACTGAACACACACACACACAAGGTCACACACACAAGGTCACGCACACACACACGGTCGCACACACGAGGTCACGCGCACACACACACACGAGCGCACGCAAGAACAGACACATGCGCACGCACACACACACAATTACTAATTAGAAATAATGAACAATAGTGAGTATAAGTCTGCCTGACCTCTAGTAATGGACAATGTGACTTTCTAGCAGGGTCCTATCCATCTCCACATCATTCACTCTACTCTCTCTCTCTCTCTCTCTCTCTCTCTCTCTCTCTCTTGCTCGCTCGCTCGCTCGCTCGCTCGCTCGTCTTGAGTCATGATGTGAAGAGGGGAATAATGAAGATGTTATAATAACTGCTAGTGGATCACTTTTACTGCTGGATCTGATCTCTCTCTCCCTCGTTACAGAGCGAAGACATCGCACCATGTGACTGCAGACGTGAATTCATCTGTGGCTTCAATGGCTCCGCAGGTATTGTGTATGTGTGTGTGTGTGTACTTGTGTCAGGATCTAGTTCCCTTGTTGTAAAGGAGGTTGATATGGCGAGAACACCAGTGAATACACAAAGACAAACTATTATCACGGCCTTTGGTCATGTCAGACCAGATGAAATCAACACGTACAATACCAGGAAAGTTATATTGTCATTTCCCATAACTGCACACCTTGCTTATAACAGTGAACTTACACGCCCTAAGAAAGAACAGGACATCTATAAACAATATAGACAGACATTTGCTTGTATTGAATTAGGGTCAGAGATTGGACACGTTGATAATAAAATGAAATCAGGCCATAGAAACAGGACAGTTCTGTAGCCTTGCTTGACACGCTTTGAACAGTTAGCATAGTGACAACTAAAGACATGGCTAAGAATCAGATATTAAGACAACGTGTCTCCAGGTACGGCCATAGTGACAGAGAACAGATGCGTAGCCTTGATTGATTGATGACATGTCTCCAGGCACGGCCATTGTGACAGAGAAGCATGCGGCCATGTGGACAGACGGACGGTACTTCCTCCAGGCCAGCCAGCAGATGGACAACAACTGGACCCTCATGAAGATGGGTAAACAACAACAACCCTCTTAGTTCTTGAATGGATATGGCATCTGAAGACACCTAGTTGAAGCTAGTATAAGTGGAAGTTGGTTTCTTCTGCATCCAAAGTTAAAACTTTAAAGCAAATGCTCTTAACCACCTTAGTATAGACTGGCTGGTGCTTCTCTTGATAAGACATACTACACATGGGACAGTCTACTGTGTTATGAGATGTGTCAGTATTTTCTGGCTCATTGTGGGTGTTTCCTGTCACCAGGTCTGAAGGAGACACTTAGCCAGGAGGACTGGCTGATCAGTGTGCTGCCTGAGAACTCGACAGTAGGAGTGGACCCCTGGATCATTGCTGCTGGTCCGTAGAGTTCTACATCTCTTACGTCATACACAATAACACTGTAATAACGGGGTAATACATGTTGTGTACTATACTTCCAGTGCTAAGTAGCTACCATTTTGGTGCTGACTATTGTTACATGACCTGTCTGTTGTTCCATTCAGACCAGTGGAATAACATGTCTAAGGCCCTGGCCAGTGCAGGCCACTCCCTGGTGGCTGTTCAGGACAACCTGATAGATGCCATCTGGATGGACCGTCCAACCAGACCCTCCACTCAGCTCCTCACCCTGGGCCTGGGGTTCACGGGTCGGTAGTACCGCTTGGAGCCATTATTGACCTATTCAACATTCTATAGGTGTTATGTATCCTATCTTGTGATTGGTTGAAAGGTAGTAGCTGTACATGTGTGTACAACGTTTTGGATCCAGAAAGGATTTTGTTGAACAGTGGTTCACAGTTGATCCAGGTGCTCCTCTGTTCCAGGTCTAACCTGGCAGGACAAGATGACTGCTCTGAGATCCAAGATGGCCGAGAGGAAGATCTCCTGGTTCGTTGCCACGGCGCTGGATGAGATTGCATGTATGATTCCCTTTATACTGATATAGTTACTGTAACACATTTTTTTATAATTCACCCTAAACAGTCATTGGATTTACCATATAAAATAACACCAACTCACCAACCCTGGTCATGTCGAGTTACAGGGTGCACAGACTTTCGTTCCAACCCAGCACTAGCACACCTGATTCAACACATTTTTCTTTTTTATTTAACCTTTATTTAACTAGGCAAGTCAGTTAAGAGAAAATTATTATTTACAATGACAGCCTAATCAAATGTCTTGATTGAAGAGTAGTTGATCGGTTGAATCAGGTGTGTTAGTGCTGGGCTGGAACAAAAGACTGCCCAACCAGTAGACCTCCAGGACGAGGGTTGATGCACTGTATTGAATGACCTCACCAAACAGTGACAGCAGTCATAGCCAATTGCATCAACTCCACGGTTACGTTGCATAACCCTGTGAGGTAGACACGACACCCCCCTGATCACGATCCAAGAACCCTGAGGCTGTACGGGTGTCCCTGTAGATGCCTGTCTGAGCACCTCGTTAGCTGTCCCTAACGAGCCTATAGAGCTCTCAGAGCTGATTGGCTGGCCAGAGTGTTTGTGTTAATTAGGGAGGACAATGTTGATGTTGATTGCAGTCATCCAGTCACTTTTAGACTAGTGTGTCTAAATGAGGGGGTTTGTCTGGGCTTCTTCCCCTAGAGGGTGAAGAGGGTAACCTCATAATAATAATAATGATTATGATAATGATTAGGATAATAATATACAGTGCTAGCTAATTTATTTTGAGCAGCAAGACACATTTTTAAATAGCTGTTTACAAGATTCAAACTACTGTACATAAAAATCCAAATCAAATTTGATTTGTCACGTGCCAAATACAACAGGTGTAGACCTTACGATGAAATGCTTACATACATTACTGAATTTGTTGAAGGAGAGCAGGAAAAATGGTCTCCACCAAACAGGTGTAAAGTGGTAGTGTGTTTTAACTGTGTTACTCTTCCCAGGGCTGTTCAACCTCCGTGGCTCTGACATCGAGTACAACCCTGTTTTCTTTGCGTATGCCATAGTTGGAATGAACACAATCAGGTAAAATAACCTAAAAGCACCTACATTAAAATAAAATGTACTTTCTTTCCCGACTGTCCTTTCTCTGACACAGCATAGAATGCACAGCATAGTTTGACCTCCCATGAGAAGTAGGTCATGAATCTGACCTCTAACCCTTGACCCCTCCTAGGCTCTTCGTGGACATCAAGCGTCTGGCCGTGCAGACGGTGAGGGAGCACCTTCAGCTGGACACGCCCTCCAAAGCGGAGCTTAGCGTCCAGACCGCCCCCTACGAGTCTGTGTTCACGGAGCTGCAGGCCGTGTGTGCCTCCCTGGGGCCCAAGGAGAAGGTGTGGATCAGCGACAAAGCCAGCTGCGCCCTCACTCAGGTCATCCCCAAGGTGAGAGAGTACAACTGTGTAGTCAGGCACAAAATGGCCACTGTGCATAGCTATATCACACTGGTGGAACGAGTGGGATGTGGATGAGTTACCCCCAAACAATGTAAAGTACTTTGAGTCGTAAAGAAAACCATTTTGTTAATACATGTAGGCCTATTTAGTAAAATGATATGTGTAGCATCAGGTACCTCATTGCTTTGTTTTTCTGTTTTGTCCACAGTCCCACCGATCTCCTATCCCCTACACTCCTCTCTGCCTTGCCAAAGCTGTCAAGAACGCCACCGAGATTCAAGGGATGAAATTGGCCCATGTAAGTTACCTTTGACCTTTTCACCCTTACAATTATTTCATTGGTTTTAGACATCATAAAATCACCATAATTGTATCATCAACCAGCCATTGACCATGTTTGACTTTTTTCTCCTAAACCACAGATCAAGGATGCTGTCGCCCTTTGTGAGCTGTTCGCTTGGTTGGAAAAAGAGGTACTTTTAAAATGTAGTTTTGTAGCTGACAGTGGTGTTACAGTTTTATGATTACAGACTCTTTGGCTGTGAGTGTTGCAATGACCTCGTGTCTTGTACTGTGTGGTTGTTGTTTTATAGATTCCAAAAGGCACAGTGACTGAGATCTCCGCAGCGGATAAGGCCGAGGAGTTACGCAGGTGAGGTTCTACTTTTCACTTCAACCATGAAATAACAAAGCTATGTAATAACAACATCTGTGATGTTTGCTCTCCAACTTCAATTATTATCCTGGATCTTTCGATTGAGATTTTATAGGTTCCGTGCAGTCACTACACTGTGAAAAATCTATTTCTGAAGCACAAGGCAATAGGATAATTGCATACTCTTCTCTCATCTTTTTCTCAAAACCCATTGGAGGAGAAGGTCAGAGGGGAGGGACCTCTGGCTTTCTCATCCAATGGGTTTTGAGAAGGAGACGAGTAGAGAGGACGGAGGAGTATGTAATTGAGAAATTCCCAGTGAGTCAGAGGTTTTTGCATGAGAGGGATATTTAGCATTTTAGCTCCCTCTATTGCAACAATTAGGAACTGTATGTACCTACTTCAACTCTGCGTTGCGTTGTGCCTAAGAACAGCCCACAGCCATGGTATATTGGCCATATACCACACCCCCTCAGTCCTTATTGCTTAAATATACATCATTAAATATGAATGTATTTAATTTGGTTTCAGCCAACAGAAAGACTTTGTCGGACTCAGCTTCCCATCCATTTCCAGTGTTGGACCAAACGGAGCAATCATTCATTACAGGTACCTTTGTTTATTGTATAACTTTATTACACTGTAATTCATGTAGAGTTGTCTATAATCATGTTTTTGATAACTTATTTTGTATGTATGTACTTATCTTTGTTGTCCTCCTACAGACCCCTCCCTGAAACCAACAGAACTCTCTCTCTAAATGAAATCTACCTCCTCGACTCTGGAGCCCAGTATATGTAAGCAATAATCCTACATGTAATAATGCTACATATAATCCTACATGTAATAATGGTACACATAATCCTACATGTAATAATGCTACACACAATCCTACATGTAATAATGGTACACATAATCCTACATGTAATAATGCTACACATAATTACATGTAATGATGCTACACATAATTACATGTAATGATGTTACACATAATTATACATGTAATGATGCTACACATAATCCTACATGTAATAATGCTACACACAATCCTACATGTAATGATGTTACACACAATCCTACATGTAATGATGCTACACATAATTACATGTAATGATGTTACACATAATTATACATGTAATAATGCTACGCATAATCATACATGTAATAATGGTACACATAATCCTACATGTAATGATGTTACATATAATCATACATGTAATAATGCTACACATAATCCTACATGTAATAATGGTACACATAATCCTACATGTAATAATGCTACACACAATCCTACATGTAATAATGGTACACATAATCCTACATGTACTAATCCTACACAGAATCCTACATGTAATAATGCTACACACAATCCTACATGTAATAATGCTACACACAAATCCTACATGTAATGATGCTACACACAATCCTACATGTAATGATGCTACACATAAATCCTACATGTAATAATGCTACACATAATCCTACATGTAATAATGCTACACACAATCCTACATGTAATGATGTTACACATAATCCTACATGTAATAATGCTACACATAATCCTACATGTAATAATGCTACACATAATCCTACATGTAATGATGCTACACATAATTACATGTAATGATGCTACACATAATCCTACATGTAATAATGCTACACATAATCCTACATGTAATGATGCTACACATAATTACATGTAATGATGCTACACATAATTACATGTAATGATGCTACACATAATTACATGTAATGATGCTACACATAATTACATGTAATGATGCTACACATAATTACATGTAATGATGCTACACATAATTACATGTAATGATGCTACACATAATTACATGTAATGATGCTACACATAATTATACATGTAATGATGCTACACATAATTATACATGTAATAATGTTACACATAATTATACATTTAATGATGCTACACATAATCCTACATGTAATAATGCTACACACAATCCTACATGTAATGATGTTACACATAATTACATGTAATGATGTTACACATAATTATACATGTAATAATCCTACATGTAATGATGTTACACATAATCATACATGTAATAATGCTAAACATAATCCTACATGTAATAATGGTACACATAATCCTACATGTAATAATGCTACACACAATCCTACATGTAATAATGGTACACATAATCCTACATGTAATAATGCTACACACAATCCTACATGTAATAATGCTACACACAAATCCTACATGTAATGATGCTACACACAATCCTACATGTAATGATGCTACACATAATCCTACATGTAATAATGCTACACATAATCCTACATGTAATGATGCTACACATAATTACATGTAATGATGCTACACATAATTACATGTAATGATGCTACACATAATTACATGTAATGATGCTACACATAATCCTACATGTAATGATGCTACACATAATTACATGTAATGATGTTACACATAATTATACATGTAATGATGCTACACATAATCCTACATGTAATGATGCTACACATAATCCTACATGTAATAATGCTACACATAATTATACATGTAATGATGCTACACATAATTATACATGTAATGATGCTACACATAATCCTACATGTAATGTTACACATAATCCTACATGTAATGATGCTACACATAATTATACATGTAATAATGCTACACATAATCCTACATGTAATAATGGTACACAGAATCCTACATGTAATAATGGTACACATAATCCTACATGTTATAATGCTACACACAATCCTACATGTAATGATGCTACACATAATTACATGTAATGATGCTACACATAATTACATGTAATGATGCTACACATAATCCTACATGTAATAATGCTACACATAATCCTACATGTAATGATGCTACACATAATTACATGTAATGATGTTACACATAATTATACATGTAATGATGCTACACATAATCCTACATGTAATGATGTTACACACAATCCTACATGTAATGATGCTACACATAATTATACATGTAATAATGCTACACATAATCCTACATGTAATAATGGTACACATAATCCTACATGTAATAATGCTACACACAATCCTACATGTAATAATGGTACACATAATCCTACATGTAATAATGCTACACACAATCCTACATGTAATAATGGTACACATAATCCTACATGTACTAATCCTACACAGAATCCTACATGTAATAATGCTACACACAATCCTACATGTAATAATTCTACACACAAATCCTACATGTAATGATGCTACACACAATCCTACATGTAATGATGCTACACATAAATCCTACATGTAATAATGCTACACATAATTATACATGTAATAATGCTACACACAATCCTACATGTAATGATGTTACACATAATCCTACATGTAATAATGCTACACATAATTATACATGTAATAATGCTACACACAATCCTACATGTAATGATGTTACACACAATCCTACATGTAATGATGCTACACATAATTACATGTAATGATGTTACACATAATTATACATGTAATAATGCTACACATAATCATACATGTAATAATGGTACACATAATCCTACATGTAATGATGTTACACATAATCCTACATGTAATAATGCTACACATAATCCTACATGTAATAATGGTACACATAATCCTACATGTAATAATGCTACACACAATCCTACATGTAATAATGGTACACATAATCCTACATGTACTAATCCTACACAGAATCCTACATGTAATAATGCTACACACAATCCTACATGTAATAATGCTACACACAAATCCTACATGTAATGATGCTACACACAATCCTACATGTAAGGATGCTACACATAAATCCTACATGTAATAATGCTACACATAATTATACATGTGATAATGCTACACACAATCCTACATGTAATGATGCTACACATAATTACATGTAATGATGCTACACATAATCCTACATGTAATAATGCTACACATAATCCTACATGTAATGATGCTACACATAATTACATGTAATGATGTTACACATAATTATACATGTAATGATGCTACACATAATCCTACATGTAATGATGTTACACACAATCCTACATGTAATGATGTTACACACAATCCTACATGTAATGATGCTACACATAATTACATGTAATGATGTTACACATAATTATACATGTAATAATGCTACACATAATCATACATGTAATAATGGTACACATAATCCTACATGTAATGATGGTACACATAATCCTACATGTACTAATCCTACACAGAATCCTACATGTAATAATGCTACACACAATCCTACATGTAATAATGCTACACACAAATCCTACATGTAATGATGCTACACACAATCCTACATGTAATGATGCTACACATAAATCCTACATGTAATAATGCTACACATAATTATACATGTAATAATGCTACACACAATCCTACATGTAATGATGTTACACATAATCCTACATGTAATAATGCTACACATAATTATACATGTAATAATGCTACACATAATCCTACATGTAATAATGCTACACATAATCCTACATGTAATGATGCTACACATAATCCTACATGTAATGATGTTACACATAATCATACATGTAATAATGCTACACATAATCCTACATGTAATAATGCTACACACAATCCTACATGTAATGATGTTACACATAATCCTACATGTAATAATGCTACACATAATTATACATGTAATAATGCTACACATAATCCTACATGTAATAATGCTACACATAAATCCTACATGTAATGATGCTACACATAATCCTACATGTAATGATGTTACACATAATCATACATGTAATAATGCTACACATAATCCTACATGTAATAATGCTACACACAATCCTACATGTAATAATGCTACACATAATCCTACATGTACTAATCCTACACAGAATCCTACATGTAATAATGCTACACACAATCCTACATGTAATAATGCTACACACAAATCCTACATGTAATGATGCTACACACAATCCTACATGTAATGATGCTACACATAAATCCTACATGTAATAATGCTACACATAATTATACATGTAATAATGCTACACACAATCCTACATGTAATGATGTTACACATAATCCTACATGTAATGATGCTACACATAATCCTACATGTAATGATGCTACACATAATTACATGTAATGATGCTACACATAATCCTACATGTAATAATGCTACACACAATCCTACATGTAATGATGTTACACATAATTATACATGTAATAATGCTACACATAATCATACATGTAATAATGGTACACATAATCCTACATGTAATGATGCTACACATAATTACATGTAATGATGTTACACATAATTATACATGTAATAATGCTACACACAATCCTACATGTAATGATGCTACACATAAAACCTACATGTAATGATGTTACACATAATTATACATGTAATAATGCTACACATAATCATACATGTAATAATGGTACACATAATCCTACATGTAATGATGCTACACATAATTACATGTAATGATGTTACACATAATTATACATGTAATAATGCTACACATAATCCTACATGTAATGATGCTACACAATCCTACATGTAATAATCCTACACATAATTATACATGTAATAATCCTACACATAATCCTACATGTAATAATGCTACACATAATCCTACACGTAATAATGGTACACATTCACGACATGTAATACGTAATAATGTGACACATAAGAAAAGCACATTACAAATAAAACATATTGTTATAATAAATTCTGGTTCTGGTGTTTTCTAGTGATGGAACAACAGATGTCACCCGCACCATGCACTTTGGGTCCCCCTCTGCTTATGAGAAGGTAACAATTATCCTTATGGCCTCTCCTCTCATGACCTACAGCTTATGACAGAGAGAAAGTCCCAGTGGTATGTTCTGTGACCTATGGATTTTCTCTCTATATCTCAGGAAACCTTCACCTATGTTCTGAAGGGACATATAGCCGTCAGCGCTGCCATTTTCCCCAACGGAACCAAAGGTGAGACCTTGTTGTTTGTGGAGTACTCAAGATTGCCAGTGTTTTGTTTTTAAATGACTAAGATGTGAATGTAAAACTCCACTCCCTCCTCCTCCCCATCCACCCTTAGGCCACCTGCTGGACTCGTTTGCCCGCCAGGCGCTGTGGGAGTCTGGGCTGGACTACCTCCATGGTACGGGCCACGGGGTGGGATGTTTCCTCAATGTCCACGAGGGACCCTGTGGGATCTCCTACAAGACCTTCGCCGACGAGCCCCTGGAGGCAGGCATGATTGTCAGCGATGGTGGGTACGCTCACACATATATGGACGTACACACACTCACACGTACATGCATGCACACATACACAGACATGCAGGCACGCATACACACACACACTTACTAACACACAATGCATACACAAACACACAGACAATTTACCTATTTCTCTCTGTCTCTGTTTCTTTCCGTCTCTGTCTGTTTCTCTCTCTCACACACCTGAACTTGTCTCCTTCCTTTCCTCAGAACCTGGTTACTATGAGGACGGCTTGTTTGGCATTAGAATTGAAAACGTTGTTCTGGTGGTGCCAGCAAAACCCAAGGTAAGAGATTGACTGAATAAGTAGAAAATGAAGTGAAGTGTGTATAGAGTGAAGAATGAGTATTGCTGTTTATGGAGACAGATTGACTGACTACGTGTAAAATGAAGTGTGAACACTAGTGAAGACCATGTGACCTTTGTGTCTGTGTCCTCAGTACAACTACAGAAACAAGGGCAGTTTGACGTTTGAGCCTCTCACTCTGGTCCCCATCCAAGCCAAGATGGTAAACACAGATCTTCTCACCCAGAAAGAGGTCAGTCTTGGTTCCCATTCTTTGGAATTCATATTTTACCAAACACACTGTTTCTTTAGGAGGTATCATTCATTTCTTTCTACTAAAATAAAACACTCATTTATTTATACTAAAATAAAGCACTCATTTAGTTCTACTAAAATAGAGCACTCATTTAGTTTTACTAAAATAGAGCACTCATTTAGTTCTACAAAAATAGAGCACCCATTTATTTATAATAAAATAAAGCACTCATTTATTTATAATTTAAAAAAGTAATCATTATACAGCTCTAAAATGTAAACATAGCACTTGAAACTTGGGTAAAAGTACTGTATTGGTTGGTTGAATGAAGTGACACGTAGTAGAGCAGAAATAAAAATCTTTGTTTCAAATCAGCTTTGTCATAGGAGAGAAAGATAATGTATAAGGAGGTCTTCAGGAAATATATCCACAGGTGCTCTTTGAAACCGTGGAAATCGATTAGTAATAGTCGTGCCATTTTGTATGTTATCACTCTGTGTGTGACGCTCTCTCTTCTCTTCCTGCAGCGTGATTGGGTGAACGGAGTACCACAGGCAGTGCCGGGAGACGATTGGAGCAGAGCTGGAGAGGCAGGGCCGCAAGGAGGCCCTAGATTGGCTGATCAGGGGAAACCCAGCCAATCGCCTGAAGGATATTCTGTGACTGACTTTTATTTAATCCAATGGTATTGCCCAGGAGTACAATTGATCGATCAATTGATTGCTCATCTCAGCAGTGATGATAACCTTTTGATATTTTCTCTGAGAAGCTACTATCTATCGTTCTGGTCTCTGTGTATTTCACGCTATGCTTCTTTTCTAAAGCACACCATCCATGTCTTAACTGTTTTATGGCGATTCAATAAAAATCCAAGTGTGGAAAAAGAGGAACTTTCACAACTTCCAAATAACTTCATCAAAGTTCATCCACTTTAGACAATGTTTTTCTCAAAATTGTGGACAATGTGTACTCCTTCACCTTACAAACTTGAATAGGAAAAAAAAAAAAAATCCCATGAAGTGGAACATGCCACCTTGCTCTAGAGCTGCATGTAAAAGTTGGGCGGGTCCAGGAAGATACCACTATTGGGATCGTTGGCATAGTCTTGAACGGTTAGCTCTTCTTGCTCCGTCGATCCACCAGGGGCGATATTCTGGATATTGTCCTCTTCCTCCAGCCCTATGGGTAGAGGGTTACTGTAGATGTAGTAGATTCTGGAGTTGTCCTTAGATGCTTCCTGTTTTCTGAAGAATGAGAGAGGGTTTCTGAAACTGTCGGATCTTTTGACAGCTCTGATGTCCACCGGGTTGACTGGTACGTCACGAAGCACAGCACTCTCATACATATGGGCCCTCTTCGACAGCCTGGAGGTGGGAAAAGATATAATGCGCTTTCAGGGAACTGTGGGATTTTCTATGTGTTCTTGTCATTTTAAACCAATGCATTAAAATGTCCATAATTATTTTGTGTACACACCAACATGGTAAAAACTGTTGCTGTAAAAGACCATTCAGTTTCATCATATGTCCATGGAGTGGCACTGTTCTACTGTGTTAAATGTGGAGTTGTACAGTGAGGAAAAGGCTACACCAGAGGAAGCCAGGCTCATTGTAATGGCTGGAATGGAATAAATGGAACGGTATTAAACGCATCAAACATGGAAACCACATTTGACTCCGTTGCATTAATTCCATTCCAGCCGTTACATTGACCTGTCCTCCTATAGCTCCTACCAGCCTCCTCTGGGCTACACGTCTAGGTTTGTCACCAAAACAACCTTCAATGTAATTTAAGCGTCATATTCAATGACCAAATATTTAGTTTCCTCCAATGTAGCTTAATGAGTGAGATTCATTACTAAGATTACTTTAGCTGAGGATGCCAACGTGACTCAGAGAGGTAATTGTAAGCCAGAGATATAAACATGACCCAGAGACTGATGACCTCCTGCAACTGTGACAGGAGATGCTGTAGAGCCTCTTTACTAAGATATATGTGAGGTACAGGGAATAATGGTTACTGTAGTACCTCAAGCCTTACCTCCTGCAACTGACAAGAGATGCAAAGCGAGAGGTTTTACTCCACCCAAAATCTGTCCACGAAAATAAGCCCCCGAAGTGAGGAATTTTTGTATGGAGGTCAACGAGAGAGTGTTGAATTGGTCAATAAAAAAAGGTAATTGCTAATTTTCTACGTGAGGCTTATTTGATCGAATAGATGTTTCGTAATGGTTGTTACGAATGCACTGATATAAGTGGACACGTGGAATTTCTGCAACTTCCCCAAACAACGACTATATCGGGGATGTGCCTGTTTTCATAGAGATAGATAGAGGACTCATCATGGATATAACCTGTTTTAGAATGGACCTTGACATTGAGGGCCTCCACCATTTTAAAGTAGTCAACTGAGTGGGGATTCCTATGAGTTAGGAACAATCAATAAATGAAGACTTAATTAGAGATGGCCACAATGGTGCTGCCAATGCTCTCTAACAGATGCTATAATGGCACAGATACTAAAATGATTGCTCTATCTAACTCTATGGCCTGTTTACGTGATTATCTGCCCTCTCATTGGCTAGAATGGTCCCACCTGATCTCGCCTGCTCCGGCCTGCCTTCCATATTTGAGGACATATCCAATATCTTGTCAATATAATGCACAGTCTTTGCTAAGATTCATATGTAGTACAAAGCATTATGGGTATTGTAGTACATCAAATCCTTACCGTCTGCGGTTGTGACAGGATATGCTGCAGAACAGGCCAATGATGGTGAGAACACACAAGGCTAGAGACATTAGGATGATGTTGAACACCTTGAACTCTGGAAGAAGGAAAGGAACAAGTGACTATGGTGACCATATTCTAAGAAGAGGGGAAAACAAGTGAAGACTAAGGTCCACCTTGATTTCAAGTCAAACACTGAAACTTATTCAAGACACAAAGTCCCACTCAACCAACAACACTCCCAATTCAACTTACAAATGAAGAGGCTAGATTCAACATTGAGTCTTCTTACATTATGTTTCTAGATACCAAAAGCAGGCCTATAGTTGACCTTACCTACCATGTACTGCTGCGTTCATATCCTGGTCGACCGTGGTGAGAGCCGCTGTCCTGTTCATATCAAACGCCATCACCGTCACACTACTGTGGTTGTGGGTCCCAATCCCGCTCATGTTGTTGCCGTAGGCATCCACCACATGGACTGATCCCAGGCTTCAAGCTCCACTCACTGATTTCAAAAGCCCTCAACACCATGTGACTCTTCCCAATTATTCTTGGCTCTGTTCTATCGTCGTGGAAACTTGGCGCCCCTCTTTTGGTGCCCCCCAGCCTTTGTTCTGCACCGTTTTTAGTTCTTGTACCCCTCTTCCCCCCTCCCATCTCTCCATACACCCCTCGTTTACATATTATTAGTATTCTCTCCATCTCTGAGGGACAGCGAGAGAGAGGGAGAGGGGGATAGTGGTGGAGGGTGGATGGGTAACAGTCTGAATACTCATGGCAGGTTCTGAGTGATGCCCCACTACATTAACAGGGAACTACAGTACTTTAGGCCTCTTGGGTTAAACACCACCAACTTTTCCCTCAACACTGCCACCCACTTCAGTACAGACAAGATATGTTGTTATCATGTTCTGACACTATAATTGGTTTCACAGCTAGTTGAGCTTCAGCTAACGGACCCAATAATAACAATATGTTGCAATATGGCCTCTATAAGAAAAAAGTCCACCATGTTCAGCGCATCACGTATCAGCTTCTCTTCATCACATCCTGTCAAACAAGGAACACACTGTCTGTGTCCCAAATGGTCCCTATCCCTAACTACTGCACTACTTTTGACCAGAGCCCTTGTCAAAAGTAGTGCACTTTATAGGGAATAGGGTCCCATTTGGGGAGCACACACTGTATTGTATTGGAACACATTGCGTAATAGCCTGGCTATCTCCAGTAGCGTTCCAGTGTGAGATGAAGCATGAAGAGTTGGTAGAGGAATACAATGCTCTCTTTGTCCCTGTCTGCTCTCTGTGCATAGCCCATATTGTGGAACCATGGATACAACCTGGATATAGAGGTCCTTATTATGATTCTCGGTATTCATAAAAAAAACGAGTCTTTCAATCAATGCCATCCACCATTTATTTGGGGTTCGTCACTTTCCAGTATATGTGTGTCTATAGTTCATAGGTCATCATTGGGCCCTTGTGGATGTATCAAATCTACATAAGGCCTACTGTCCAATGTCCATATCTGTGAATAGGAAAACATCTTAATCTCCCCTGATACTTCTAGAATAATCCCATCATAGTTGTTGATATCGTCTATTTTCCATGCTCGTCTTCAGTACTGTTTTGGACATTTTTGACAAGATCACAGTCCCCGGCCGCTCCATGCAATGCCAGACATGTATTAATAGATTGTCCCAGTAGAAGTTCCGTAAACATCTTTCCACTTGTTTCTCTTGTTCTCCCAAGGCTGTCTTCATGGTCATATCATCCCACCAACAAGGTTATTGTGATGAATCTGGCTACGATCCTAGTTAAAGCCATGGAGGGATGGAAGCAATGGCGGAAAAAGTACTAAATTGTCATATTGTTCAAAAGTAAACATAATGTACATTAATGATTCAAGTAAATGTGAGTCGCCCAGTAAAAGTCTAGAAGTACTTGGTTTTAAATATACTCAGGTGAATGGAATTGCTAAAATGTACTTAAGTACCAAAAGTAAAAGTATAAACCATTTCAAATTCCTTATATTAAGCAAACCAGACGGCACAATTTATTTTGTATTTTTTTTATTGACGGATAGCCAGGGGCACACTCCAACACTCAGACATAATTTTGAAACAAAGCATTTGTGTTGAGTGAATCCGCCAGATAAGAGACAGTAGGGATGACCAGGGATGTTCTCATGATGAGTGTGTGAATTTGATCATTTTCCTGGGTGTCAGGGAAAATGTATGGAGTAAAAAGTATATTATTTTCTTTAGGAATGTAGTGAAGTAAAAGTAAAAGCTGGCAAAAATATAAATAGTAAAGTAAAGTACAGATACCCCAAAAAACGACTTAAGTAGTACTTTAAAGTAGTTTTACTTAAGGACTTTACACCACTGGATGGAAGGAAGGAGAGAGAGGGAGAACGGTTGAGAGAAAGAGTTATACAGACAGAAATAGGAGGGAGAAGAGAGGAGAAGGCTAGAGACACACAGAGAGAGAAAGAATAGGAGAGAGAGAAAGAACCCACTGGACTTGGGGGTGTAGAGGGACAGTTCTCTGGACATAGGGGGGTCTGTTAACCTCATGGGAAATCTGTGCCTTGCTCCTCTCTCTGCAATGAGCCAATGGAACGTGGGAGAAATAGTTTCCTCGTGAACTCTCACTGCTGCTTATTTGACTGTCCTGACCAGTTGGACAGCAACCAAACTGGCTACTGTAAACCATAGCCCACTAGATAAGTGCTGGGTGTGACTGGTGAATTTGCCTGACACACAATTAGAATAATGACATGGTAAATATTCAATAACGAAAATTAAATAATGTGGATGTCAAAACAATAATAATAATAATAATTTCCTATATCATCCTTGGCTGTGATATCTTATTGTAGGACCTTTTGGAACTTAGATTTGACTTTATAATCCACTAGAGGTGAGTATTGACATGTGTTTCTGTCATGAAACTACTGTAGGAGTTAGTTGTTAGAAGTTGTACCCTAAAGGCTGGTCCAGGATTATATGTTTATTTTCCACCTGATAGTTATGGATAGGGTTGAGGAATAGCCAGTTATTATGTCTACATTGAGGACATTATGTCTACATTGAGGACATGCTGCAGTTATAACCTGTATGTGTTACAGTAATAACACGACACACTATACTGTATATGTTACAGTAATAACACGACACACTATATATGTTACAGTAATAACACGACACACTATACTGTATATGTTACAGTAATAACATAACACACTATACTGTATATGTTACAGTAACAACATAACACACTATACTGAATATGTTACAGTAATAACATAACACACTATACTGTATATGTTACAGTAATAATACAACACACTATACTGTATATGTTACAGTAATAACACGACACACTATACTGTATATGTTACAGTAATAACACGACACACTATACTGTATATGTTACAGTAATAACACAACACACTATACTGTATATGTCACAGTAATAACACAACACACTATACCCTATATGTTACAGTAATAACACAACACACTATACTGTATATGTCACAGTAATAACACAACACACTATACCCTATATGTTACAGTAATAACATAACACACTATACTGTATATGTCACAGTAATAACACAACACACTATACCCTATATGTTACAGTAATAACATAACACACTATACTGTGTATGTTACAGCTTTTAAGGGTATATTATGAGCAAACAGCAATATGGAGACAGATTGACTGATAAGAAAATCAAGCATGACACTGGCCTCTTAAATGTGTTTATTTATCTACTTTCACTGTTTGATATTGTATTCTACCATAGCCTATACTGGAGTCTAACTGTTTTGATCTGAGGGTATGTGTGTGGCACTGGATGGAAAGGTTTATTTGAGCTGCAGTTGGTACTCATAAACTATGCTCCTTACAAGAACAACCGTGGGAAGGAGAGTCTATACTAACTCCATTTACAATTGGGTTCAAATGTTGACACCTTTTAATGTGCTAATATGTCTCACAAGCACGCACGCCACTTAATGCACCATCGCTCATTCATATGGCCATGAGCTGCCATTTTGTGACCTGGTCTACGCCAAGCTTTCCCCTCACACCATAGTGAAGTGGCTACATGTGGTTGCTCTTAATGCAGTTTATTTGGGCAAGTGGTGCAGGAATTATAGTTTATGAGGAGGGAAAGTGTCTGGGGTAATTATTTGTGTAAACCTTATTCCTCTTGATGTACTTTGTAGAGTAAATAAGCAAAGTTTCTGTCAGGGAGAGTGCCAGATTAGTCTACCATGCCAACGCTGGAACTGTGTTTAATGTCGTCATTAATGAATTAATGCTCCTCCCTTACCCCTCACCTGTCTGCCTCACTCCTCCTCACCCTCCCTCCCCATTGCGCACACCCATCCTCCTACCCCCACTCTCACCCTGCCGTCTATGTTTATGGAAAAGCTGGTAGGGAATTAGTGTTCTGTCGCGGTACATTTGTTCTGATGCGGTTCAATGCAAGGGCTGACTATTGATTTATAGCACGTGCCAGTTATAATACCAAAGATACTTCTTAACCATAGGGCACTGCCTGAGTACTCACTACTCTTTTTCGTGTCGGTACAGAACTGATAAATGCTGTTTATCCAGTCATCTGTTGCTTCTAGAATCCCTCTTTATCCTGGTATACATCATCACACAATTCATGCAGCATCTGCCTACTTTGGATGAATAGGTGCCAATATAATATATTATATATACATGATATATTATGATGTTGCACGCTGACTGTCTGGTGAACATAGCCTTAGTGGACCTACAGGAGAACGTTTTGTCGGTCAAATCTTCTTAACATATTATACTGTTTCTGTATGTTGCCAACACATTTCCTTTTATTTCTATGCCCATTTACAAATAGAAGCCATTGAGACCAGCGGTACATGACCAGTTAAACCCCTCCCACCCCACTAATCTCACCCATAGCAGAACGGGAGCCACCAACGACCGTTGAAAACCCAGGCAGTCAAGACACATTTTATGTGTATGATTTAATGATTCCTGCTGTCATCGCCGTTCCATCCTACTGAATCCATACACATGGCACATGGCCATACGTCATGTACAACAGGTCCCAGTATAACACACACACACACACACACACACACACACACACACACACACACACACACACACACACACACACACACACACACACACACACACACACACACACACACACACACACACACACACACACACACACACACACACACACACAGCGACTGTACCATATATCAGAGAGGGATTGTACATGGTGCATGACCCATAAACTCTGTTAATACACAGAGTAATGCCTCCATGATCCTGTCTCACCTATACATATCGTTCGGATGCCAACAAGAGCTTTGTAGCCATGCAGCAAAATACATATCCAGCTAAGCTTTAACGTTATATTAAATGTAATTACTCTTTATGAAAATCCCTGTTTTCATAAACATTTTAGCCCTCTGTGATCCCATAACATAGAAAAACATAATTTAACAGATTCCTAGAATACCTGTTGCAATCCATGGCTTTACTATATCCCTGTCCTCATCCACCACACAGCTAAAGCAGACGGCGATGGACAAATGAAGATCCTTGTAACCCCACAGAGAGGTTCTAATTTGTGCCAGATGTGTAGGAGAAATCAGTGTGAGCAAAGATCGTACATGAATCTATCAATCTCTACTCATCTATCAATCTCTACCTGTCTATCCCACCAGAAAGCTATACACTAAAATTCCATAACTTGTCTGTCTGTCTGCCTGTCTGTCTGCCATAACTCAATACAACCACGGGGATATGGATCATAGATCATCCAAGCCTCCCCAATGCTCCTTCCTTCCCGGCCCAGCTCAGTGCACTGTTGGCTGGGTACCAAGCCCTCCTTGACCCCCTGAGGATAGCCAGGCCTGCTATTCTGGCTGGTGGTAGCAAATACAGTTTGGCTGGAAGTGGACCGTGGAGACACTGTGGGAACTAAAAGAAGAAAACACTTGTTGCTATGTTTTGGACTGTTCCTAGTGTGACTAGGTCCTTTTGCTGTTAGGGCTTGTTGCTAGGCTTGTTGCTTGTTGCTAGGCTTGTTGCTTGTTGCTAGGCTTGCTTGGGATTGAGGTGGATGCAAGCTGGCTATCTGGCAGAGGATTGTAGGGATCTTGATTCATGACAAGAAATACATTTCTATAATTCTTGAGTCAACTTATTTAGATAGGCTAGATACATTAAAGCATAAGTCAACAGTCTTGGCATCTGTTGTGATGCAAAGTCATCCTCTTAGCAAACACACACATGTTATCCAAGTGGAGGGCCTGACATTTTGTGTTAGCACGTTTATTTGTCTAAGACGCAGCGTAGCAGTTTGCTACAGTGTGTGTGTGTGTGTGTGTGTGAGCGGTTTGGCCCTCGTCACAGTGTGTGTGTGTGAGCGGTTTGCCCCTCGTCACAGTGTGTGTGTGTGTGAGCGGTTTGCCCCTCGTCACAGTGTGTGTGTGTGTGTGTGTGTGTGAGAGCGGTTTGCCCCTCGTCACAGTGTGTATGTGTGTGTGTGAGAGCGGTTTGCCCCTCATCACAGTGTGTGTGTGGGCGGTTTGCCCCTCGTCACAGTGTGTGTGTGTGTGAGCGGTTTGCCCCTCGTCACAGTGTGTGTGTGTGTGTGTGTGAGAGAGGTTTGCCCCTCGTCACAGTGTGTATGTGTGTGTGTGAAAGCGGTTTGCCCCTCATCACAGTGTGTGTGTGTGTGTGAGCGGTTTGCCCCTCGTCACAGTGTGTGTGTGGGCGGTTTGCCCCTCGTCACAGTGTGTGTGTGTGTGTGCGGTTTGCCCCTCGTCACAGTGTGTGTGTGTGTGTGTGTGTGTGAGCGGTTTGCCCCTCGTCACAGTGTCTATGTGTGTGTGTGAGAGCGATTTGCCCCTCGTCACAGTGTGTGTGTGGACGGTTTGCCCCTCGTCACAGTGTGTGTGTGTGTGTGTGTGTGTGTGAGCGGTTTGCCCCTCGTCACAGTGTGTGTGTGTGTGAGCGGTTTGGCCCTCGTCACAGTGTGTGTGTGTGTGTGTGAGTGGTTTGGCCCTCGTCACAGTGTGTGTGTGTGTATGTGAGTGGTTTACCCCTCTTCACAGTGTGTGTGTGTGTGTGTGTGTGAGTGGTTTACCCTTCTTCACAGTGTGCTACTTAACAATAGTTGGGTCACATTTTAAATGAGCCATTGCAGAAAAAGCTTCCCTCCCTACCACAAGAGAACATAGACCACCCAGTACTCTCTAAGGGGGTTGTCAAAAGGGAACAATCACTTTATAGTCTAGTGGGAATTGTGGTAATTTTTGTTAAACTACACCCTTAAAAAAACCTTACTATATAAAGATGTATTGTAAGTTGCTCTGGTAAAAGTGTCTGCTAAATGACTAAAATCTAAATATAATTCAAACTGAATTCAAGTCAATATAATATACTGTATCTCAACAAAATATTCATTTTCTGCTCATGGAATCTTATTAAAAACCAAAACGGTTCATTCTCACACAGCTCTCTCTCTCCGCCTCCTGTGTTCAAGGTGAACATTTCAGGACAAACTCAGTCAAGTCAGTTTATCTCTCCCTGTGATTTCACTCCTCCGAGGTGATCCCCTCTTCCAGACAAGACACCGTGTGTGTAAGAGACAGGTTTGCGTCCCAAATGGCCACCTATTCCCTACATAGTGCACTACTTTTGACCAGAAACATACAGTATGGACCCTGGTCAAAAGTAGTGGGATTTGGGATACAGCCAGAGAGTGTAGAGTTGGCATGTGGGAGCCTTGACAGCCCACACAAATACCCTGATCTATGTCATCAGACAGAGCACCACAGTCCGTGCTTTGTACCAAACACATACTCTGTCAGGAAGATGAACCCCCCACACACACACACACACACACACACACACACACACACACACACACACACACACACACACACACACACACACACACACACACACACACACACACACACACACACACACACACACACACACACACACACACACACACCCCCAGTCAACCCTGTTACTTGAACAAAACCCATCAGATGTGCATTAATAATCATATCTCTGACAGGCTGATGAGGGAGGCTTGATAAAACACAGTCCCTACAAGATCCAATATTGATTATGATTTGGGAAACTCTACAGCAGGGGTATTCAACTCTTAACCTACGAGGTCTGGAGCCTGCTACTTTTCTGTTCTACCTGATAATGAATTGCACCCACCTGGTGTCCCAGGTCTAAATCAGTCCCTGATGAAAACTCAGTGGAACTGGCTTCGAGGTCCAGAGTTGAGTTTGAGGGTGCTAGAGGATAACTTTTTTGTTTAATGAAACGTGTTTATACTTCCATGCTATTACAACGAATTGACATAATGATCAAATAATTAGACACATTGGACCTGGAACTAAAACCTTATCGTTTCAAATACATCTTTGAATCCAACGTCCTTTCACTCATGCCTCCCATTCCTTTAACACTTGTACAGATTTAGGGTCTTAATTTGATCATCTGTGTCTTCTGTGAAGATCATCCCATCCTCGTCATCCTCATGGAGAACTAAAGTAGCCCATCTTTCTTGGCAGTGGAGAGGAGACTTTTTGGAGGGAAGAGTCTTTGGAGAGTCCTCTTCTTCGGCTGCAGGTGTGGAGACTCCCTAGACTGGAAGACTTCTTGGCTGTGTCTGGATGCACGGAGACTCCCTAGACTGGAAGACTTCTTGGCTGTGTCTGGATGCACGGAGACTCCCTAGACTGGAAGACTTCTTGGCTGTGTCTGTATGCATGGAGACTCCCTAGACTGGAAGACTTCTAGGCTGTGTCTGGATGCATGGAGACTCCCTAGACTGGAATACTTCTTGGCTGTGTCTGGATGCATGGAGACTCCTTAGACTGGAATACTTCTTGGCTGTGTCTGTATGCATGGAGACTCCCTAGACTGGAATACTTATTGTCTGTGTCTGGATGCATGGAGACTCCCTAGACTGGAATACTTCATGGCTGTGTATGGATGCACAGAGACTCCCTAGACTGGAATACTTACATTTTAGTATTTTATTCAACGTCTGACAGACTTCTTGGCTGTGTCTGGATGCTGGAGTCTAGGGAGACCATGTATTTTATATAGAACCTTCATAGGTGTGTCTGGATTAGAATTATGGGTTGGTGTCCATCCTACCTGTCCTGTACAAACACCCAATGGGAGTTTCTCACAGTCGAACCCCACAGTTCCAACTAGGCGATGATCCCTTAATAATCCATGTTGGTCAGAGTACACAACCCCATGCCTACTGAAAACTTGCACGCTCAGTTTACATCCAGGTGTAATTAGCAGGTCTAAATAGACTTCTTCTGCCCATGTTGTACTATACAAGGGTTAGTGCTTAATTACTGGTTATGGTTTCATGCAAGTATTTTATTCAACGTCTGACAGAAGTACAGTACAATAAAGCTGCCACTAGGTCAGTTTTCACCCCAAATGAGAGTTGGTTAATATGCCCCTATCTCCCCTCTCCTCCTCTCCTTTCTCCCTCCTCTTCCACTCTTCTCCTCCTCTCCTCTTCTCCCTCCTCTCTTCTCCCCCTTTCCTCCTCTCCCCCTCTCCTCCTCTCTCTCCTCCTCATTATGTATGTTCTCAGCACTGTTCTGTAACGTAAAACTCTTCCATCACATTACAGTGGCATCTCTAGTTTCATCTACACACCCTGGGTAGGAACATACTGTGCGTCCCAAATGGCACCCTATTCCCTACAAAGTGTATTACTTTTGACAAAGGTAGTGCACTACATAGGGGGAGGGCTAGTCAAAAGTATTGCACTACATATGCTGTATCTTAATTCAATCCTCCTGTTGTTGCAGGAATCTTCCTGCCCAGCAGGAAATGCAAACTTGCAGTGTATTCAAGGTTGGTAATTTCCACTTTAAAATTTCAGACTTGATTTTCCCTTATGAAAAATGGATCAACCCCTACAGAAATGTCCGTTAATTATTATCCACATAATAATACACTTGTCCTGTTGCGCAGGATTATTTTCCTGCTGTAGCAAACGGGCTCACATTGGCAGGGTGGCAGGTAGCCTAGTGGTTAGAGCGTTGGACTTGTAACTGGATGGTTGCAAGTTTGAATCCCTGAGCTGACAAGGAAAAAATCTGTCGTTCTGCCCCTGAACAAGGCAGTTAACCCACTGTTCCCCGGGCACCGAAGACGTGGATGTCGATTAAGGCAGCCCCCCGCACCTCTCTGATTCAGAGGGGTTGGGTTAAATGCGGAAGAAACATTTCGGTTGAAGGCATTTGGTTGTACAACTGACTAATAATGGGGACTTTGATTAAGATCCTACATCTGTATCTAGGGAATATGGTGGCATTAGAGACCGTAGTCTGTCTTGATCATCTAACTCCCATGAATGTTATATGAATCTCTGTATGTGATAAGAGTGGTGCTGTCTGCTGTACACTCACAATTGATTAACTAAGCTTGACCATGACAGTGGTACAATAAAGGCATTTTAATCAGGTTGCCAGGGAGTACAAAAAAGAAATAGAAGCTTTGCACTTGTTGATAAGGTAGAATAAGTTAAACAAATGAAACACGGGTGGCTTTTAATCCTTAGACTACTAGTCATTTCTATATGTGAATGTACCATTAGGGAGGGTGAATAGAGTAGAGTGATGGTTCACCATAGAGGAGTGTGTAGCTTTCAGCCATATACAGATCTTTATCCTTGAAGTGCAGTTGATCCAAGGTCGTCCCTCTGTGTAGCTTAATCAGTGTGAAGCAGAACGTATGGAGACAGTGTCTGTATGTCAGGCCCATGGCCATACATCAGACCCAGTTCTCCTCGCCCTCTCACCTCAGGCGTGATGAATGATGACAAGGAACTGTGGTTATGTCTGATGATATGGTGAAGGAAGGAGGATGGAGTGTGCCAGTGTGTGGCACACACATGTATATAAACACTGGAGGACGAATTACAGTATGTGAGAGAGAAGGAGAGAGAGAAGGAGAGAGAGAAAGAAAGAGAGAGAGAAAGAAAGAGAGAGAGAGAGAGAGAGAGAGGGAGAGGGAGAGGGAGAGAAAGAGCGAGAGAGAGAGAGAGAGAGAGAGAGAGCGAGGGAGATATACACAGAGAGAGATACTCAACCTGTTCTCTATCTGTTGTGCACTCACCCACTCCGTCACCACCTACTTACACCATTCACAATCCTCAACCATTTTAGGATTTCTGCAGTGCTGCTATGTAGTCTAACATAATCAAGAACCACATTCCTGTCCCTCCACTCTTCCATAACCCTACAAACACCAACCCCAGACACACAATCTACAGTGGGGCAAAAAAGTATTTAGTCAGCCACCAATTGTGCAAGTTCTCCAACTTAAAAATACTTATTTTATACTTATACTTATACTTATTTTCCACCATAATTTGCAAATAAATTCATTAAAAATCCTACAATGTGATTTTCTGGATTTTTTTTCCTCATTTTGTCTGTCATAGTTGAAGTGTACCTATGATGAAAATTACAGGCCTCTCTCATCTTTTTAAGTGAGAGAACTTGCACAATTGGTGGCTGACTAAATACTTTTTTGCCCCACTGTATGTGTATCCAATACAATGTCTTCAGGACAGCTAGGATTGGAATGATTGGGTAAGGCCTTTTAAACACTGTATTAATGTAAACCGGATTATTGAATCAAATTAAATTGTTACCACTTGTTGACTATACAGTATTGTCTGTCCTTTACCATGTTTCTAGTCACTAAGACTTTAATGCCTCAACCAGGCTATATTGGCCTCAGAGTAGGGCAATTACAATCAGAGTTTCTGGTTTAGGAATGTGTGGGGAGAGGGTGTCTGGTCTCGTGGTGGTGCATCATAAAGACTGTACCAGCATAACTGGACAACTCCTACAGCTCTGGTATAGAAACAGTACATCACCTGAACTGACCTGAACGACTTGAAAAAGACACGGCTAACTATTATGTCTGAAGATTACATAGTCATTCTGAATTACGCATACATGCATCAGTACAGACGTTGGTTGATATGAAATGGATACAACTTTCAACTGAACAATGGGAACAGTGAAACGTTTGCTACTTTGGGTACAGAGAGTGATGGCCAGCAGGTTTAGCTAGTTCAAGGCTGGATTGGTCACGAGTTGAGGCTTCTGAGAATGTGTAATCTGGGTCGTCGTCAGGCATCCGGCTGGCCGGGCCTGCCCCCACAGCCACAGCAAAAAGAGGACATCCAAACAGTCTCTCCGACTGCTAAGACAAATGGCCTACCTTCTTTCTCTCTCCTTCTTCCTTCTCTTCCTAGGACTCACACAGGCCCACCCTCTCCAGCTGGACGAGAAGGATGAGATGGTCTTCACAGAAGACCCAGATGATCTGGTGGACATCACCACCAGGATCCTGGAGACCAACAATGCCACCTCAGAGATGCTGATGGAAGGAGACATCATGGTCCCCAGAACCAGGACCGCCATCAGGTGCTTGCGGTCCAACGAATGCCTCTGGAAGAGGAAGAAGTCAGAGAACCTTGTCAAGGTCCCTTACACGCTCAGCTCAGATTTTGACCATTATTCCCAGGGGAAGATCAAGTACGCCATGAACACCTTCCACACCAAGACCTGCGTGCGCTTCGTCCAACGTAGCAACCAGAGGGACTACCTTAGCATCGAAAGCAGATCCGGCTGTTATTCATGGGTTGGCAAAACCGGAGGTAAGCAGCTCGTATCCCTCGAAAAAAGAGGGTGTGTTTACCACGGTACCATCCAGCACGAGCTGCTCCACGCTCTGGGTTTCTACCACGAACAGAACAGGAGTGACCGCGACAAGTACATCAGGATCAACTGGGAGTATGTTGAACGCGGGGAAGAGCCCAACTTCGACAAAGAGGACACCAACAACCTGGACATTCCCTATGACTACTCCTCCGTCATGCACTATAATAGATGGTCGTTCAGCACTGTGTATAGGAAGGAGACGATCACTCCTATTCCTGACGCCACTGTGTCCATCGGACAGAGCTTGGAGATGTCTGCGATCGACGTTCAGAGGGTTAACAAGCTCTACGGATGTTAAAGGGAGGGAAAAGTTGGAGCTGAACTTGATGTCTGAATCTGATGTCTGAATCTGATGTCTGAATTGGATGTCTGAATCTGAGGTCTGAATCTGATGTCTGAATTTGATGTCGGACTGCCAATGTTAAAATGATCTGGCATTGTGTTGTTTGGAGGCAACGTGGGGTTAACTCATTTTGTCATGTTCATTACTTGATAGTAATGGAAATAAAAATACATCTCATTAGGAAGCACATAAGTCCTCTATCTTTCTTTTGTCAAGTAATTTCAGTCAATTGTCCACGCTACATCATTTAGGGTTAGAGCTAGGGTTAGAGCTAGGGTTAGGGTTAGAGTTAGGGTTAGGGTTAGAGCTAGAGCTAGGGTTAGGTTGGAGTTAGAGCTAGAGCTAGGGTTAGGGTTAGAGCTAGGGTTAGAGCTAGGTTTAGAGCTAGGGTTAGGGTTAGAGCTAGGGTTAGGGTTAGAGTTAGGGTTAGAGCTAGAGCTAGGGTTAGGTTGGAGTTAGAGCTAGGGTTAGGGTTAGAGCTAGGGTTAGAGCTAGGTTTAGAGCTAGGGTTGGGGTTAGGGTTGGGGTTAGAGCTAGGGTTGGGGTTAGGGCTAGGGTTGGGCGTGGTTAAGGTTAGGTCAAGGATCAAGGGCATGACTTTGTAACCTCTAAGGGTTATGGCTATGGTTAGAGCTAGGGTTAGGGTTAGGGTTGGGCCAGGGGATGAACATGAACCTAGAGGTAGGGTTAGTTGATAGTTAGTTTGAACATCTATAAATCATCTGACGCGGACTATCCAGATAAAGTGGGTTTATACTGGTTCACTCCCACTGACCATGCACTTGCGGAGTCTCCCTCCATCCCTCTTGTTGTAGACACACTTATCTTCCAGCCCCTGGTCCCACAGACAGACACACACATTCTCTGAATGCTGTACATAACCATATCTTTTGCCATAGTGAAAGCATGGCTTGCGTCTCAAATAGCTCCCTATTCCCATACATAGTTCCCTACTTTTGACCAGGGCCCATGCCCTATGGTCCCTGGTCAAAAGTAGTGCACTAAATAGGGAATAGGGTGCCATTCGGGAAGCAGATCATAGACAACATCCTATATGTTCATTGTCATATGTTTATGCGGATGAGGATGAGACACATTTTGAATTACATGTAGAAAGAGCTAGCTATCTTTGGATCTCTGGTACTAGGAGGAATGCATGTCCATGTGAAAGTGCTCTTAAAATGGAACTGGGCATCCTCTTGAGTCTAGTGGAATGAGTGCATTTGGCATGAGTACATAGGCAGATGAATACAGTAGATGACCTATTGTGGAAGATTTGTTAAAAGAATATGGATTCTTTCCCTTTGCCATTAGGTCTATCTCTTCCATCTAATAGTGTGGTTCTGTTATGAAGACTCGCCTCATGCGTTTTAAAGTATAGAAGTGACTGAAAGCCCAAAGAAAATGTTAAATGTAAGCAAGGAGGTTGATTTCGCTCCTATCTTCCTTTACATCTGCAGAGCTATAATGGAGCTATGGAACACTCCTAAATCAATATGACTATAATGGAACACTCCTAAATCAATATGACTATATAATGGAGCTATGGAACACTCTTAAATCAATATGACTATAATGGAACACTCCTAAATCAATATGACTATATAATGGAGCTATGGAACACTCCTAAATCAATATGACTATATAATGGAGCTATGGAACACTCCTAAATCAATATGACTATATAATGGAGCTATGGAACACTCCTAAATCAATATGACTATAATGGAACTATGGAACTCTCCTAAATCAATATGACTATATAATGGAACACTCCTAAATCAATATGACTATAATGGAACACTCCTAAATCAATATGACTATATAATGGAACTATGGAACACTCCTAAATCAATATGACTATTATGGAACTATGGAACACCTAAATCAATGACTATTTAATGGAACTATGGAACACTCCTAAATCAATAGGACTATAATGGAACTATGGAACACTCCTAAATCAATATGACTATATAATGGACCTATGGAACACTCCTAAATCAATATGACTATAATGGAACTATGGAACACTCCTAAATCAATATGACTATATAATGGAGCTATGGAACACTCCTAAATCAATATGACTATATAATGGAGCTATGGAACACTCCTAAATCAATATGACTATATAATGGAGCTATGGAACACTCCTAAATCAATATGACTATAATGGAACTATGGAACTCTCCTAAATCAATATGACTATATAATGGAACACTCCTAAATCAATATGACTATAATGGAACACTCCTAAATCAATATGACTATATAATGGAACTATGGAACACTCCTAAATCAATATGACTATTATGGAACTATGGAACACCTAAATCAATGACTATTTAATGGAACTATGGAACACTCCTAAATCAATAGGACTATAATGGAACTATGGAACACTCCTAAATCAATATGACTATATAATGGACCTATGGAACACTCCTAAATCAATATGACTATAATGGAACTATGGAACACTCCTAAATCAATATGACTATAATGGAACTATAGAACACTCCTGAATCAATATGACTATAATGGAGGTCTGGAACACTCCTAAATCAATATGTCAGAATCATATGTTCATACTCAAACTGACATCTGACAAAGTGGCTGGCATTTCGTTTTGGTTGCACACGAGAAGGCAGATAGATATCTGACAGAAACATATTTTGAAAACAAGAGAAAGAAGCAAACTATGTCCCAATATCCACACTAGCACACTACTTAGTATGCATTGTCAATACATCTTTTCATTTTATTAAGTGCACAAGTTTGGCTATTGGGATACAAACAAGTTGTCCGACAGCTGTAACGTTGGAGAAGCTCCAGAAAGGTTGTGGTCTGGGAGAATTTGTTTTTCCACAGACGTTTCTCTTCGTTCTCTTGAGAGGACACGCAGTGACCAAAGTGTCAAATCAACCTTATTAAATTTGACATGTTGATGTAGCATTTCTGGAGAGGAAACTGAAAGCAAGAAAACACTATAATACTGTATATAGTCCATCTATGACACATCTTTCAAAACTTTCCCGTATGTAAAAAACATTATTTCTTGCCGAAGAGCTGAATCGTGGTATCACCCTCCATATCAAACTACAGTTCTCTACTAAACTACAGTCTCAGCAATAACTTCTGATCATATCTTGAATCGTTTCTGTAAAACGTGACTGCATAAATCCTCTCAAAGACCCAAAGACAGCTCCAATGATTTAAACCCCAACAGTACAGTTGTGTAGAGACTTGGCTTGCTCCTTCTGTTGCTCAGTTAGATGGATAGTAGTCTCTCATGACATATTTGGTTCTGGGTTCGGAAATTAGATGGATAGATACGCTTGTCTCTGGGAACGCATATATCTTTGATGTGGGAGTTGCCCATGAAAAATAAAAAGCAAACCGGTCTGGGAGTCGAGACGAGCGTCCGGGCCTGCAACATGAATGCACCCTATTCCCTTTTTAGTGCCCTACTTTTGACCAGGGCCCTATAGGGAATAGGGAAAATGGTGCCATTTGGGATGCAACACAGGACGCTGGGAAACAATGTCTCAGACACTCAGGGGGAATCATGTATGTGGGGGATGGACACAGGAGCACACAGCCGCCCCAAAGATAGAACCGACTGACATCTCCAAATCTCTCAGCAGCCTTGCATGGCGACTGTTGGAAAAATGTGCCCCCCTGTTGACTTGTGTGTTCACACAGGGTGCATGGACACGGGAAACAGGCATGGTCTGGGGCTCGTAATGGACCAGATACCTTCATGTCACGTACATCATGTCAGGGGTTCTCACAGATACCGTTTAGTAGTCCTGGTTTATGTTCCAGTCTAGATTCATTCATTCTCTCTGTTCTCTTCTCTACACAATCCAGTGGGCTTTCCCTGTAGTTGAAGAAGAATCAGACAGGTTTGGGAACCATTGCCAACCCCAACAGTGAAATCACATACGCCACAGTTTACAGTACATTGAGCGCGCTCATCCAAGCGTGGAGAGAGGGGCTGGAGGGATGGAGTGGAGAGGTATTGGGTTCTGTCCCCAGAGACAAGACACTCTGGAGGGGCTATATATTGTAAACCTCTGCCAGCTGCACCGGACAACCCTGCCTGAGTTCAAATCATATTTGTTTTCTTTCAAACCCGTTCACTGTGCTTGATTGAGCTTACCTGACGCAATGGAACCAATGGAATAGTCCCAAAAGTGCAAACCCCATCCATCTGGCAGTCCAGACAGACACTAATAAAACCATCAAACTATTTGAAAGGAAACAAATGCAGTTTGAACCCAGGTCTTCTACTGAGGAGCTCCACTTGAAATGCTGGAAAATCCTGAGAAAGGGCAGTATTTCATCCAGCTATAGCAGCTCCACTGTCAACATGTTACAATTCATGGTGGATTGATGACATTAAAACCACACTATGTTGTAGCTGGCAGATAGAGGTGGTGGAGAAAGAATACAATGTCTGCTCAAACATGGTATTCAAATGGGATTTCAATATTATAGGAAAAGGGAGGTAATTTGACTTTAGCGTTTATAATAATACAATTTTATGTAATTCAATATAAATAATGATATATAAGTGTAAAAAGGTCATTGTCACATTGGGAATGTTTTCACTGTGTTTAGTGGGTCCATTGTGACTACCCACGCAGAGAGAGTGCTAGCCTACAGGATCAGGT
This sequence comes from Brachymystax lenok tsinlingensis, assembly GCA_030435695.1. Lineage (NCBI taxonomy): Eukaryota > Metazoa > Chordata > Actinopteri > Salmoniformes > Salmonidae > Brachymystax > Brachymystax lenok. Next base: position 15,921,828 of record CM059812.1, read on the forward strand.
TGGCTTTCGCTGCATACGCCTTACTGTATTCCTGTAGGAAACACCAGGATATGTAACTTGATGGTCAGTTGGTTATGAAGGGGAAACTATATTCTCCATCCTCTTAATCCCAGGTGCACATTGTCATACTGTGACATATCCCCAACGATAACAAAAACTTCTACTGGAAAAGGTATTTGACATATGGATTGATAGGCCTATATTCTGTAGAAGTCTCCTTAGTCTACTCTTATGAGCGAAGACTTGTAGTTAGGTAACTTAATACAGTGATATACACTGAGTTTACAAATCGTTAGGAACACCTTCCTAATACTGAGTTGCAGCCCCTTTTGCCCTCAGAACAGCCTTAATTCGTCGGGGCATGGACTTTACAAGGTGTCGAAAGCGTTCCACAGGGATGCTGGCCCATGTTGACTCCAATGCTTCCCACAGTTGTCAAGTTGGCTGGATGTCCTTTGGGTGGTAGACCATTCTTGATACATGCGGGAAACTACAGTTCTCGACACACTCAAACCGGTGTGCCTGGCACCTACTACCATACCCCATTCCAAGGCACTTACATTTTTTGTCTGAATGGCACCATGTCTCAATTGTCTAAAGGCTTAAAACATTTTTTTTACCTGTCTCCTCCCCTTCATCTACGCTGATTGAAGTGGATTTAAAAAGTGACATCAATAAGGGATCATAGCTTTCACCTGGATTCACCTGGTCAGTATGTTGTGGAAAGAGCAGGTGTTCCTAATGTTTTGTACACTCATTGTACAATACATCAAATGAAGAACCAAACAACAGTATTTCATTTTCTGAAAGTCACACATAGGCTAATCTCTAGTAAAGCTGTTACTGAAGAAATGTTTATATGATGTCTAGATACTGTTCATGTTAAATGATGTATAAATACTGTTCATGTTAAATGATGTATAAATACTGTTCATGTTAAATGATGTATAGATACTGTTCATGTTAAATGATGTATAGATATGGTTCATGTTAAATGATGTATAGATACTGTTCATGTTAAATGATGTATAGATACGGTTCATGTTAAATGATGTATAGATACGGTTCATGTTAAATGATGTATAGATACGGTTCATGTTAAATGATATATAGATACTGTTCATGTTAAATGATGTATAAATACTGTTCATGTTAATAAGGCTAAGTGTCCCGCTAGCGGGACAACTTCCGGTGAAACTGGAGGGCGCGCAATTCAAATAAATAGTCATACAATTATGGTTATTAAACATTTAGGTACATACAAAAGTCTTATATCGGTTGAAATCTTAAATTCTTGTTAATCTAACTGCACTGTCCGATTTACAGTAGCTATTACAGCGAAAGCATGCCATGCGATTGTTTGAGGATATGGTATAGATATGGTTCATGTTAAATGATGTATAAATACTGTTCATGTTAAATTATTTATTGATATGGTTCATGTTAAATGATGTATAGATATGGTTCATGTTAAATGACGTATAGATATGGTACATGCTAAATTATGTATAGATACGGTGTTAGATACTGTTAATGTTAAACTTCCAAAATGCAGAAATCATCCATGTATGATGCATTTTGCATCACATGATGCAAAACGCAACATCATATGATACAAAACGCAACATCACATGATGCAAAACGCAACATCACATGATACAAAACGCAACATCATATGATACAAAACACATCACATGATGCAAAATGCAACATCATATGATACAAAACGCAACATCACATGATGCAAAACGCAACATCATATGATACAAAACGCAACATCACATGATGCAAAACGCAACATCACATGATGCAAAACGCAACATCACATGATGCAAAACACAACATCATATGATACAAAACGCAACATCACATGATGCAAAACGCAACATCACATGATGCAAAATGCAACATCACATGATGCAAAATGCAACATCACATGATGCAAAACGCAACATCACATGATGCAAAACGCAACATCACATGATGCAAAACGCAACATCACATGATGCAAAACGCAACATCACATGATGCAACATCACATGATGCAAAACGCAACATCATATGATACAAAACGCAACATCACATGATGCAAAACGCAACATCACATGATGCAAAACGCAACATCATATGATACAAAATGCATCATAAGGGGACGCTTTCTGTATTTTCAAAGTTACATATCTTGAAACTTGATTGCTGACAAGCAAAACATTTTTGGACTATGTCAACAATGGACTAATGAAACAAGTACTAAAATATTGTTTTGGGGTGGAGTTTCCTTTAACCTTTAAACCAGAAAGCACAATGATCTTATCACCTAGTGCCCATGTCTCTGTATAACCTACCCCTACAACAATCTGTTTATGTTATCTCTCCATAAGCACTCTCTATGTTTGCAGCGTTTAAGCACTTTAAATCTCCTCTCTGAATTTCTGGTCATGTCAGCTCTTTCCACTGAAAATGATTGATTATAGGTTTGTCAGGTTTGTCAAGTAGTATTTAGTCTGAATCCAGGGCAAGCAAGGAACATTGTACGTTTGCAATTCTTCAATACTTTAAATCAAATGTTCTGTTATCATTCATGTTATCATTCTCCTAGCTAAGTGTTTCTTCAGACTGTTGGTGGACAAGATGGATGGCAGTCACTCTAAAAGTACATATTTGCCGTCATGGAATATTAAGAACCTATCTGAAGGTTGAAATGGGTTATGGAATCTTAGACAATGCTGTTCAGAAAACATTGCCAATACAGACATACAGACAGACATGGCTAGGCCTACTAAGGCAATGTGTTCTCAATAAAAACATTATAATACTACATTTATTTATTCTCCACAAATGAAGCATTTTTGGCACCATTGAAAACCCAATGAAGCATAAGAATAGCATGATTTTAATAGCATGAGTTTATTTACAAAACGCTTTATCCACAAATGTTTCACATTTGTGTTTTTTCATCAGAAATGATTGCTGATGTGTTACTTCATGTGTGTGTAAAATATTACTGTTCTCAGATTTTTTATACATAGATTTTAGATGAGTTATTTTTTTGTAAAACGCTATATATCCATTGTTTAGCAGGAATCGATTCTTTGTATCCTGTATATTTGACTGTCAAATGTGGTTGTCTCACCTAGCTATCTTAAGATGAATGTTATTGTAAGTCGCTCTGGATAAGACCATCTGCTAAATTACTAAAATGTCAAATGTAAATGTTTTACACACAGATCTCACATTACTGTACGGAATTATTTAATATATATATTTACATTATTTCACAAATTTGTAAATGTATTAATAAAAATTAAAAAAAATGTTAAATTTGACTGTGTAAAGCCTAGCAGTACTACTTATTTCTCTGAGAGTGAGGCAGATGTATAGCATTATGCAAAAAAAAGGATTATTTGACTCTCTGACAGGAAACCGTCAAGTGATAGATTTTAAACAAATACATTTCAGCCACTGAACAACCCCATTCCATGATTAGATAGTGAAAAAACACACCAATTTCTTTCAAAATTTCTTTAAACAATAAAAGCTAATTTACCAACATTTCTGAAAATGGATATATTGTATAGCATTTTGGAATGAAACTCTTAATTTAAATCTACCCCATACTGCAATATCAGCCCTTGTTCTATCAAGTTTAAAATGTAATTGTGAGGGATAATGTTGTTGGAATAGATGTATGCCATTCACACTTCAATTGTATACGATGTAATTCTTTCATTTCTAAAAGATGACTAACTCTTCTTTAGATTTGTTTTTCAACACTGAGGTAAAACTTTAGGTTAGGAGGTCTGAATTCCACCATGACATGACAAGTGGACTGTGAGCAGCACTGCATGATAATTACATAGCAAGGGATGACTCCATGTCACTACAACTGTCATAGTACACCTATGAATCAACTGTAGATTGACTCAGAGTCATATTTATATGACTCTCTGGTGGTCCTAGATAGAGTTGAATGTTGAACTATGACTGATTCTTTACAAGTGACTCCTCTTTCATGGAGCTGTCTCTCATGGATACAATGAGCACTACACACCCGAGAATGGTCGAACATGAAGCAGAAATGACCTTAGGGCCATAAATACACCACTACCACTACATAGCTCAGACACAAACACTGTTAACACCCCACTTAAAGAACATAACACTGTGAAAACAAGATCTATGTAACACTCTCACAGAATCCTGTCACAGTACATTTTAACATCCCAGAGTGTTACAGCTAACGTTTCCACCAGTACCACCCCTGAATATACAGTACACACAGGAGCAGCTAGCATGCCAGACCCCAGACCCAGAGACCCAGGGCACTGTTAGCTTAGCTATCATTCCCCCTCCCAGGCTAACTGTTATGAACTTGAGGGAAAGTTTATTATTTTTACTCAGTTAGTCTAAACCTGATATTCCAATGGAATGTATTTATTTTCCCTCCAACGCCTTAACGTGAAAATCTCTCCTTATGAGAATGAGAGGAAATTCATTAATTAGTTCCATATCACTTTTAAGTGGTTAGCAACCTATTAGGGAATACACCCGAGGGACACAAGGCGTCTCCACGGTGACGATCGCATCACATCATCGCAAATGGACGGCGGCCATCTTAATTTGATTAGCAAATCCCATACGAAAGCTTTACATTTATAAAACATGTCCTGTGTTAGGAAGTACATGTTGAGGGCACTCATAAGGACCGCATTCTACAGTATTGACAGTCCCCGTAAGTCTGTTTTAGTCCCCATAAGTCCTGTCTTGTTTTAACAGGTGTGTATTCGTTTTGGGGGGAGACTGACAAAGCCATTGGACCAATAACGAATAAGTAGTCCGTACAGGGAGTATAGGTTTCACTTTTCTTGAACGACTTCTGCGTTTAAATACAACACCATGATGACAGGAAAATCTAAACCATCTGATCTCTCAGATATAAACCTTAGACCTTGCTATTAAACAAGACAAGGAAATTATTATATCGATGTGAAAATATGACCCAAAGTCAATGAAAATGCTCACTGTTTGTAGTGTCTCTGAATGCCGGTAGATTAATAGTATATTACTGTCTGACTATGACGAAAGTATCATTAAACTAAGCCATATCCTGAACTGTGATAGTTAACACTCTCCTAGAGACTATGAAGCAGCCATCTGGTGGTTACCCCAGACTCAAGGCACCAGTCTGGGGCTCTAGACCCAGGCCAAGAGACCACTAGAGCTCAGCATGGTACCCCTTTTAAAGGGTGATGCACCCCTAAAGCGGATATAGAAGGAAGGATAAAGGGCCATATTACAACCTATTGCGTTGTTTGCTCTATAACATGTTGATTCATATGTCTTGACATTGTGATATATAGGCCTAAAGGCCGAGACAATAAGAAGACAGTGGTAGAATAAATTCAACCACACCTTTGTTTTATCACAAAACCGGATAGAAATCTCTGTCTGGTGAAGTCCACGACGCATATTGCCTGTAACAGACAGTTACATCACCTACAGCATGGTCACGCAAGTTAACGTGTCCGACATTTTCGGACTACTAAACAACTATTGATTTAGAACCACAGAGAGTTGCCAGCAAGATGCAAAGGGAACAGGAGCTGCCTCCCCTATTCCAGCACCATTTCAACTTCAACATCATCACATCACCTCCGCTTAGCATAATACAGTGACAACTAAAAGTTACCAAAAACAATTAGTTCAATCAATGTAAGCTAAACATGATGTGGCTGATTTCTGTGTGCGCGCGTGTGTGTGTGTGCGTGCGCATTCATCCTACTTGTAGAGAAATGCCATGTTTTGTATTATTTTTGGGGGTAAATTATTTTGGGAAGCCTGGCTTCCCTTGGTATCCATGAACAGACACCACTGAGTAATAGGGGGTTAGATGAGAAGATGTGGGTATGGGGGTGTAAGGGTAGAAGATTAGTGTCCTTTTACTTTAAGGTCTGGTGTTAGATAGCCTTTTTATACACGGTGAGAGGGAGACAATCATAAAGTTGATTCACTGGTTGTATAGTAGGACCCTGCCGGTTCACATAGGTGACATCACAGAATGCCTGGTCAGTAGGGGTCAGGGTAGAGCTGTTCAGAAATTCATCTCCCTCTCTTTCACTCTTTTTTTCTGTTGCTCTCTGAAATCCACACTGTACTCCTTCATACAAACCACCCATTTGTTAATTCCTCTATCGTGTTTAATTAAATCAGAATTACACAGACCTCCAGGTATCTAAATAATAAGGAAAAAAGAGATACATTGAATGGGAGGATAAAATAAGCAGCCTTACTTCCTGTATTGCCCTAGATTGATTTCCTCGTGTGTTAACTGTAAGCTAAGGTTTTTGCTACCTTAGGGCATATTCCTACATTCCCTGATTCTATACTAAGCCCAGGTGGACACAGACAGTAAAGGCTACACACACACACACACACACACGCTCAGTCACAAACGCTGAAGCCTGCGTGACTGTCCTGAAGTAAAACAGCCAGTTAATCACAGAGGTCCAGTGTGATTCATTTGATTGAGACAATAAACATGTTCACTTCTAAAATGAGGACCCTAAGGAGCCTATCTTGGAGCGAGGTTCATCTATGACCTTTGTAGTTAAATACTGTATATTTATAGAATTATGTAGAAAGCCTAGTCTGGTCAAAGTTTGGGCATCCTAAACCTTCTGGACGTTGTTCCACGATCTTGGAACTCGTTGATTAATCGCAGCGAGGAGATCGTTCCCCCGTCTGCAGTTCATCTCCTTTGAGTACTGACCAGACCTGGGTTCAAATAGTGTTTGAAAAACTTTAAAAAACTTCCAGTGTTTGACTAAACCTGCCTGGAGTGCTATGGACGGGGTTTGCACTTTTGAGCCATTTCTATTGGTTTCATTGCAACAGGCAAGCTCAATCAAGCACAAATGCAGTATTTGGCATGGTTTCAAATAGGATTTGAACCCATGGCTGATACATACATACTGTACTACACAGAACATGACTGCATTGGCTCAAACCACTGGCTTCCGAAAGTCCCACTTTATTATACTGTAGTTGTTAATCATCATATTTTAGCATATTACCTGCAAATCCTTTTTCTTTTGAAAAGTTGAAAACGTTTGCTGAGAGGTGATATTTGGAAAAAGTCTTGGTCCAACATCAACTCATCAACTCACTGCATTGTTTGACGTTCATCCATCGTTTTCTTTTCAGATTGACCGCTACTTGTAGTTTCAAGCTGTTCCGTGTGCAGCCTTTCTCAAGGCCCTGTGTATGGAAACAATATATGTTTTATTAAAACAATAGCCAGTCTTTGTGAGAGGGGTTCTTCCAGCTGTGGATTAACCAACATAGCGTTCAAATCCCACCTCGAGCGGGAGATACATTTTCAACATGTCCAGACACTATACTGAACACCAGCCAAGAATCGGACACAAAATGGATGCCCAGACGTCATGCATGTATTTATATTACAGAAGGATTTATACTGAAAACACACCCAGTCTATCAAGTTGTCCATTGAAAGGAAACATTTCCCCTTCGATTCACATGGTAAGAGAGAAAGTCTTATCGGCTCATCAGTAACAGCAGTAGCAGACTACAGTGATAATATGATGGTTTATAGGACTTTGGAAATTGAGATGTTGTTATGTCTTAACTTCTTTGATAGCTGTAACTTATAGTGGCTGTACTGCACATGACTGGGGAATAACCAAGGAAATAACTGTAAAGCAAACATTTCTTACAGCAAATTTCAACAGATTTTGAAAAAGTGCTGAAATGCCTGTGTGTGGCACTTTCATAGAAACTATCATTTTCACCAATTTCCTCATATTGACCTTGCTTTATGGCAGCAATTCCAGTGAAATATAGTTGCGCCCAATTTGACGACTCCGCTCACCTATTCAGCCCTGGTCGATCTATCATCAGGATAAGTTGACATTACTCTGACTCGCATCCAAGATCCCAAATAATACCTCTAGCCTCTAGTGTGTGTGTGTGTGTGTGTGTGTGTGTGTGTCATCACCATCATTCACAGCTCTCTGATAGACCATGTGGAAGTGATTGTCAGTCTGCATGGAGGGAACCTGGTTCTCCTTAGAACGCTACATCTCCATTCATCATGATTTCTCATGGCATGTGATAGATGTCAGATATCACTTGAGTCCTTTTGAAACTATAGTCTGTGGTAGATTTAATGGACGGGTATATGGTGGCATGTGGATCGTAATGTTGCCCTCTCCACTTTGTTGACTAAATCCAACAAGACTTCCGGTGTATTGATACTGACTATCTTAAAGCAGATCTTCTATTGGCTATAATCACTCTTTAGTCACTTGAGTTATATTCATCTTTTGAAGTTTTTCGTCAGATTGATTGCCATTGGCAGGACTGTGATTGGTCTACTTTCCCAGCAGAACTCAGGGACAGGGACATTGTCCAGTTGTTTTGATAGAGCCCAGATCACACACATGCACACCCACAGACACACACATGTAGTTATTTTGTCACGCAGACACGCACGCACACACGCCCCACTTGACCTGTGAGGTTACAACATGGTGGTTAAGGTTTTTGTCACAGTCTGACTGGTCTACTGCTGCACTACCCAGACAGCCTGTTTATTACTAACTCACTCTGGGAATTTAGGAGGGAGGGGACTTTGTGGTAGCGCAATTTCTCTGATTAGGTGGTCAGACAAAATGATGGTCGTACCCTATTTGCTGAGTCTATTTCATTTTTAACCCTTATTTTACCAGGTAAGTTGACTGAGAACACATTCTCATGTGCAGCAATGATTTGGGGAATAGTTACAGGGGAGAGGAGGGGCATGAATGAAAAGAGTACATTTTGAGGGGGATCCCAAAATGTCCGAATACATTGGTACATGTCACCCTATTAAAATATACTGACAGAGATTTCTGTTGAATCTCTGACAGATTAGGAACTCCAGTTCTGTGATTATTTCCACTGACTATGAATAACCTTGAACAGCACATTAGTGTCATCATCACCTCAAGATACAGTAAAAATAGTCCTGCCTGAAGTCCATTTAGGTAGGATCTCACCCCAGATAACACCGAACCACTAAACTGACAGACGGACGATCTGAAAGATAACTACACACCGCGATAACAGTGAACTTTACATGAACAACAACCAACATCCAAATATTTTTACAGTTTTAACCTGCTTAATTGCGATTGAATTGAGATGTGTCTATTTAGACTGCTAAAGTAAAGGGACCCAGCCCCGGTTGTGTCAGCTGTCTGGTGTGGCTTCAATGAAGGACTTTGACATGTCTTCTATGGAGATGTGGTTGAGTGAGAGAGTTGTGGGTTGTGGGTTGGGCTCCATATGCTTGCGGTTGCATGTTTATTGTTTTTGGCACTCAGCTCACAGTACCGCTTCAGATGTGATTTTGTATGGCGGTTAATTTAATTTCCGAGAGTTTTTTGTGTGAGGAACAGATCACACTTTCCAACCCCTCGATCACAACATTAAATGTTACAGGCGAACAATTATTCTATTCTGTTCTATATTTTTTTCCCCATTTCTTTTCTATTCTATTTTATTCAATTCTATTCTGTGATATATGTATGATAAATCCAACATATGCACCACACCGAACGCACTGCAACTGCCTCTGCAATGCAATGCTGCAAGGAAAACACAATGCTGCAAGGAAAACACAATGCTGCAAGGCAAATGCAGTGTTTCATTGGAAATGAATGTAATTCTGGTGTACCGTTCTGGTGTACTGAAATTACGTTGAACCAATGTGGAATAGACAGTGGTGAGTGCGGTCGTTAGATTTTTTTTTGCTTTCCCGCGCCACTTTATACACAGAAGATCTCTGCTAAACATAGAATCCCAGGGTTCATCTGTCTCTCTGTGACCTTCTGAACCGAAGTTGTAATTGTTACAAACAAGTGGCGTATAAAAATATGCTTAAAACTGAGATGACTACATTAAAATATAAACAGTAGGCTGTAGGCCTATTTCCATTATATTGGAATACAATTCACATTCAATCAATTGAGTTCTATTTTGCTACTTGTAGGCTACTGTCTGCAATATATTTCATGATGTGTAGCCTAACGTGCGCAATGATGTGCCAAATCAGTGATTTAGTGCATTTTTATTGGGTAAGCATTAGAACAGGCAGAGCTATTTCTCTGTAATCCTCATTATAACAGCAAGAGGTATCCATCCCATAGTTTTACTGGGCAGCTAAAGACAAGGCAAGAGATATCGTCCCATAGAAGTTGAAGTCAGCTTTTATAATTGTTTATTTGCAGAATTAATTGTTTATTTGCAATAAAACATTTATGAGATCTCATAAAGCAGCTAAATATAACATTTTAAATAAAAGCTCCATTCTACCACTGGCAGACAAACATACACCAGCTACTTAAACAGCAGTCCTGGTCAGAATACAGAACAGACTAAACATAAAGACCTAATCTTAATAGTTTAGTCAGTGTATCAATTGTGTATGGTATGGATGCAGTTTAGGAGTCTTGTCATGTCTCTGGACTTGGGATTAAGAGTGTCTGTTGGCGCTCAGACTATGTTCTCTCCCCTTCTTTACTCCAACACAAATACACACACACACACACAAGCACACAGTACACACAAAGCAGAAATCCCCAGCACCACCAAGATACATGTTGCCATCAGATATCCCTGAATACCACTTCTCTGTCAGCGGTCCAGCCCTGATAACTTCATAAAACGAGCCAGATAAGACAACCTTTAGACATAACTAAAGGGATTCTTTTTTTAATGGATTTGTGGCATGTGTCGTTGTACGATTCTGTTTGACTTGGGTTGTCCTTTCAGAAATAGAATACAGTTGGCTGATTGTGTATTGGCATTTGAAGAGAGGGAGGGAGGGAGGGAGATATAGCATTACCTCAGAGATGACATTTCAACCCTTTTGGAATGAGGAGAAGATAAAAGTGGATGGAAGTGTGAATGGACCGCTGGGTTTTTATGAAAGTGAGACACCACTTGGAAGTGAGAAGAAAGAGAATGGCTGGTTAGTAGGTTGGATTGATGAAATAAACACACAGAGAGAGACACACACACACACTTCAAAAGGAACACTTCACCAGATCGAACAAATGACTGGAACTCCGGATGCTTCCAGGATTCAGTTAACCCCCTGACTTCTGGGAACACAAAAGTTTATTCTATAGAACTGTCTTCTATAGAACTGTCTTCTATAGAACTGTCTTCTATAGAAGCAACACTGGATGATAGTTTAGTCCAAAACGAGGGTCCTCTTCTTCTCCCTTCTTTTCTCCCTCTTTTCATCTCTCGCTTTCATTCAATACAAACGGACAAACATCATTCACATCCCATCTCGTTCCAATGGCCGAGCCACAATGGTTGAGAAACTGCCGTTAAGACAGAATGGAGAGAAAACATTCTGCCAGGTTTTTTTTTTTTAAGTCCATGGTCCCCCTCTGAAATCACAGAGTGTGAATGAGCCATGGTCATCTTTAACGCTTTGAATGAAATCCCATTATGAACAACCTGAGACACACTGAGGTCTAACCATGGTTATCTTAATGCTTCCAATGAAATCCCATTAAGAACAGTGTGAGACACACTGAGGTCTAAAGGCTAAAGACGACCACCACCTATTGTCCTTCAGATGAAAACCAGCTCTGTGGTCCTTTCGCCCCTCAGAGCAGATTACTAATCTCCTTCTCTTTATCACCCCCAAATGTCCGCCCAGTGATAACACACATCCATCTGCCAAGCATCACTTGGTCTGCAGCTTACATACAAATGTGGCTCTAGTCTAGTTTGACCTCACAGATCAGATCAAGACGGCCGATATGGAGCACTTGGTCCAGCAGTGAAGTCTACAAAGTGGGGATGACTGTTAAAATGGCCACCCTATAACACATCTGGTATATCGCTCACAGTTGTAGCACTTTGTCCCCTTTCTCATAATAACCAGAAACCTCTGGAGGTGGTCAGTAGAGAGAAGGTCGAGGGCATCTCAGTAAAACAGGTAGAGAGTAAAAAGGCCTGCTGTGGAGACTTTTAATTGTTAGTCTCTTTTTCTCTCTTATTTGTTTTTTTTTTTGCCTCTCATCTATCCGTCACACAGCTCTGTTGTTCACTGCAGAGTGTCTCTCTCCTCCCGACAGCTCTTCTCTGTCTTATCACCAGGCCCATCTTAGGGCCCTCTCAGATCTGTGTTTCATCGCTGACAGACCCCCATGCCCATAATCACTCTGTGTGATGGTAAACTTGTCACTTTGACACACACAGAAAAAACACAAAAACTCGCGTGCACAGACACACACAGACACACAAACGCACGCGCACACACCACCGTCAGAACCCCCCCAACGCTGGGTGAGTGATAGGCCCTAACTTTCCAATGAATGGAGGAGATGGTGGAAAAAGACTTGCAGACTAAAAACGTCTCTCTTCTTTAGACCCCTGTGGCTGTAGACATGATGAGGAGATTAGAGTTATGGGTCCACTTAGCTGGAGCGCAGGGTCAATATCTGTTAGACACACTCCCAGAGAAAGTGTTTGTGGGGCTTTACAGCTATCCATGTATTAGCCATGTCCCTGATTGGATTATTTACTTTCAGTTATTTCCGTGGTGTTTTAACCAGATGTTTTTGATGGATTTGAACCCTCTAAATAAGTTTGATTGATTTCCAAGTCATAAACAGATTAGATTTTATCTTCTTGACTCCCGGCTGATGTTTACGTAAGATGTCCAGAAAAGAAACACAACAGCACAGTTCCAGAAGTCCCATTTCCAGGACTAAACATTTCTGGCTTCCCTCACAGATGCTCTGAGCATCCAGATGTTTGGCTGCTACAGCTGAAACTACTACTTTGAAATAAATCAAACTCCTCCAATCCAACACTACTAATCACACACAGATGAATGGAGAGATCATAGATGAGCGGAATGGAGAGATCATAGAGAGCTGTATGTTCAACAGCCACTAAACAAACAGTGATGTGGGAGGATACATGTCAAGCCCATAGAGAACACAGTCCTGTGTTATAGTGTGTGTTGTGCTGTTCCCCTGATACCACTCACATCTTCATCTAATTAAAGCAATGCACACACACACAAAGCATCCCTCAGCACTCCATAATTGATTTGAACTGTTTCCTGAGGAATATGACAATACAATTAAATGGATAGTCCCTATGGGAAGACCCATTCATATTTATACAGCTGTTAACAGGGGAGCACAGACATGTCCCTGAGTGTTTAAACAAGTGAAGCAACAATCTATCCATTGAATCTCTATCGCTAAAAGCCTTGAATGGTGTGTCCTCTGTTGTTGTGAGGTTTGGAAGAGTTAAAGTGGAACTGACAGTGTTTTAGCAACATGAAATCTTATTACAATCTGTTCATATACACCCCCAGGAAGAATAGGACCCCTTTTTTTTTACATTTTCTGCAAGCACTTAGATATGGTCATTTTCACGTTTTCATAAATTCATAAAATGTTTGGGAATGAGGTATACTAAGGCATTTGTGAAATCTCTATTGCAATATAGAGTGGGAAAGCGGCCGTGCATTTTGACAATTAATAGACACTGCAGTAAATAAAGCCTTATGAAAACATCTGTTTTGTCCAGGACCAGAGCTATAGTAGGCCTATATGCCAGTAAGTCATTTGCCACATGGGCCTGCCATCATTAACTTAGAACTGGACTGTGTGTTTCCAGGCAATAGGGCCTGCCGTAATTAACTTAGAACTGGACTGTGTGTTTCCAGGCAGTAGGGCCTGCCGTCATTAATTTAGAACTGGACTGTGTGTTTCCAGGCAGTAGGGCCTGCCATCATTAACTTAGAACTGGACTGTGTGTTTCCAGGCAGTAGTGCCTGCCGTCATAAATTTAGAACTGGACTGTGTGTTTCCAGGCTGTAGGGCCTGCCGTCATTAACTTAGAACTGGACTGTGTGTTTCAAGTCAAAGTCACCATTGTTTCAAGTCAAAGTCACCATTATTAGTCAGTTGTACAACCGAATGCCTTCAACTGAAATGTGTCTTCCGCATTTAACCCAACCTCTCTTTATCAGAGAGGTGCGGGGGGGGCTGCCTTAATCGACATCCACGTCTTCGACGCCCGGGGGAACAGTGGGTTAACTGCCTTGTTCAGGGGCAGAACGACAGATTTTTACCTTGTCAGCTCGGGGATTCGGTTACAAGTCCAACGCTCTAACCACTAGGCTACCTGCCGCCCCAGGTAGCCTAGTAGCTTAGAACTGCCCCTTTAGACCATTAGAACACATCTTCCAAAACCCACAAAATACACCTGAATGGATTTCTGCAAGTATGTAAATACCATGTGATTCCTCTTACATTTGGGAACTTCACAGTCCTATTGATGGAACAGCAAGATAAACAACTAATGCCAGCCAGAGAGAGATGAGCTAAAATCTAACCAGGGAACATTAGATAAACCCTCTCAAACTTTTTCAGCTAGCTGGCTGTAAAAGTTGCACTGATTCACGATGGGAATAGTAGCCTGCTCGGGAACTTGCCTGCCTGCCTGCCTGCTCATTTTATCGATGCCAAATACTTTTGGTTGACAACTAAGATACAGTGAGGGAAAAGAGTATTTGATCCCCTGCTGATTTTGTACGTTTGCCCACTGACAAAGAAATGATCAGTCTATAATTTTAATGGTAGGTTTATCTGAACAGTGAGAGACAGAATAACAACAAAAAAATCCAGAAAATCGCATGTGAAAAATGTTAGAAATGGAATTGCATTTGAATGAGGGAAATAAGTATTTGACCCCCTCTGCAAAACATGACTTAGTACTTGGTGGCAAAACCCTTGTTAGCAATCACAGAGGTCAGACGTTTCTTGCAGTTGGCCACCAGGTTAGCACACATCTCAGGAGGGATTTTGTCCCACTCCTCTTTGCAGATATTCTCCAAGTCATTAAGGTTTCGAGGCTGACGTTTGGCAACTCGAACCTTCAGCTCCCTCCACAGATTTTCTATGGGATTAAGGTCTGGAGACTGGCTAGGCCACTCCAGGACCTTAATGTGCTTATTCTTGAGCCACTCCTTTGTTGCCTTAGCCGTGTGTTTTGGGTCATTGTCATGCTGGAATACCCATCCACGACCCATTTTCAATGCCCTGGCTGAGGGAAGGAGGTTCTCACCCAAGATTTGACGGTACATGGCCCCGTCCATCGTCCCTTTGATGCGGTGAAGTTGTCCTGTCCCCTTAGCAGAAAAACACCCCCAAAGCATAATGTTTCCACCTCCATGTTTGATGGTGGGCATGGTGTTCTTGGGGTCATAGGCAGCATTCCTCCTCCTCAAAAAACGGCGAGATGAGTTGATGCCAAAAAAGCTCAATTTTGGTCTCATCTGACCACAACACTTTCACCCAGATGTCCTCTGAATCATTCAGATGTTCATTGGCAAACTTGAGACGGGCATGTATATGTGCTTTCTTGAGCAGGGGGACCTTGCGGGCGCTGCAGGATTTCAGTCCTTCACGGCGTAGTGTGTTACCAATTGTTTTCTTGGTGACTATGGTCCCAGCTGCCTTGAGATCATTGACAAGATCCTCCCGTGTAGTTCTGGGCTGATTCCTCACCGTTCTCATGATCATTGCAACTCCACGAGATGAGATCTTGCATGGAGCCCCAGGCCGAGGGAGATTGACAGTTCTTTTGTGTTTCTTCCATAATCGCACCAACTGTTGTCACCTTCTCACCAAGCTGCTTGGCGATGGTCTTGTAGACCATTCCAGCCTTGTGTAGGTCTACAATCTTGTCCCTGACATTCTTGGAGAGCTCTTTGGTCTTGGCCATGGTGGAGAGTTTGGAATCTGATTGATTGATTGCTTCTGTGGACAGATGTCTTTTATACAGGTAACAAGCTGAGATTAGGAGCACTCCCTTTAAGAATGTGCTCCTAATCTCAGCTCGTTACCTGTATAAAAGACACCTGGGAGACAGAAATCTTTCTGATTGAGAGGGGGTCAAATACTTATTTCCCTCATTAAAATGCAATTCCATTTATAGCATTTTTCACTTGCGTTTTTCTGGATTTTTTTGTTGTTATTCTGTCTCACTGTTAAAATAAACCTACCATTAAAATTATAGACTGATCATTTCTTTGTCAGTGGGCAAACGTACAAAATCAGCAGGGGATTAAATACTTTTTTCCCTCACTGTATATGCTAATTGTGATAATAATTGTTCAATTTCAGCATATCTAGCAAGCTAGCTAGCAAAGCGATTCACGTTTCTTGCTAGCTGACACCTACATGACACCTGCATCTGTAGTTGTAGCCACCAAAAAACGATATGAGGGGAAAAAGTCAGTCATTCACCCACTCCTCCAATGACATGACATCCTCCTAGCAGCTAGCTAGCTAACGTACACACGCTTGTAATTTTATAAAGTAAACGACTCAACTGTTGACTCATACCACTCGCCTGTGTGTCCTATTCGGCCCGCGGGCCTTGTGCGTGAGCTTATTGCCCTTCTTAGTTTGATTGTATTGACATTCCCAACCTTAGTTACAGTCGTCCGTTTTTGTTCAAAATATTGAGTCATTGAAACTTAAACAGTGCATCCCGTGTATATCTGTATCTACGTACTGGTATTGTATCTCTAGATAATGTGTTATATCTGACCAACAGAACCATTACGTCAACGTGTTACATTGTCACCATGTTCAAAGAAAAAACTAGTTGAAGTAATGTAACTTTATGGATTATGGATGGTTTATGGTGGGTTCCACAGGACTTTTGCCTGTAGGTTTTTCCAAGGTTTTTTCCATCCTTCACCCCTCAGTCTCCCAGTATGGCCTGGCTCGACAAATACACCCTCCTCTAGCCTCTAGTCTCGCTGTGAGTAATGGGCTGTCTGTGCCCTTCAAGACAGACATGAAAGATGGACTCTCACACACACACGCATGTGCACACACAGGCATGCGCACACACAGGCATGCGCACACACACACAGACAAACACACACACACACACAGGCGTGCTCTGTGCATCTGGACCAGAGCAAGGTCTCCTCCTCCCACCCTTTGCCTGATGTATAGAGACGTGAGGAACCATGTTGATTTAGCTGTACATCATTACCGTGTCGTTTAAAATCATTGCCGGAGATGTAAACCTGTATCAAATCAAATCAAATGTTATTGGTCACATACCCATGGTTAGCAGTGCAGCAATATCTAGCGTGTAATCTAACAATTCCACAACTACTACCTAATAATCACAAATCGAAGTAAAGGAACGGAATAAGAATATATACATATAGTATTATGGATGAGCAATGACAGAGCGGCATAGACAAGATGCAATGGATGGTATAAAATAGAGTATATACATATGAGATCAGTAATGCAAGATATGTAAACAATATTGAAGTGGCATTATTCAAGTGACTAGTGATCCGTTTATTAAAGTGGCCATTGATTTCAAGTCTGTATGTAGGCAGCAGCCTGTATCCGTGACCCTAGCAATCACTTTTATGGATCGCTTCAAAACCCAGTTTCGCTGTTTTGACTAAAACTGTGATAAACCTGTATTGGTGACCCAAGGAATCGGTTTTATGGATCGAGTCTAGATAGCTGAGCTGTTTGGACTAAAACTGTCATTGTATCAATGACCCAAGCAATCGGTTTTATGGATGAACCCAGTCTAGGGTTAGCTGTTTTGGTCTAAAACTGTCCCCTCCAATGTGTGGGAACATGAAGGCAGGTATTAAAACAGGGTTGTGAGGTTTGGTTTGAAGGACATTGCGAGAGGAAGGGGTCATACGTCATTAAGTTTGACCGCTAAAAGTTTGACCACATAAAATGGATACTTAAATAATGCATAAAACGCCATGTTGTACGTTAGCGTGGGCGGTGAGAAGGAGCGGACCCTGACCATAGTGTCACCACTCCTCTGTTGAGTGACACTTTAACAAGAAACTCTAAAAACAACATAGAAAGGCTCTAACATGAAATCATCCCAACACATAACAACTCGAAACCATCTTAAGCAGGGCATTAGCACTTGGATTTCCACAAAGTATACCGCTGTGACGTACCACAGGCAGAAATTATGGACAGGAGGTCATGGACACTGTCAAAACCCACCAGACCCCAGCTCGTAAAAAACAACTTGGGTAGTGGAGGACACACACACACACACACAGTATAGTGCTGGGGCTAAAGGAGGGAAAATGAGAATAGAGATATCTTTGGCTGTGTGAGTTTAGAATCTTTAGTGGCAGGAAGAGTGGCAGTGCTGTCCGGGGGCTACCGAACCTCAGCACCATTTTACTGATGGCCTGTAAACCCCTCATTATCTCTGAGCCCGGTGGGTTACATATAAAACTTCATTTTAAACAGGAGAGAGACTGGTCTGGGGGGTATGGGTGCTTGTGCCCTCCCCTCTGACTCATAGTAAAATGACACCCTTGATTTTGACAGGTTTACAACTCCCCCCTTAAAAACAGACAGCCTTTTAGCTTCCTCAGAGGAGAGGAGAGAAGATTCCTGTTCCTTGTTTATCCAAACGGAAATTCCAGGTCTTAGTGAACCGGAACAAGAAGGATCAACGCTTCCTTGCTTCCCTGCCTCAACCCAATGCCTGGAGAAGAGAGGGAGGGGGCGGGGGAGAAAGGTGGGAGAGAAAGAAAGAGAGAGAAGGGGGGGTGAGAGAGAGACTGAGGGGCTCCATCCCATGTGTGTACCTGACACACATCGTTGCACAGCATTCTGGGCCTGTCACTCGTCCTGCTTGCCCCGCTGACTGCAGTCAAGAATCCTGCCAATTAGATGGAGCAGGACTTTCCCATAAAGCCTGTTTATTTGTGTAAACAGATCTGGCTCCCTCGCCAGCCTAACGGCTGAGGATGTTGTTTCTATCGTAATATGAGGAGATTAATCTTTCAAATCTTAGACAATTAATAGTTAAATGTCAACAGCCTGCGGTCATAAAATGCAAATATACCTTGATTCATTCCATCATTTTCTTTATTGGGCCAAATCCTCCATGTTTCAGCATCTTCTCATGGGGGAAATGAACTATTTTAACCCCAAATGTGTTTATGTTCCCTGGTCAGCACCACTAGACACCTTTCATCACTTCTCTGTTGTCTCTACGTTCTTTTCCTTTTCATTTTCAGGGACAGCATCTACTCCTACTACAGATCACTACGCTGCATTATGTGGGGCCAGTCAGATGGGAAACATAGGGAGCGCTTTAATGTAATGTTGTAGCGTTAAGGAGTCTTAATGGAGGTGTTATCAAGATGATCCAGACGTGATATTCTGCAGCACCAGAAGGAGTTTAAAACCGCATGCAGCTCACAGTCACTTAGTGGACTTATCCACACACTCCTCATTTATCAATCTTTCATTCAGGCCTCAACAACGCCCAAGAGAATTCCCTCAGCACTAGAGGACTACCACTCCAATTGTCATGGTAATGAATTAACCATTTTAAATCATTCATCTTTTAGATCTTCCAATTAAGAGAATGATTCACATGCACTTCATACCGAACACTGTGCAACATTGGAACATGTTTATTGTTTTAACCATGTTGTCCTGTCACGGTTCTCTCTACAGACGTTTATTCCATTCCATTACAGTTTATTCCATTACATCCCTCTGGGCGCAAGTATAGGGCACCCCACGGCAAGAAAAACAGAACTAGACAATAATTTGTGCCAGGTGTGATATCCCTCCTAAATAGCTTGGGCTAATGTTCCTATCGACCCAGTAAGGCCAGCAGGCTAGTCTCTTTTTATTGGCATGTAACTGTTATGAAAGTTGTACTGTCAATTTGTTTTGTATTTAAACACGACTTTAAACATGTACATGACACTGCAACAACATTTCCCCATGGGGACAATAGAGTCAGTAAAGTACAGTGCCAATGCTAGGAATCAGATGTCCCTTATGAACAGTGAAGTCCAGACATTATGGAGTAACAGTACCGTTATAACAGTGAAGTGCAGACATTATGGAGTAACAGTACCGTTATAGAAATAACAATACAGTCTCAATGACAGTGTTTCCACACCCTTCTTTCCAGGCCTTGTAGGAAAGCCATGGTTCACTCTATGGTAGAGGTGATGAGTGATGGGCGTTTACAAGGGCGTGTGTGTCTGTGTGTGTGTGTATCTGCGTCTGTGTGTGTGTATCTGCGTCCGTGTGTGTGTGTGTGGCAAATAGCCATTTCAGCAGTCTGGCCATTTAATCACTTCCCATGCAGTGCTGATGGCAAATCCATCAATGTCTCTCAGTAGAGACTACAGCCTGCAGGCTGTTTATTGTCTTAGAAAAGTAAGCAGCCAGTGGCATCCGTCCACCAAATGGACATCTAGCATGGAACTATATCTTCCTGACAGTTTCCAGATGATCAGATGAGACGTTGGGTATTTGGTCCAGATGAGAGCTGTGGCGTTGTTAATCAGGCAGACATCTTTATCAGATTTCATCATCGTGTAACCTTCCAAGGTAATACCTCTTCACTTGTGTTTCAGAAACAATCCTATGTAATCCTAATACCAGATTAGTGAATATTTTCACAGTAACTGTCAGTGTTGTAACATACAGATGAGATGAGAGACAGAGATAAAGGAGGCCATAGATAAATTGACCAATAATCTCCAGGCATAGAGGTGTTCTCGTTTGGGTAAAAGTCTGTCTTCCGTCCTCTCTCCTCCGTGACCCGGAAACTGATATGTGGTTGAGGAGTGTTCGTTTCTTAGTAGGCGAACAAAGGAGTGTCCTCACCTCCTCGTTTCCCTCCTTTTGACAAGGAAGCACAAGTGTATCCTACCGCAGAAAGGTTTTGATATCTGCCACGCTCCCTTTGAATCAGCTGTTGTATTGGACATCTAGCATGGAACCATAGCTTCCTGACAGTTTCCAGATGATCTGATGAAACGTTGGGTATTACGTCCGGATGAGAACTGTGGCTCCCATCCGGATGATGCACACGTGTAAAAACAATATGGTACTTATCGTTTTATCTATAAAATGTCTTGCACAGCTAACTTAATTTGTTTTGAGCACATTTATTTTGGGATCCACTCCTGTAAACATGTTTTTCCTAATGACGTGCGAGTGGAGAAGGACCGTCTCAATTCAGGCAAGCGCATTTCCATCCACGTTCACTCTCCCCGCCGACTCTCCTCAATTAACTCTGACCTTTTTCAAAAGGAGGCGAGAGAGGATGGAGGAGAGAGAGGACGCAGGAGGTGAGCAAATCTAATAGATAAAAGGCCATAGTTTTGAGGTCTAAGTCAACACCTCATTTCCTTTTCCTGGTGACCTCTAGTGACCTTTGAGGGCGTGGTCAACCCTTGTTTATTACCCTGCATTACTCATGGAGCTCTTAGCGCCTCTCCTGGGTCTCTCTCCCCCACTGAAGGACCCTCCCTACGGACTAGGAGAGGTCAAGCCTCCTGGTCCACCTCTCCTAATGGATGGAGCTCCCTGGAGCTGCCAATCATAAGCTATTAAAAGACATATCTGATCGAATAGATGCTTGATCTCTGTCTGAGCCACTCAAGATGCTCTATTGCTCCCCTCTGCGTTTCGATTGCAATGTTCTGAGTTCTAATTGGAATGGTGGCTGGGATCCATGATGTCATAATTCCATCAGGAGCCAAGAGGTTCATACCAGAGTCATCTCTATCTATATCTTAGTCTCTGGTATCTACTGTAGTCTGGGGATATTTAGTCTCTGGTATATACTATAGTCTGGGAATATGGGGGATGTGTACTCTCTGGTATATACTATAGTCTGGGAATATGGGGGATGTGTAGTCTCTGGTATATACTATAGTCTGGGAATATGGGGGATGTGTACTCTCTGGTATATACTATAGTCTGGGAATATGGGGGATGTGTACTCTCTGGTATATACTATAGTCTGGGAATATGGGGGATGTGTAGTCTCTGGTATATACTATAGTCTGGGGATATGGAGGATGTGTACTCTCTGGTATATACTATAGTCTGGGAATATGGGGGATGTGTACTCTCTGGTATATACTATAGTCTGGGAATATGGGGGATGTGTACTCTCTGGTATATACTATAGTCTGGGAATATGGGGGATGTGTAGTCTCTGGTATATACTATAGTCTGGGGATATGGAGGATGTGTAGTCACTGGCGTCGTGACGTGACTGTGATGACTGCTATTTATCAAATAATTACCTACTGCGTTTAATTGTTACTCAATTAAATTAATCATGTAACAATTAATCCATTAGTAATTTCGGGCACCATGGGAAAAGTCTATTTAATGAGTTACCGTTTCCCAAATTAACTCAAGAATATATCGATATCATACCAGTCATCAATCAATCATTTCCTCATATCGGTCTCTTTCTGAACGTCGTTGACCTTCTAAATCTGCACAGACCCTATCCTAAGTGATGAATTAGCGATACACAACTTGGCTTAATTATTTATTTACTAACTAATCGGTGTAGGTTATTGATTACTGAACATAATGCAATGAAAAGTCCCTAGTGGACTAACCCGATATGACGGCTTGTTACACAATGGAAAGGGGTGGAGCAAAATAAAGAGCTGGAGAGACAAAGCGAGTAGACTTATCGTACATACATTTGGACGCTACGCTCACTGTAAATATGAATATTTAGCACCCTAACAACCGCTCATTCGGATTAGAAATGCAACATATATTTATGCGTAGATGTCTTTCTCTGTCGTCTCTGTTGAAACCACTCGATCGGTCTATGGGGAGTGGTTTAAGGTAAGTATCTGGTTGTCCACCAGAGGTCACAATGTCCTTCTTAGTTGTAGGCTTCTTTGTCTGGGAGCAGTGAGAGGGATCTATTCTTCCCTCCCGTCTTGGTCAATTGTCCTAGACTACTTCACAATACCCAGCTGCAGACTGAGAATGTTTGGTCTAGTCTTCACCTTCTCCACTCGTCGAGAGTTTCAGAGGATCTTACCATTTTCGGGGTCTTGTATTTTTAACCATTTCAATTTGTACTACGTCCTCACGTTCTCTGGTCTGTATTTAAATTCTCAGCGAGTCCTTTTAAGCACTCTGGCTTTGGAGGGTGGTTTCATCATGTGGACACAAACTCTGACCTCATTAGGGGCATGGTTTAGTTAGTGTGCGATGGGCATGAAAAACCATTATCTCATTAGAAGACTAAATTCACATTTCTATCTTTTCAAACATAATTTCATTGTTCTTCATATTGTATGGACATCCTATAGTGTGGAAACACAGCGCATTCCATTGTTCAATACTGCAGGGCAAGAGAGAAAGTTTACGACCGGCGTTAAGTCGTAAAACCGGCCCAACTCCATCCCTGTCCCCCTCTGCGGGAGAGAGAGAACGCTGTAGAGCTGATCCACTATAACCTGATCCTTTGGATCCTCACAGGAGAGTCATGACACTGGTGTATACTGTAGTCTGGGGATGTGGGGGATGTGTAGTCTCTGGTATATGCTATAGTCTGGGAATATGGGGGATGTGTAGGTTCTGGTATATACTGTAGTCTGGGGATATGGGGGATGTGTAGGTTTAGGTATATACAGTGGTATGGGGATATGGGGGAAGTCTAGTCTCTGATATATACAGTAGTCTGGGGATATGGGGGATGTGTAGGCTTTGGTACATAATGTAGTCTGGGGATATGGGGATGTGTAGTCTCTGGTATAGACTGTAGTCTGGGGATATGGGGGATGTGTAGGCTTTGGTACATAATGTAGTCTGGGGATATGGGGATGTGTAGTCTCTGATATATACAGTAGCCTGGGGATATGGGGGATGTGTAGGCTTTGGTACATAATGTAGTCTGGGGATATGGGGATGTGTAGTCTCTGATTAGTCTCTGATATATACAGTAGTCTGGGGATTTGGAGAATGTCTAGGCTTTGGTACATAATGTAGTCTGGGGATATGGGGGATGTGTAGGTTTTGGTACATAATGTAGTCTGGGGATATGGGGATGTGTAGTCTCTGATTAGTCTCTGATATATACAGTAGTCTGGGGATATGGGGGATGTGTAGGTTTTGGTACATAATGTAGTCTGGGGATATGGGGATGTGTTCATGAGTTATTGCTGTAATAAGTGACCGTCAGTCATATTACTCCAGATATTTGTTTATTATATATTTGGAAAGTCCTCGGAAAGCCTCTGGAAATCGAGGACAGTTCAGATCAAAGAGGATGTGATGGGAGACAGATTGGAACTAAGTAGGTAGACCAGCTCCAACATGATGAGGATACAGAGAGAGGTCTGGACAAGGTTATAATGGGGTATTAAGGGGTCATTAATGGGTTACAAAGGATTAAAAAAATCCTATGTTTGACGTAATCCTCTTTTCAACTCGCTGACTCAAAGCGAAAATAAAAATCAGTCAAGAATAAACCAATTGAACATGACGTGCATTGTTGTTAATGTCCAGATAATAGTGTGTAGTCATCTAAATGTATCGATTGTTGGAGGTTATAGCTTTGTGGTGTTACAGCTGGAAACAGTCATTATTAATCACATGGTAAATGATCACCGCAGAGTCATCTGCTTGTGTGAGAGAGCTAAGAGAGAGCCAAGTTCTACTTTAGGTAGATAGAGGAATATTCATCTGTAATTAATCAATGCCATGATTGCGTCCTTACTTCTCCTAAAGCAGGGTTGCTTGCATGCATGTGTCCAGCATTCCTTTGTACTGTGTGTTATCTCAGTACTACAGATTACATTATTATTATTATTATTATTATTATTCTCTGGCCCGCCAAAGACTCCACCAGTGTGTTCAGCAGCTGAGGTCCGCCCATGTTATCCCCCTGCAGCCACTGAACAGGGAGACAGGGACAGAGAGAAATAACCATGTGCTGGAGTGAATGGGAAGCAGAGCACTAAGGCTTCCTGAGAAGCCCAGCTTTGGATGACAGCCAGGGATTTCTTTCTTTCCCTCTTTCACTCTCTGTTTCACTCTCTGTCACTCTCTCTTTCGTTTCCTACCAGACAGTATCATTGCTCAATGCTGTGTGTCTCTCTCTGGTCCAACTCTCTCTCTCCTTATTCATCATCCTCCTCTCCTCCTATTACTTTCCATCTCCACTTCTATTCCTGTCTTCTCTCTCTCTCTCTCTCTCTCTCTCTCTCTCTCTCTCTCTCTCTCTCTCTCTCTCTCTCTCTCTCTCTCATATCTGGAGCATACTGCATAGGAACACAGGAGACAACCAACTGTGAAACACACACACTCATAACCCTCCCACGCCACACACACTCATAACCCTCCCACCACACACACTCATAACCGTCCCACCACACACACTCATAACCCTCCCACGCCACATACACTCATAACCCTCCAACCCCACGCACACTAGGCTGCCCTCTGCAGTGCCCTGTATAGGGTCTCATGTGCAGTGTGTTTGAAGTGGCTGGGGGTCGTGGTCCCATTGTCCAGTCCTACACAGAGTGACCCCTTATGCCCATGCACCTCTCTACCCTTCACTCTACTGAATGAAACAACAGATGGTGAAGGCGTTGCTTCAATAGAAACCTAAAGCAGAAAACCAACAGGGAGGAGAAGAGGAAGAAAGACTCAGCAAGATGGCCGACATAAAGGGTGTTTTAAAGAGGTTGGTCAGCTGACCCTAAAGCTGACCCCAAACCACACCCCCGGACCACAGTGCTTTGCTGTATTTTAATAGGCATATTTGAAGAAAATCTCAAAAGGCAGTAAATATCACAGAGGGGGCCTTTATAATAATAGCCTTGCTATGTGAATTATATCACCTGTGTGCATGACTTCATGAAACGCCTGGTTCATAGCCCACACAGAAGAGAGCTGGAGCTGGATATGGGTCTGTCTCAATCCTTCAATATCCCATTGGGGAATTGTATTGAAGACAGCTGCCGCTGCTGCAGTAAGCCTCAATGGGGATCAGGCTGTTGCTCTTCTATAGGCTCATGAAGCCCAAGCACTAACTGATTATCTACTGGTGTTATAGCAACAGGCTGTGGACTCTTTAAAGGTGAGCCAGGGTGGTAAATCTAACACATCCGCTGATGTCTGTCTCCATTTATCACCACTACTCACACGTACGCACGCACACACACACACACACACACACACACAATATCAACGTCCTAAACTGTTTGGCTCTAGCTGTAGTATAATTGATTATAAAGGGTGAATGGATTGAAGTGAGGGGATTCAGAAGTTGGCAGGTAACTGAACAGTCTCAGAGAACTTGGCATTGATTCTAGCTCAGAATCTTCCCTTCATTGATGTCTCATCCTGAAACTTAGCAGTATAATTCCTGTGCCCCATCCCATCCCTGTCCCTCCACCCCACAGCTATAAACATCCCCACAACAACAAAGTTTCCATTGAATTAAGGCTAAATTAATTTTTATGTGAATCCCCCGAGTATTCAGATATGCCTAGTATGATAAAGTAGCCCTGAAATAATGGCCGGTCCTGACCTTAGCTCTGCCTTTCGGCACTATGTTTCCATGACACCATGGTTGCTTTGGCAACCCTCACGGAACCCCATGGTTTCCCATCACCGTGACAACACAGAATTGTAGAATCTGGAGGAGGAGTGAGAGGAGAGGAGGACAGGGGTACTGGAGGAGTGAGAGGAGCACAGGGATACTGGAGGAGTGAGAAGAGAGGAGGACAGGGATACTGGAGGAGCGAGAGGAGAGAAGGACAGGGGTACTGGAGGAGTGAGAAGAGAGAAGGACAGGGATACTGGAGGAGCAAGAGGAGAGAAGGACAGGGGTACTGGAGGAATGAGAGGAGAGAAGGACAGGGGTACTGGAGGAGTGAGAGGAGAGAAGGACAGGGTACTGGAGGAGTGAGAGGAGAGGAGGACAGGGATACTGGAGGAGTGAGAAGAGAGGAGGACAGGGATACTGGAGGAGCGAGAGGAGAGAAGGACAGGGGTACTGGAGGAGTGAGAAGAGAGGAGGACAGGGATACTGGAGGAGTGAGAGGAGAGAAGGACAGGGTACTGGAGGAGTGAGAGGAGAGAAGGACAGGGTACTGGAGGAATGAGAGGAGAGAAGGACAGGGTACTGGAGGAGTGAGAGGAGAGGAGGACAGGGGTACTGGAGGAGTCAGAGGGGGAAGGGCACCTGGTTTGTTTTCCTGTCTTTGCCAGTCAACACTAGCAGTGTCTCATCTGCTGACAGTTAAAGTCACCACTGTGGAGGTGGGGGTTACTGGGGTTAGGGTACAGGTCAGGGGGTGTATGGGGGGTGGTGATGAGCCTCCCCTTCCCCCCGCTTCCCGTCTCCTACATCGTTGGTGTCACTAAACCTGAAGGAATGTCCCAACTGAGTCACCGACAGCAGGGAGCCAGAATAAGAATGGAGAGGAAAAGGTCTCAGTCTCTAAAGGACACGACAGAGTACTCCAACATTCTACCTTCACCTGGACAGAAGCACCTTATCAACCCTTTCAGAACCGTTTGTCTTTTAGGCATGTCATGACACAGTAGATGGCGAAGCTACAAAGCAGAACGGAGGTTTTCAGGTCAGCGCCTTTAGCCGAAGTGCGGTAGACCACTTCGGAACGCCATGAAGTAGCATTAGCCAGAAACACCCCCTGCTTCACTCAAGTCAAGAGGGAGGCTTACTGACTTCCAGGCAGACTGAGAAAATGAGTTTGTTTTTCCACCAGAAGCAAACACATCAGAATAAGAGCTGACATGCCCCAGCATCTGGTCGTCAACATGAGTTCTGCTCACTGTTGACAAGGGCACTTCTGTCCATGTGAAAACGTTCAGAATCCTCACTGGCTTAGTCAACTGTTTACTGATGGTTAAGAGAGAGAAAAAGGGGGGTGCGAGGCCAGAGAGAGAGAGAGAGAGAGAGAGAGAGAGAGAGAGAGAGAGAGAGAGAGAGAGAGAGGTGCGAGGACAGTGAGCGAGAGAGAATAAGAGAGAGAGAGAGACAGAGAGACAGAGAGAGCACGAGAACATGAGAACACACTAGATTGTCTGGTAGACATTATCTCTCCTCTGCTGTGCCCACAATCAGGAGGCACTTAGCAGAGCAGACAATCACAGCAGGGGTCACGAGGTCAACACGTCAACCGAACAGGGCCAGACAAAGTAGAGAACGTCGGAGGTGAGACTAGGAGCCCTATAGTCACACCAAGGAGGGCACTTAGTGTGAATGGAGGAGAAAATAGTTGGGTGGGTTATATGGTCCAAAGACAAGAGTGTTTGTATTGTGGGCGTCAAACTATTTCAAACTAGTTCTCTCAAATGGTTAAGTTGTTTTACTAAAGCTCTGGACTGGAGGATGTCTCTTAGTGTAGCTGTCATCTTGTTGACACCTACATGGATGGATGGATGAATTGAACAGGTCAATTATTTTCCTGGTGTGGCATGTGAATGATATTAAATCAAGCTTTTGACATACTTGAAGGATGATCTTTGCTATATTTCAAGATTCCTAATAGCAATATAATGAGCCATACTGTACGTCACACAGCTAGCTTTAGATCTCATACCATTCATCAATACAGAGTTCTCTATATGGGCACCTCCACTAGGCCTACGTATGTCTGAGTTGATGGATGAAGTACTGCACAGCAGTGCCCCCTAAACACCGTGTGTGTGTGTGTGTGTGTGTGTGTGTGTGTGTGTGTGTGTGTGTGTGTGTGTGTGTGTGTGTGTGTGTGTGTGTGTGTGTGTGTGTGTGTGTGTGTGTGTGTGTGTGTGTGTGTGTGTGTGTGTGTGTGTGTGTGTGTGTGTGTGTTTGTGTGTGTTATTCTTATTGACCTCCTGTTTTCTGGGCTGATAATGCCTAGCAGGTTAAAAACTAAACAAGACCTGTTTTTCAGGTGGATGAGGGGAATATATCCGTCTGCGGCCAGTCAACGAGCAGACTGAAATATGGAAGGAGAGATGGAGAGCGGGAGGAAAGAGAAGGAGAGAGGGCTCGGTGCAGGGCGCCTGGTCTTTCTTTCTGTTTATTTATGAATCTAGTTAACAAGCTTTGTGATTCATAAGCCTGTGCTAACAGCCTTTATGGACCAAATGTTTATGTTAGTTAGGCCATCGTCACTACTGTGTGTGTGTGTCTATTTTTTCTCTGTGCTCAGAAGTTATCCCTCATGTTGTACGCGTGGCCCCTAAACACCTCACGGCAGACCACAGCGATTAGCCTCTGATTAATGGGCCAAGCCATTCGATATAGACCGACTGTAAGATAGAGAGCCATGTTGAGAGTAACAACAGTTCGGTTTGTGTTTGTGTCAATGGTAATTTCATAATGATGTTAACTTTAGAAAATAAATCCAGTTCTGTATTTCATAACCCCATTTCAATTTGTCTCAATTTGTCTTAGACTTATTTTAAATATTTTTAAGTGATTTCTTCTTGGTTGTCAGGAAGAAAAGCCTCCTCAAAGACAATCCAAGTTTACTTAGTGCTGTATAGACTATAGAAATCTGGCTTCTCACCAAACACTAGTATACCGTGTGTTTGTCAAGAGCATAGTTCGTGCCCAATGCCATGGTCGCCGTGGTTACAGTCAATCTACAGGACGGGATCTGTGTTTACTGTATGTATTATGGGATGTTGGGGAGGGAGAGGGTGGTCTGGAAGGGACCTATTTGGTCTGGGATCAGTGTGTGTGTGTGTGTGTGTCTTTGAGGCCTGGGAGTACGGCTTCCTCACCAGAACTTCAGAGGCCAGGACCAGGACCAAGTTCATTCATCATGACTCTAATTCTAATTAGATTAGATGGATTGTGCACGTTCGTTGACCTCGAACGTGTGGTCTGATCGTGCCCTCCAACCGTACCCTCCTCTCCCAGGTTAGTCAAGGGGCGAGGAGAAGGGACGGGGGGGATAGGGGAAGGGAACGTGTTCTGGTGTCTGCTCTCATTTTTTACCAATGACAACAAGTAAAAATCTGAATGTGACATTTCTTCATTACATCAGCTCTTTAAATTCTCTCTGAGAAGATGAATAAGTCATTGTTCGTGTTTTTCCCTCATTGTCAAGCAGTCCCATTGCACTCACACATGCACACCCGCCCTATCCCCCCCCACCCCACCCCCACCCCACACACACACACACAAAAGAACCTGTCTGAACGTGACATTTCTTCATCAGCTCTTTACATTTTCTCTGAGAAGACAAACAAATCGTTGTTCGTGTTTTTCCCTCATTGTCAAGCAGTCCCATGGTAACCGTCTCTTCGAGGGTTCACTTTCAAATTGACAAGTCTGATTTCCCCGAAATTTGCTTAAGCTGGAGTTGACATGAGCCAAGAAAACACTGATAGAAAGAGAAAGGAAGTGAAAACATGGACTAGAGCTTTGCCATCTAGATGTTAGTGGTTGAACTGTTAGTGGTTGAACTGTTAGTGGTTGAACTGTTAGTGGTTGAACTGGTATCCCTAACAATACATTAAACACACATCATCAACATATATATATCTGCTATTGGTTAATTTTCTGATGGAACAAAGCTGTCAGTCTTGAGTGGTATATGGGTTAACTTTGTGTTTCCCCTGTATTTTGTATATACTGTACACTGAGTGATGTGTGTCTGGCACATCAGGACTACTCTGTTGGTTTATAGTGGGGTTGCGGAGACGTATAGAGAACACACACACCTCACCCACATTCATTCAGACATTCTCCAGTGCTGGTTTCTCAGCTTCGCATGGCGGCCCTCCTGACAGGAACACACGGAGGAGCACAGCGGCATTCTGGGACCAGGTGGTGCCGAGGCCAATCATGGATGAGATGTTCCGTGTCCCGGGACCAGGCTGGGGTCGTGATCTCTACAGATGGGACGGCCAGACTCAGTGTGAGCTCTCCTCTCCTCACATTGCTCTCCTCACCACTCCCTTTCTGGTCAGACCTCACACTCTGAGATGACGGAGGGAGAGTCCTCAGGCTCATCTTCCTGGCTTTCAACTCTCCTTTCCCTTGTACGTTCCTCCCCCTCTTTCTATCACTCTCTTCCTCCCCTTATTCCTTCTAGCCCGTCTTCTCTTCCATTTCCCTCCATCCCCACTTCCTCTCCTCCATGTCCCTCTTGCGTTTGACTTTTCCTCTTTCTATCCCCCATTTCCTCCCCCTCTTTCCCTATTTTCTTGCCTTCCTCTATCTCCTCGATCTCTGCCTCTTTCCATTCCCCTCCTCTTTCTGCTCCCTCACCCCATCCCCCCCTCACCTCCTCTCCTGATAGTTCCATTCCAAGCAGGCTTAATACCACAGCATCAGACAGTTAGACAGACACACACACATGAGAAGCAGGCAGCGTCCATTTATCAGAGAAGCGAAGCTCTCCGTAAAGATGCTATACTTTAGTCTCTATTCTCAGCAGAGGACATCGTCAGATAAATCAACGGAGAAGATTGGGATCTCACTCTGCACTTTCCTCTCAGAAAAGTATTTTAATGGAACGGCCATGCACTCGTTTGTTAGACCTGGTGATGACATTTGTTCGAGGTTTTCTGGCCCATGATAGGGATAGCGTGGTCGTATTGAAATAATTGTTGACCTCTCTCTGAATGAAAGACAAGGAGATAAAGAGATGAATGGTTTAAAGTCGTGCTCTTGGCCTCGAAGCAGATTGGGGCTCTGCTCAAGGGATTATTGGCATTACAAATGCTGCGAATGTTTATGTGATTCTCAAATAACTCATGACCCAGTAAGACTAGTAGGTGACGCAGGATTTCTGTTTCCCCTTGTGTTTTCTATCAGGTTAATGGACTGTTATAGACTTACAGCTTTTAAGTTCATGTTGGGAATTTGAAGAATATTTTTCCATTGTTGGAAAACATGACAAAATGTTCCTTTCTTGGAAGCAACAAAGTTACTGATCTGAAACGTTGCTCAATCTGTGTCTCGGGAACATTGTAGATGTTGCACGTAAACCTGGTACCCGTCCTCACAGGCGATGTTCTGTGGTCCCATGGAGATGCCAGTGATGTCGACAGACACTCTTTGTCAAGTAGCCAACAGAATCAGGTGGATTTTTTTAGCCATTGTTTTTTGTTTTTCAGAGATTATAAATAATAATTCATTTGAAGCCAGTTACAGCACCGTATACTGTATATAAAATAAAAAGAGGCCAAACTTCTAACAATGCCACAACGAACTCAAATAACTTATTTGTTTGACAATTCTCTCCCCTCTGTTGTCCACTCTCTCCTCCCCCCTGCTGTCCTGTGTGCCTCAGTTGGTAGAGCATGGCACTTGCCATGCCAGGGGTGTGAGTTTGATTCCCACGCAGAACCAGTACGAAAATGTACAAAAATGTATGCATTCACTACTGCAAGTCACCCTGGATAAGAGCTTCTGCTAAATGACTCAAATGTCAAATTGTGAGTAAGCATTCATACGACAGTATTTACAAACTTTCAATGTTTGTGAATCCGGCCACTTCTCACTATTGGCCACTCCTAACGTGGAGGCATTAGTTGCGTTTAAGAGTCCTCTCAACCCCCCAACATTTATTATCCAGCTCTCAAAACATGACAGCCAGGACTCTTCACTCTGTGTGTGTGTGTTCTCCATACGATGGATGGGATAACAAGAGGAAAGCTTATCCCGACCACCCCATTGAAGTCCTTCAAAAATGGTCACCATATGCTTCAGGCTAGTAAATCCTTACTAGATGCAATACGACACATCAAAGTCCTTCATAAAACTGAGTTCAAAAGTGGCATGGATTTTGTATTTCTTCTCTTTTCAGCTGAATCATCATGAAACACACAGACACACACCTCCATCCTGCACCCCCACCCCGCCACACACACACATATATCTCTGAGATTGTAGCCATGGGGGTGAGGGGGTTAACTGATACCAACAGACCCCCAAAATTCACACCACCACCACTCCCTGTCTAACCTCCCTACCTTAACCCCCCCACCATTACTTTAACCATCCACCCTTCTAACCCCCCAGAACTCCAGGTTTATCCTGTTAATAAAGCCTAGGAGTCCTGCTCCCCATAGCCATGAACACAAACACACATATAATGCTCTTCAACAAGTGTTCAGCATCTCTACAGGTTTCATATACAAATCAATTCAAAAGTTGAGACTGATTTCAGCTGTAAGAATTAGAGTATTTACTCAGTGCTTTCCCTTTTCAGTTGTATTACTTGACTACTGTAGACTTACCAGTATTACTAGACTATACTGTAGACTTACCAGTATTACTAGACTATACTGTAGACTTACCAGTATCACTAGACTATACTGTAGACTTACCAGTATCACTAGACTATACTGTAGACTTACCAGTATTACTAGACTATACTGTAGACTTACCAGTATCACTAGACTATACTGTAGACTTACCAGTATTACTAGACTATACTGTAAATTTAACAGTATTACTAGACTATACTGTAGACTTAACAGTATTATTAGACTATACTGTAGACTTAACAGTATTATTAGACTATACTGTAGACTTAACAGTATCACTAGACTATACTGTAGACGTAACAGTATTATTAGACTATACTGTAGACTTAACAGTATTATTAGACTATACTGTAGACTTAACAGTATTATTAGACTATACTGTAGACTTAACAGTATCACTAGACTATGCTGTAGACTTAACAGTATTAACAGACTATACTGTAGACTTACCAGTATTAACAGACTATACTGTACCTATAGGCCCTGGTCTAAAGTATTCCCTATATAGTGCACTACCTATGACCATCAACCTATGGGCCCTGTTCTAAAGTATTCCCTTTATAGTGTACTACCTATGACCATAAACCCCATGGGCCCTGGTCTAAAGTATTCCCTTTATAGTGCACTACCTATGACCATAAACCCATGGGTCCTGGTCTAATGTGTTTCACAATCAAGGGAACAGGATGATAAGTCAGACCAACCATTGTGTACTTCTATTGATTTAACCAGAGTACAGACCAGCAGAGGGAAACCTTTCATCCTTAACTCAACATGTCCTGTAACCCTGCAATAAACCATGTTCCAGTCCTTAAAGACTTTGCACACACTGCACACACACACACACACTGCACACACACACACACACACACACACACACACACACACACACACACACACACACACACACACACACACACACACACACGTGCCCCTCCCTCCTCCCCCCACACACACAATAAACTCCACTCCAGACCTTACAAACACTTAAAGCCACCAGACAAACATAATAAACGTTTAGATCCTGTTGAAATTATAACGTCTGCGCCGCTTAATTCCACCCGATTCCCTATGTAGTGTACCACTGTTGCGCTGGTCAAAAGTAGTGCACTGCATAGGGAGTAGAGTGCCATTTGGGACACAGGCAAAGTATAGATCTAAACAGGAAAAAAGGGACCAGCCCTCACGTAGAAGATTTTAAGGTCAGTTTGTTTGGGTACGTTAGGAGTGCTATGACACACCTGCTTATAAAAGATGACTATCGATATACTAGTGTAATGCATACATTATTATTTGATTACTCACACTTCAAACAGAGCACATTGAGAATGTGTATTGTTCTAAACGGGCTCTAGGGCTTTCCAAATGTTCCTGTTTTTCAGCACCTATGTTATTTTGCCTGTACTAATGTCGTCAGTATTATTAGTCAGACATGAAACATAGATGAGAAATAACACAGCATTAAAACACACCCTATCAAAATGTAGATCTAGATTCACAATCACAGACATCCGTTCACAGACCTCATTCAGTATTTACCAAGGCCTAAAAAGCGATGTCATCGTGGGTTTAGTGACTCTACTCCTGATGTTCTGCAGTAAAGCAGGGCGCTTCGTGTCTGACGGTTTGCCTATAATGTCAGGCAATCGCAAAGGGAGGCAGAGAATGCGTTAGCGGCACATTAGGGCTGACCTCTGTGGCAACGCTGCCACTTGTATCACACATGGGGTCAGAGGTCAGCGTTTCATGTCCCTGTATAGAGTTACAGGGAAACAGGGCTCTCAGGCTTTGTACTGAGACGGGGACTGATTGACAGCCTACCACTAATGCCTGCCATGATGAGGGACGTCTGGGGATCAGGGAATGGATCACTCCTGGTGTTTCATATGGCACTTAGTTTGCCTACAATTTTGGTCATGTCTATGAAGCCAATGCATCGTGCATTTTGGTAATGTCTTGTCATGATTCTCAGTGTAGCATGTAGGTAGAGTCAGGCGCAGGACAACGGAGATGAGTATTCAATGATATTTACTCATAAACAAACTACCAAAATGGGTAGTGAAAATGACATGCTCACAAACATGAAAGACATCTAACAATAAACAAACACGCACAAAACCATGAGGGAAACAGAGGGTATAAATAAGGAACATATAATTATGGGATAGAAACCAGGTGTGTATGATGAAGACAAAAAACATAGAAAATGAAAAGTAGATCGGCGGTAGCTAGAAAACCGGTGACGTCGACCACCGAAAGCCGCCCGAACAAGGAAAGGGACCAACTTCAGCTGAAGTCGTGACATGTCTATAACGCAGATGAATCGTGTATTTTGGTCATGTCTATAACGCAGATGAATCGTGCATTTTGGTCATGTCTATAACGCAGATGAATCGTGAATTTTGGTCATGTCTATAACGCAGATGAATCGTGCATTTTGGTCATGTCTATTACTCAGATGAATTGTGTATTTTGATCATGTCTATAATGCAGATGAATTGTGTATTTTGATCATGTCTATAATGCTGATGAATTGTGTATTTTGATCATGTCTATAATGCAGATGAATCGTGTATTTTGTACACACATTTAGCAGTTCATTCCATAAATTCTTCTAGCTTTAAAACTCTAAACATGCACATACATTAGGCCTTTGCAGAACAAAACGAGTGGAATCTTCTGTGGTAATTTCGTTTTTTTATATTCATGCCATGGTTTGATCTCCCTACTGTTAGTGGTGGAATATAAACACACTGTATATCAACCCACTCTGCTCCTAGAGATAAACACCATGTCTGCTTTATTGGCTTTACATGGCTGATAAAGGCCTCAGACCTGCTAGATCTACACACACTCACACACTCACACACACAGCTTTATACGGCTTCGAACAGCCTCAGACCAAATCAAATGTTATTGGTCACATACACATATTCAGCAGATGTTATTGCGGGTGTAACAAAATGCTTGTGTTCCTAGCTCCAACAGTGCAGAAATATCTAACAATACATAACAATATGCACAACTCTAAAAAGTAAAAGAATGGAATTAAGAAATATTTAAATTTTGGACGAGCAATGTCGGAGTCCAGAGTAGTGGCCTGGAGATGGAAGCTGTTTTTCAGTCTCTCTGTCTCAGCTTTGATGCACCTGTACTGACCTCTCCTTCTGGATGGTAGCAGGCTGGGTGGCTGAGGTCCTTGATGATCTTCTCGGCCTTCCTGTGACACTGAGTGCTGTAGATGTCCTGGAGGGCACACAGTGTGCTCCCGTTGATGTGTTGGGCAGACCGCACCACCCGCTGGAGAGCCCTGAGGTTGCGGATGGTGCAGTAGCCGTAACAATGGTGCATCTGTAAAAGTTTGTGAGGGTCTTAGGGGCCAAGCCAAGTCTTCAGCCTCCTGAGGTTGAAGAGGCGCTGTTGCGCCTTCTTCACCACACAGTCTGTGTGGATGGACCATTTCAGATTGTCAGTAATGTGTACGCCGAGGAACTTGAAGCGTTTCACACCTTCTCCACTGCGGCCCAGTCGATGTGGGCATGCTCCCTCTGCTGTCTGCTGAAGTACACGATCAGCACCTTGTGTTGTTGACATTGAGGGAGAGGTTATTTAGCCAGTGAGGGAGAGGTTTATCAGCCAGTAAACTGAAGGAATGGTTCTCTAACTACACCATCTACTGTTTTACTGCATGGTAGCCAAGTAGACCTAGCCTGGTTAAACC
The DNA here is from genome assembly GCA_030435695.1 of Brachymystax lenok tsinlingensis. Classification (NCBI taxonomy): domain Eukaryota; kingdom Metazoa; phylum Chordata; class Actinopteri; order Salmoniformes; family Salmonidae; genus Brachymystax; species Brachymystax lenok. The sequence continues at coordinate 15,958,746 of CM059812.1, forward strand.
ACACTGAATTCTGTGCACACCATTGTTTCACTTTACATCAATCTGGTTTAACCAGGCTATGAAGACATACCTTTCACTGACACCCACAGCTTTGTCAGACGTCTGGCTCTGGCAAGACCTCCAGTTTAGATACAGTGTGTTAATAGCCAGTTATAAGGACACGTGCACACACACACACTCTCTCACTCACTCTCTCTCCCTCTCTGTCTCTCAATAAAATTTAAAGGGCTTTATTGGCATGGGAAACATGTTTACATTGCCAAAGCAAGTGAAATAGATAATAAACAAAAGTGAAATCAACACTATATTTCTCTCTGTTTCATAAACACACACACACACACACACACACACACATCTGTGTCCCGTTAGATTGTTCCTCACTATTAGTTCCCTTTTTTTTCCCAGATTTAATTGGAAGTCCTCATGGAAAGTTAGTTTTATCAGAAGGTTCCACTTAATTGCTTTGGGAACCAGTGAGTACAGAAAAGACATATGTGGCTCAATTGGCTATTTCTTCATTTATTACCCACCTGTTAGTTAAAGCATTTATTTAGCTTTTACTGCATATCATCACATCTTAATGTCCCTCTAAAGTACAGCCATTTTGTTTCGTTTGTAATGATTTTTACATTCTCTCGATTCTATCATCAGTATGGCCAAGAGTTTTTCTTGGCAACATGACCTGACCAGAGGAAATTATGTGTCCTAGTTAGGCTATAACTAGGATTTAATTGCCTTATTGTTATTTTCCCGACCAGTTTTTCCTGACCACGTACAGTATCCTGACCAGGAGAAACACTGATAAAAGTACAGTTGACCGGGTTCTCATGACAGTTCAGTTAAAGGATGACATAATCCAGGCAGGGAGGAGAGACAGATGACTGGGAAGACACAGGCCAGCCAGAGAGAGGGGGGGGCAGGCAGTGTCCCTGTAAACAATAACACTCCAGCCATTCAGCTGTAATAGGAACAATATTGGGCTAGCAGCAGGGAGCCCAGGCTCTCCAAATAGTCTGACTGACAGCCCCAGAGAGAGCGGGAAAAGAGGGGGGGAAATGGAGAGAGGGGGTAGTTTGGGAGTTTGGGAAAAGAAAGGTGAGGGAGGGAGAGTGAGAGGGGGGGAGAGAAAGAGAGACAGAAAGCAAAAGAGAGGAGACCTGAGAGAGAGAAGAAAAAACGAGACATAGAGAGAGACATTGTGAGAAAGAGAATGAAAGTAATAGAGAGAGAAATAACTTACACGAGAAAGAGAAATTCAGCCAGCACATTTACAATCGAGGAAGTCTCTGCCTTTCATATAGCCAGTGCAGCTCACCCCCTGCCCCCTGCCTCCTCCTGAGAAATTAGGAGCCTCCCTCCTCTCTCTCCCCTCCCTCTCTCACTCCCTCAGCCTCAGTGCTTTAACAGTGTGTAGAGAGGAGATGACAGTCAGTCTACACTGAGCCCTGCTGGATACTAGCTGCGAGAAGCTGAGCCAGGAGCCTCTAGTATCTCCATCCTACTGCATACAGCCCACCATGGATGTCAAAGTACTGGCTGTGTTGACCCTACTGGCTGTGGCCATGGATGTACCTCCCTCTACGGGTGAGTCGGTCTGGGGATGGTTTATCTGTCTGGGCATGTCTTCTACACTCTTAGAAGAAAAGGTGCCATCTAGACATTTGGCTGGTGTTGATGAGAGACGGGATACACAGCAGAATAACTTGTGGTTGTGGAGGTTGTCTTTTGGCTCCTTGTTTGACTGGTTTTGGTAAAATAAGTAAGTGATTGCTGTGATGTGATGGAGAGGTTATACTCAAACTGGTTACATTTGTTTGTTTGTTGTTTGTCTAGTTGCATTTTAAGTAGTAGGTTATGTCGATTATTTGGGAAATGTAGAGGTTTGTATTTGCTTTTGCCTTTATTTATGTATCTTCTTAGTTGCCTTTTGTTGCAAAACTTTCTGTCTCTTCTCAGTAAAACTTTCACAAAGTACTTTTCTATTTTCTTTTAACACTGATATTTCAACCACTTTAATTTCTCAAATCTTACATCTTAACGGCATACAAATGAACAACTAAAACTATTTGTCAAATAAAGAAAGAAAGATCTTACAATTTAGAGGAATGATGGGTCAGGGAGTCAGTGTCCCAAATGGCTAAGTCTCCCCCATGCCAATATCACAGCAATGACCCTCCACCTTATCAGGCTCTATTATCATGCTAATACTGGGTCATTATGTATGCTGCTTACAGCACCAGGCCACAAGTGAGCATCTAGCTACAACCCTGCTTCCCAAATAGAACCCTAATCCCTTATACAGTGCACTACATTTGACCAAGGTCCACAGGGAAACCCATAGGGCTCTGGTCAGAAGAAGTGCACAAAATAGACAATAGGGTTCCATTTGGGATGTAGATAGCTTCTTTCACAACCCGCCTTGTTTAGCCTCTAATTAGTTTCTAGTTTAAAAGAAAGCAAAATAAAATAGATAAATACACAAGTTACCCCCTCCATCACCCCGGCCATCCTGTCACCTTTAACATGCAATCAGGGTCTCCCTGGCTAGGGGTAGTAACAACAGGCTTAGCATAACACAGCAGAGGTTGAGCTAACTTCAATTCAACACTTCTCTCTGACTTCTCTCTCTCCTGATGTCGTTTATTTTGCACTGGATTATTGTGATCACAGTTGATTCCGACAGTCAAACAAGGGAGCCATTTGTACGCCGTTAAGATGTAAGATTCGAGAAATGAAAGGAATGTAAATAGCAAAGTGTTTTAAAGTAAACAGAGAGAGTCTTTCATGAAAGTTTTACAACCACAAGGAAACTAGAGAAGAGAAATGTATACATGTTCAGCCAATTGACCTCTTCCCATCGTCAAAGAAAAACATTACAAAAATCATTGTTGGAAACAGGAATTTCACATTTCATGTTAATCTTGTGTGATATTTCCGGCAGGGTATCCCCTCTGAAATCCCTGAATCGAAGAACATTTCAGTCAAAAGCCGGTGTATATGCTATTGAGTGAAACGATTCTTAGTTTCAGGAATCAGTAGGAACCAGGGGTGATACTCAATCATTCTAAGAATGTAGCCTACTACTTAAAGGGACTCTTTTGATAAGAATCTAAGCTTTGTGTTCTTGGAGCTTTGAGAAAGGAGGGAAACATTGGGAGCCCCAGTGGAGTAGAACGATAAGGACTCTTCTGGGATAGAGAGCTGTGTCTTGAATGTTCATAGTGAAAAGGCAGTATGACGCGACGGATGGGACAATGAGCGCTGGTTTGAGAGTCTCTGTGGGGGTGTGTGTGTGTGTGTGTGGGCATGTGTGCATATGCTTGTGTGAGTGTGTGTGGCAGACTAATCTCTTTTTAATTGTCTTGCCTTTGGAACTAAGGCAGGTAAATGTATACTTTCGCATGCATTGTCGGGGTTATATACAGTAGCTTTGTACTTGGTGGGAATGTGTTTTGATTATTTGAGGTATGCATGTAAATGGACATGTGTGCTGTTTTGTCTTAATGGTATTTTATATGTATAAATAACTATAACAGTTTGTTTGAATTATTTAAGTGAAATGCATTTTCCTCTCAGAGCTTTCAAAATGGTATTTGACCCTGAACAACATAGTCAAGAAATCTTCTTCAAATGCTTCTTTTTGCTAGTTTTATCTTAAGTGTAGCTATTTGCCATGCTCAGCAGGCCAGTTGAAAGTCAGGGACCTTTCCCCCAGCTTCGCACACCGGTTTAACAGAAATACTGGAGTTTACCCCAGTGAGTGTGCAGATGATTAACAACAGGTAAAAGTAGAGTAGTGTTGAGTGTGTACGGTGAAAGTTTGGTGAGAGTGTGTGAGTGTGTGTGAGCTATTCATGAGACCTGGTTGTAACACTGCGTAAACCAACCTCACACACCACTGACTATTGATTTAGGAGCTGTTGCTGTCATGGAGTACAGTGAAAATGTATTTATCGCCCAAAAGCGGCAACGGAAATCTGTCTTCTACATTATCCTGTTTGTTCTGACAAGCTCTGATATGAAATGAACAAATTCATCCTAGTTTGGGACTAAAGTCAGCGAAATGCACTGTGTACTTTCCCATGCATTGTCGGGGTTAGAGATAGTAGATTAAACATCTTCGTTCTAACAAGATCTCTGGTATGAAATGAACACATGTTTCCTAGTTTCCTGCCTGCAATGATTGTGAGTTGTTGCATTTTGAAGGTGTTGAGTCTCATATTTTTGGTTCTTCTCTAACTATCATAATGCCAGCGTTGAGACATTACTGTCTCTCACGCTGTGAGCTTTGGTTGTTTTTGTTTTAAGACATAGAAATGGTCAAAGCTCACATTCTCTCAGTGTCCGGTACCTGGTACAGTATCTTATTATGTTTCTGGTTGTTGTTTTCAGCTAAGCCCATCAGCCTGGTAGAGAGGTGCTGGTGTCGCTCCACTCTCAACACCGTCCCTCAGAGGAGCATCAGAGAGCTCAAGTTCCTCCACACACCCAACTGCCCTTTCCAAGTCATGTAAGTAACCTGCTGGTGCATTATGGGATGCTTTTTAACCCTGAATTTGGGTTGTGTTTTAGAAGACTAAGTTCCTAAGCTTGTCATGTGAAGAACCTTCCACACCGCTCATAAGAACAACTAGATCGCTGTATTGCTTCTCCCAAAAGTCAATGTTTTCATTACAAAGACGGGGAGTAACAGGGACGTTTTTGTAGGAGACAACCCCATGTTCTCCTCAGCCCTGCACTACACGGCCCAGATAAGAAAGTACACTGGACATCCCCACACAGCACACACAGTGTTGCTGCTCACAGAAGGTGAAGCTATTTTTAGACAGACTTTTTCTGGAGATAAACCAGAACTATACAGGCCCAGTAAAGCATTGGTAAGCAACCCTGGTCTGAGACAGCTGCATGTTGAGTGTGTGAGCTAGCTTCGGTTCCCGGGCGCAGCACTGAAGCACCTGATTCAACTCATCAACTAATCGTCAAGGCGGTGACTTGTTGAATCAGGTGTTTGTTTTAGGGCTGGACAGAAACCTGTCAATGCCACGGTCCATGTTACTCTACGGGACCACTGCAATATAGTTTAACCAGAGAGTCATCCTACTCCCTCATATTTTCTTGTTCATATATAGTCAATGAACTAAGCAGACCAGACCCAGCTGCTAATGCATTGGTGGCTATGGGAGAGCCATCCCTTAAGGAGACTGGAAATGTGACATCTTCATTTATCTACCATCTTTGCTTTACACAGCACAAGCCTGCATGGCTGAAACCAGAAGGACCATGGCCTGATATGTATAGTCAAGTAGGGATAAACTAGCTTGGTTCCAGATCTGTTTGTGCTGTCTTGCCAACTCCTATAGTCAGCTCCTAGGGCAAAACCTGTTCAGAATAGCCTGATTCAGCCCAGTAAGACCCCTCTGTTAATAAGATCCCATGTGGATTCTAATGGCGCTTAACTTTGGCTCCTATTCCATTCGGCTAAGCATCAGTCTCATATTATGAGGTTTTAATGATTGCAGTTGGAGGACCACAGTGGAGGGAAAGCGAGAGAGAAAGTGGAGAGAGCGAGAGAGACCGAGAGAGAGAGAGAGAGAGAGAGAGAGAGAGAGAGAGAGAGAGAGAGAGAGAGAGAGAGAGAGAGAGAGAGAGAGAGAGAGAGAGAGAGAGAGAGAGAGAGAGAGAGAGAGAGAAAGCGAGAGAGAGAGAGTGGAGAAAAAGAGATGCAGTTACTATGGCTCTCCCCAAATGGAAAGAGATGTTTAGATTAGAACAACACGATACACGGCCAGGAGAGCAAAGAGGAAGCTGACAGAGCAGTGTCTCTCTCCTAGCTAGCTCCAGGGGTGATTTTAGTTTTGTTAAGGAAACAATCATTAGGGGTCAAAGTGATGACCATTATGTTGCAGCTGACCCTCTCTATCCTTCTTTATTTTCTTCCCTTTGCTCACCAGCCACCCACATTTAGTGTAATTTAAATGGCCTGGAACGCATTAAGCCAAAATGCTTTGCCTATTTGTAACCTATAGAAACCAGGTGGCCAGAGCCAAAACGCCAGAGGGGTTTGGGGGGTTGAGAAGGGGTGGTAGGGGGGCATTAGGGGGTTAACTCATGGCAAGGGGTCAGTAAGGATACAAATCTGGTCAGGACCCCCAATCCTCCCTTATCGCTCCAAAACAAACAAAAAGAGACAAGAGTCACACACATTGACACACATAGGCATTCAGGAACACACACGCACGCACGCCACCAAAAGCTTTCACCTTTCCCTCTTCTTCCCTCCAAACCCCATCCAAAAGTTATTTATGACTGAGCAGCAGGGGAGAGGGGGGCAGAGAGCTCGCTTCTCTTCTGATATATCTATTGTCCTTGGATGAAAGACAACAGGGGTAACACTACACCCCACTCACCCCCGCCATCCCTCCCTACACGTCCCTGTCTTCTCCCGCTTGTTGGTATTAGCTTGCTGTGAAGTAATTACTACCTACTGGGTTAGGAGCTCCAGACCCCCAGAGCCCCAAATTCCAACAGAGTCAATCAAACGCTAGACAGTCCAGACACACACAGACACAGACACAGACGCACACACACACACACAGACGCACACAGACGCACACACACACACACACACACACACACACACACACACACACACACACACACACACACACACACACACACACCTAGAGGGATCAACCTAAACCAGGAGACACATCAAAACAAAACAGTAAAATGGATTAGCTGCACTAAATACATAAAAGAGGACAGGATGGGGGGTATCCTAGAGATAAACAAACAGGGAATCCAGTTACCGGCTTTTATTTATCTAACCGATTGGGATGTTGGTTTTGGGGGGATTTGAATGGGTTTGATGTGCTTGAGCTGTTCTTTCATGTTATTGGGGTAAAAGGGTAGTAGGTGGGCCATTTGGTCAATTTAAGAGGTTGGTGTTTAATAGGGATGGAGAGTTTGGGGGGAGGTGAAATTGAATCAGAAAAGCAGTAAAAGAGTGATGAAGGAGAGATTCAGAGGTGGAGAGGAATGTGTTTAATTTACAGGGTTGTGAGAGGAAGAGGAGGGAGAGAAGGAGGGAGGGAGGAGAGGTGGTGAGGCGCTACCTGAGTTGTTAACTCTCAAACACGACCTTTTGACACAGAGGTGTGAGATCCATATGTTTGGGGAAGGAGGGGAGGAGAGAGCGCACACACACACACACACACACACACACACACACACACACACACACACACTACCTCCTGTCTCCCCCTAAAGCTCATGGATCAGAAACACTCCCAGAGGTGTCCGATCTCGGGACGAATGCCCCTCTCTCAAGACGACACTCAAGTCAACCCTCTATCAACACACTACAGTCCGCCACAGGAGATCCACTTACTCCCATATACACCCCACAGTCTGTAAATCCCAGGCTAAATGGCCTGACATCAAAACCTCCATATTGTTAGTACCACCGGCTTAACAACGAGATCAGTGTTACCATGCTTTATTATCATTGCAACAGCTGTCATTGAGTGGAAGGAGAGAGATGGGATTTTTCACCTGTGGCATGTGGTGGGGGGACTTGATGTAATTGAATGCATTTTGATCCTTACAACTGGCGCAAAGCATGTTTTGTGTGTTAAAATATGCTGTGAATACAAGTTTTAATAATTGTTATTCTTACAACTTGTTCATAATATGTTTGTTCTTAAAAAATATGTTTGAGATTGAAATAACGTGTTGATTGTTCACTGGCATATGTGTCTTGCAAATGTTACTGGAAATGAGTGACATAAATAAGCTTGATAAATATAGTTTTGGTCAAATAACTTCTTTTTCAAGATACAGTATGTTACTGTTGACTTGAAAGCCTTATATCACATTGAGTGATGTTTGTTTTGTGTGTCCAGTCCAGTACAGTAGTTGGTATAAAGGAAAGGGAACTCAATTCATCTGAATGTGTTTGTTTATTTTGACCCTGAATGAGCAGATAGACTATATCAAAATGATGGAACAGATTTACTTTTAGATTACAGGTCACAGAGTTCAATCTTCAGATACATGAATTATACAGACTAGATTTAAGTAACCTATAAAAACATCAAACAGAAATTAATAACTTCAAAAATATTACCTCACATGTAACCCTTTTGAAAAAATGTTTTATAAAACAAATATATAAGATTACATACTGTATACTAAAATATGCCACTCATACTATTCAGTTCACTACTACAAGACCAATGAGTCCATAAAGACAAACGTGTTAAACTGAAATAGACGCATTCAGAATGATTAGTTCAAAAGAAACCTATAAATGATCTATATTTATTTATCTACGTATATCATTTAAGTGTAATAAAAACATGCCACTCATACTATTCAACTCGCTACACCAAGGCCCACGAGTCCCATTACAGTTTGACCGAAACACGGCCACAGTTGACCCTAGTTGACCACACGTATCAGGTATGTGTGTTACTGATAACAGCTACACAGCACACTATCCCTGGATGTTCACCAGAGCGAGAAGACGCTAGGCCAGTTCATGAGAGTTTACTGGACTCAGCTTTTTTTTGTTCCCTTTCTTTTCCAGGATCATTCTATCCTTGAATCAGATAAGAAACAGAGAAAGTGAATGCTCGGAGAACACTGAAATGATTCTCTGCCTAATTCTCTCTCTCTCTCAGTGCCAAGCTGAAGAACAACAGGGAGGTGTGCATTAACCCCGAGACCAAATGGCTGCAGACGTACCTGAAGAATGCCATTAACAAGTAAGGAGAAACCTTACTTCCCTCTTTGACAAGTAAGAGCTGATCACAGGGTAGCCTGGTCCCACATCTGCTTGTGCTGTCTTGCCAACTCTTATGGTCCTTCATTGTCACGCCAAACCATAGGAGTTAGCAAGACAACACAAACAGATCTGGGACCAGGCCAGTTCGCTGGAAACAGTGAGAGACATGGAATGAAATACGCCCCTGTTTTCATCTGCAATGAGAAATGAGACTGCTTAAGTACAGTAACAACAGTTAAGTGTCATTTTATGGCCAACTGTCCATATAGCATTCTGAAATGGCTCATTTATTGGTATGATTAGAATTGTTGGTATGTGTGTGTCTCATTAAAAGAGATGAAAGTGACTGGTATTTCTGGGTGTTTGTTTCTCATTATGCGTGTTAGCTACTCAGCTACTGAGATATGAATTAAAGAATGCTTTCTGCTCATGCCTTGCAATCACTCTGATAATTTAGGCGTGGTATTCGGAGCATTCCAGGTCTTTCGGTAAACAATCAGAATTTATCTGGGAAATCCTGGATGTTGTAGAATTTCATGAAATATTTTACAGTTTTTTAACCTAACAGGTGTTATTTTCAAAATGTAACTAACTTCCTTCATTTAATGGCTAAAAGACAGTAGTTTATGTATAAGTAAACAAATATATGTGTAAATTGGAGGCACTTTCACAAAATTATCAGGACTAATTTGTCTACTAATAGTAAAACTTATTCCACTAAGGGAAAACAATTCCACAAAGTTTTGCACCCAAGGAGTAAACTGTAAAAAACTACAATAAAGAATAACAGACACACTATAAAGAATATTATAATGAATCTAAATGGGTTGTGCAGTTAAAATATGTGCTAAATGTGCCTTTCTCATAAAAACTTCACACATACAGTGTCTGGTGATAATATTCACCAACAATGAAAAATGTCTGCCTCTTAGAAACGCCTATAGTGAATCATCTAAAATGGAGGAACATTTTACAGCAAATTAGGCGTTTTCTCGCTGTTTAGTCCCAAATGTGGCATAGTTACAAAAGACCGCATTTGCTCAAAATAGCTAGCTAAAAACTGTGTACAAATATTTCTCAGACCATGCATATCCAGATTATCTTGTTTACGAAGGCTTGAGTATATGTGCTCTCGTAGAACTGCATCCTGTTTATAAGTCCGTCTGCCAGACAAACAAACAATATTATTACACAACTAGATACTGGAGGTCTATGTGACATGTTACACACTTAGAGAAAAAGGTGTCTATCTAGAACCTAAAAGGGATCTTTGGCTGTCCCCATAGGAGAACCCTTTGAACCCAGTTAGAATGTCAGGCTGTGGGTAACTGGTGAAAAGGAGTCAGGCGCAGGAGAGCAGAGATGCGTGGGCAAGGTATTTTAATAACGAAGCACCAGTACAAACAATAATACTCAGGTGCGGAAAAATACCGATCACACATTAATCACACGTTATACAAAAACCCGGCAACAAATTAACCAGCCGTCAGTAACTGCCTGAACAATCAAACAAACACACACACAAACATGGGGAAACAGAGGGTTAAATAATGAACATGTAATTGGGGAATTGAAACCAGGTGTGATAAAAACCAAAGACAAAACAAATGGAAACTGAAAAGTGGATCGGCGATGGCTAGAAAGCTGGTGACGTCGACCGCCGAACGCCGCCCGAACAAGGAAAGGGACCGACTTCGGTGGAAGTCGTGACATAGAACCCTTTTGATTCCAGGTAGAACCCTTTTGGGTTCCATGTAGGACCCATTTGTTTTTTTTTTTGTTCGTTTTTTTATGGGGCTTGTACTGTAGGACCCTTTCCACAGAGGGTTCCACATGGAACCAAAAAGGTTACCCTATGGGGACAGCCAAAGTACCCTTTTGGAACCCGTTATACTAAGAGTCCATTTTTCAAACTTTGCATGATGCAAAACATTTCATCAATATACCAATGAGCACCGTACTAAGTATTTACCATAAAATGACATCAGGGCCCAGAGTTCTTCCTAATGTCAAGTGGCCACATGGAAAAATGAAGTTACATCCATGAATCCTCCTTTAATCAGTGTCTTATTCCTCTCTTTCTGTCTCTCCAGGGTGAAGAAGTCCAGAAGACGTGCTCAGTAAAGGAGATGTATACACCATCCTGACCGGCCTGCAGTGCCCCAGTCCCAGGCCAGCTCTCCTCCTCCTCCTCCTCTCCTCTACTCAGATATGTAACTCTGTAGCTACACGTCTCTGCTCTGGAACGCTCTGGAACGCTTGCAAAACCAGCACTTCACCGCCAGACCGACCATGATGCCTTGCTGCTGCTGCTGACCCCGCAGCCACCCTGCCTCCCACACTGCAGACACCTCTCCTCACGCTGTTAGCACCAAGTGCAGTTATACCTAATTATATCGGAATGTGTGAGTACGTGTGTAAAGAGTGTGTGAGCGCATTGTGTTTTATTTGGTGTGGTTGTTCTTAGTATGTGTGTGTGTGTGTTTGTCTGTATGTGTGTGTCTGAACTGAGTGTGTCTGAACTGAGTGTGTAAGTGTACGTCTGTATATAAAGTATTTTTCCTACTTTTACAAGAGGCAGTAAAGGGACATTTAAAGTTTTCACACCCGGCTCACCGTCTCAAATGTGCTGAGCAAGGGCTTGTGGGTATCACCTGGGGTGGGCTCTGACTGAGGGGTCATAGGATAGGAACAGGAATGAGCCATCCAATAGGTTGAGCCCACTCTTAGAAGCGACCAATCAGGGCTGATCAAACTGATACATATATTTTCAGTGAGAGAGGCTGTGCACTGAATCACATGCATTTCGTCAAGGCTATGTGGAGTTTCCATTCACAAGAACAGACCAGTGAAGATCCAAATCAGACGATGCGTATAGGCCAGTGGTTTCTAACCTCTCCTGAGGGACCCCCAGACGTTTCACAATTTAGTTGTGGCCCTGAACTAACTCACCTGATTCACCTATTCAAGGCTGGTTAGTTGACAAGTTGAATGAGGTGTGCTAGCTGTGAAATAGATCAAATACGTGGAACGACTGGGGGTCCCTCAGGAGAGGTTTGAAAACCAGTGCTGTAGTAAAGGGAAAGTTATCTGTTGTAATACAAGCCTTTATTGGAGGCAGACAATTCTGTATTACAGTTGAGTCCTGTGTCGAATAGAAAAGCCCACACAATTAGAAGTAACTTAAGCAACTTTATTCAGCAAAACAAGCAATATGAAATCAATTTACATCAATATTCTGGGTATTTACTAACATATACTGGTGCAAAATAATTGCTGTATTATATTAAGTATAGTAAGATTCATTACATACATTTCTATACAGGATCACATTGTCTGATTATTGGATTTCACTTGTCAATTGCTTTTAGGAGCTCACTTTAGGCCTACTCCATAGTTATAAACCATCACATATCCTTAGGCAGGATTTTAAAGCTAGTATATCGCCACATGAAATACCTGTTACTATACTACAGTATTGACTATCACATTGAAACTGAATGTTTCTGAGCTGGTGGCGAAAGAAAGTTATTCCACTTTGATTGTTGAGCCACTTTAAATACCAGATGCATATTTTAAATTGGTATTTTTACTGTAATGATTTTTATTTTTGTATATTTTATATATTCTAAGATAATGAGATATAGCACAGTATTTGTAAGTACATTTAAGCAGTACTAGATGAAGGCATAACCAGAGAGTACTGTATCCCAACCGCAGTACTCCTGTATTATCAAATTTGTATACATTTATCACTTTTCCAAAAACGTTTATTTGCAATATCATAAAATGTTATGTGTCTATTAGCTTAATTTTGTGCAGCTGCAACACGTTGAAGTTAATGTAATAAACATTTATAGTCCCCCAGATCAAATTGTGACGGCAGGTCTAGCTTGAACAACAACAGGATATTATAGAAATACAGGGTTCATTAAAATAGTTTGCCCAGATTCAAACCTCCCTTGAGGTTTATCCTAATCAACCAATAATCTGATTTAATTCATCCACTGATTCAAGATGGGCAAATCTAATAAATCCGGATTGTAATGCAACATAATGAGATATTTTAAAACAAACATTACTGTTGTCATTATCTCAGCTCACTGAACCGTCAATTCATTCCTCCTTAGGACCCCCTAGAACACTCTAGGACAATATCATTGGGATTCCGTTCTATTTCTCCTGACAGTGTTCCACAGAGTTTAAAATATGAAGTGCCAGTAGTACCACGGAGCCAAGACAGAGAACCATACATTTAAGTATGAGCCAGGGAACCCGCACATGTTTTCAATCAAGCCACTCCCTCCCGGATATAGCCATTCCTCAATGATGTTGATTTCTATATTGTTTTACTGTTGCCATTGTTTTTCTATTGTCAAAATAAAGTTTCAGATCTATTCAAATCTCCAGGCATCTTAGTCTGTGAGCTAAGTGCAGGTGTTTTGTTCCAGATGTTATTGAGTATCTGTATCACATCGTTATAAGGTGACGTTTTGCATAAAGGAAGGGAATTTGGTCATTATTGGTCCTTATTTAAGTGTTTGAGAACCATTCTGTTCAATGGCATGTCACAGTTAGCTCTACAACCAAACCAAACATTATGGCTGTTACCATTTTACTTATCATGTCTGTTATTTGGACCACATGTGCAAATAAATCATTGCATAAGCAATAATATCCCACGTGGAAATGTATGTATTTTTTCATGAGTGTATTTGTTCTATATGGGTGCTCTCTCCCCAGACAATGTGAATAAAATGTTCCAATGTTCAATTCTTTTGAGGCAGCTTACGACACAAGTATACTTCATCTAAGATGGATTGTTTAATCAAACTCTGTATGTTCACTGTCGGGTATAAACCAAGAAGCAATATGATACCTATATGATACTCACCCTCTTTTTCAATAAACATATCAAATAAAATAAAATGAATGTTTAATTTCTTCTTAGAAAATAATAATAGGATTATTTATTGAAATTAGCATGAATAGAAAAGTGCATTACGAATTGTCTCCACTTTATTTGAATGTTTCATTTCTCCTTTATTGTTACGGTTCTGTCTTTACTGCAATGCAGACCCATCACAATTGTGTTTCATTATGACTACAGACTTACTGGCAGAAAATGGCACATTAGACAGTAGAACTTAAAGGGCAATTCCACCATTTTTCAACCTCATTTTCATTATCTCCAGCAGAATACCAGTGTCAACATATGTGAATACTGCGCATTTCTTTAAAGTTAAAATGTTCTACCCTATGACATCATCAAAAGTAAAAACATTTTACAGTGATTTTCAAACACTATGAGATTCGCCGTGACGTGACCCTCATTGCAGGTCTTTTTTCTTACTTTTAATCCTACCCTGTGATGTCACAGAGAAACATTTTCGAGGACCTGTCTTCTGATGTTTTTAACCACAGATCATAGAGACGTGCCGTTTTCACATTATGTGGACACTGATGTGGTGCTGGAGATAATGAATATGAGGTTGAAACGTGGCGGAATTGCCCTTTAAGCTTAAACCTCAGCTTACATCAGAACTGCAACATATCTGTGGTCAGTCGTTTGAATAATTCAACTAGACTATGTGTGCGTCCCAAACAGCTCCCTAATTCTTATTTAGAGCCCCACAGGGCTCTAGGTCAAAAGCAGTGAACTATATAGGGAATTTGGGTTCCATTTGGGACGCACAATGTCACTTGACATTTCCCCTTAAAAACTTAAGCATAGTGGAAAAACATAAAGAAACAGAAAGCTTTTGACGTAAAAGGTACAAGCCAGGGCCATTAACAACCGTGTCCAAGTTTTAACACCTCCGCTTCATTTAGTGTGTGTGTGTGTGTGTGTGTATGTGTGTGTAATGGAATATATTCGTTAGTCCTGGTTCGTTACCCTTCCATAGCACCAAGGGGAATTAGCACCAATACATAAACCTGTCTACTTTAATCAAGTGGAGCCATGTAGAGTAGATGAACTTCATGTTATAGGCTACACTCCAAATGGAACCCTAATCCCTACATATACACTACTTATGACCTGAGCCCTATGGGTCCTGGTCAAACGTAGTCCACTATATAGGGATTAGGGTGCTATTTGGGATGTGGCCATAGGCTTTCTGTTTTGGCTGGATGTTGATGTCAATACATAATACAAAACGGGCAGGAACAAGAGCTGAGGGCTTGGAGTTTAGACAAGGACCAAACAGTTTAAAGGGTCACAGGTTGTGTTTCAGAAATAATTTGTGGATTTATGTGATATGACACACACGCACCAGCTGAAGGCCTTGCCTGGTTCAAGGTGACTCACAAACTGTACTTGAACATGTAATGTGTTGTGTTATTAATATGTTCATACTGAAGCACTGGGACTAGTTCACAGAGGAGTGAAAACAGCTGTACTGTGTATAAATGTAGAAACCTGGCTAAGTATCCCCGACTATACCACAAACCATGCCAGGGGCATTACACTGGACTGATAAAAAAGCCCAATGACCCAATCAAATGAAAGAGAGATTCTTTAGATTCTCTATCAAGTTCACCAGCTTCAAATCAAATAGCAACCACAAGAGAATGGCATTTCAGCGTGGGCAATACACACACACACACACACACACACACACACACACACACACACACACACACACACACACACACACACACACACACACACACACACACACACACACACACACACACACACACACCATTCAACTCAAATCACCTGAGACGGAGAACATAACGAGGTTGGACAACAAAGTGATTGAGTCCCGAGGATCATGGGTAATCCGGTGTGATTTGGAGGTCAATACTGTAGATCTCTGAACAACTTAATGCCAGACCCATTGACTAGGAGCTAATAGGAAACAGGTTGGGTGGAAAACAGCACGTTGTGTGTGCGCCTGTGGTGTGTGTGTGTGTGTGTGTGTGTGTGTGTATATGTGTTTAATTATACCTGTGTGGACCAGAAGCCTCAACAAGAATTGTAAACAGACAAAGATTTCACCAACTGGGGACATTTTGTTAGTCCCCACAAGGGCAAATGCTATTTCTACGGGTTTAGGGTTAGAATTAGGTTTAGGGTTAGGAGCTATGGTTAGGGTTAAGGTTATGGTTAAAGTTAGGGTAAGGGTTCGGGTTATTGGAAAATAGGATTTTGAATGGGACTGAATTATGTGTGTCCCCATAAGGTTAGTTATGCAGGTCTGTGCATGTGTGTGTGTGTGTTTCACTCTCATCATCAGTTCCATACCTGACAGGATACAGAGAGTGTCATGGCCTCTTCCTCTGGCTGTGTTTTTACACAGTGAGGCCCAGTTCCTGGACAGACATGAGGAATTACATGCTGATTCTGAACCCAACAAGGTTGACATCCCTCACTGTCACTAAGGGAGACAGACACGCACACGCATGCACACACACACACGCGCACACACACTGCCACCCCTCCTCTGTATAATATTGAAACATTTACAGTAGTCAACAAGGTGTTACAGCAACACAGAACAGGTTTGTGCTACTTACTGTAAATCCCTTTGGCACGAGTTCTGAGGTGACAGACACAGTAGGGCATTTATACTGAGCAAGATGGTGAAAAATAATCAAATTATTCAAAAGTACACCACACAGCCTTGCCATGCCCTAACCCGTTTTTGGATGGTCATATCAGTCATTCTTAATAAGTATGGCCAGTTCTCCACATTATAGCTAATTTATTGCTCTCCTAATGGGTTGACCAGGGAGTCACACTGGAGAGGGGTCTCAACAACAAACAACAAGCACTTGATCAAAGAACAACAACAAGATAACTTCCTCTGTCACCTGGAAGCTGTCCAGATGTGTTGAAACATGAACAAGAGGACACGACAGAACAGATATGAATGTAACAAACTCTCTAATATCAGTAAACAACCATAGGGGGTTGAGAATCTAGACAGTAGTTTTATCTTGTTGATACAGCCCCAAGGGAGAATATTATTCTGTTATTACTGTCTTTAAAAGGGTTTAGGGATTCTGAACTCTGTTTCATCTGAGTTCACAAAGATGTAATGTCCGAGGGCCTCAATCCTCAAGTGGTCTTGTTTGGAATTATTTGGTGTGTAATTGCGTCCAATGCATGAGTCTGGTTTGGTCTGTCTGGAAAAGGAAATAGCAGGGGATTCTGTGTTATACTGAGTTAATGATGTCTGTTGGATTCTGAGTAAGAGGTCTGACGGGCAACAATGTCTTTGTCATTGATCTCAGGAACGAAAGGACTCGTTATTAAATAAGAATCAATAGCAGTGTATTGTAGAAAACTCCCACGATCGCAAATTACGGGAGATTGATGATATTGTTTTTCTTTCTCTTCTATTCTCCCTTTTTCGTTCTACCTCAGAGAGCAAATAAACTGTGAATGATGATATCAGTTTCTCTTTCTCCCTTTCCCTCTTTTCTCTCCCTCTTTTCTCTGCCCTTTTTCTCCTGTATACAGACATGGTTATTTCTTTCTTTCTTTCTTTCTTTCTTTCTGCAAATAACGCTAATGATCAGCCTGTTTCCAATAGCGTTGTGGAATGACATTGACCCCTCTTTCAAACCCCAAGGTTATAGAAACATTCTGAATCTACCCCCCCCTAATCATGATGGATCACAGAACATTACAGAACGCTGTAGAATGTCTTTAAGCTTACGTCGGATGGACCATTTTATAAAAGAGGTGGTGGTGTCAGGAACTGTGAACTATTTTGTCCTCAAGGAGGCATTTTTCTTCCTCAACGTTGACCTGGGCTGTGAATTCTCCCAGAGTTCTAGAATGAGAAGACTGATCACTCCGGACAGCTAAGACCCTGCTCGGCCCAACGCATGAAAGCTAACAGCAAACTAGGTGTTCATGTTGGCGCATTTTAAACGTTTTAGTCTGATGTTTGGGGATCAGAGTTGTTTGTCTACAGGGGGGTTAGCCTGGATGTGGTCTCTCTAGGCAGGGTCACAGAGGAGTCAGGGGTTCCAGAGAATGGATCATAGGACGTGATAGGGTCCAATCATAGGTTAAGTTTAGCCAGGTGGGCTGGCCAGGTGTGCATCCTATATCTTCCCTCTCAGCTACATTACAATACTTTTCTTTGAATTCAAGCTTCTAACAACTAACCAGAGAGGACATAGAATTTATAACACGATAGAGGTGATAAGTTTAAGTCCAGCTTCTTCAGATCCAATCCAGAGGCTTTGATTCAAACCAGAAAACAGCTTTCTGACAATTCCCATTTAAAGTGTTTTACTGGAAAAGCCCACAACCAGAAATAGCTTGGACATATCTGGCTGACTTTACAGAAACTAAGTTTTTCTCTAACTCAGACTAGTACTTTCAATTAAATGAAAAACCCAGAATGTGAACTTATTCAAATCAAATCAAATTTTATTTGTCACATACACATGGTTAGCAGATGTTAATGCGAGTGTAGCGAAATGCTAGATGGTATGGAGTACAGTATATACACATATATATATATATGAGATGAGTAATGTAGGATATGTAAACATTATATAAATGGCATTGTTTAAAGTGGCTAGTGATACATTATTTCATCCAATTATAATTATTAAAGTGGCTAGAGATTTGGGTCGATGGACGAACGGCATAGGCAAGATACAGTAGATGGTTTCTGTACAGTAGTACAGTGTATACATTTGATATGAGTATGTTGGATACGTAAACATTATATACAAAATTGTTTAAAGTGGCTAGTGATACATTTGTTACATCCAATTCCTATGTTTAAAGTGGCTAGAGATTTAAGTCAGTATGTTGGCAGCAGCCACTCAATGTTAGTGATGGCTGTTTAACAATCTGATGGCCTTGAGGTAGAAGCTGTTTTTCAGTCTCTCGGTCCCAGCTTTGATGCACCTGTACTGACCTCGCCTTCTGGATGATAGCGGGGTGAACAGGCAGTGGCTCGGGTGGTTGTATTCTTGGCACCAAAGAGGTGCTTGAGATCTCTAAACAACACTAGAGGTTATAAAAGAGTCAACAGCGAAAAAGAAGGCAATGTCTTGGTTGTAGGGGTGTAATATACTGTAAGGATGTACCGTATGGATGTACCGTATGGATGTACCGTATGGATGTACCGTATGGATGTACCGTATGGATATACCGTATGGATGTACCGTATGGATGTACCGTATGGATGTACCGTATGGATGTACCGTATGGATGTACCGTATGGATGTACCGTATGGATGTACCGTATGGATGTACCGTATGGATATACCTTATGGATGTACCGTATGGATATACCTTATGGATATACCGTATGGATATACCGTATGGATGTACCGTATGGATATACCGTATGGATGTACCGTATGGATGTACCGTATGGATGTACCTTATGGATGTACTGTATGGATATACCTTATGGATATACCTTATGGATGTACTGTATGGATGTACCGTATGGAAGGACCATATGGATATACTTTATGGATGTACTGTATGGATGTACCGTATGGGTGGGATAGATCAGTTTAATCATTCAATCGTCCCGCCAAACATACAAGTAAATATATTTAAGTAATATCCCTCCCCAGAGATACATTCTGACAACTTAAATAGAGCAGCTGTTTAGTTGGCACTCAGTACATAGTTGTTTTAGTCTTTAGGCCAGGAAGCCTCTACTTTAGATACGTTGGTTTGGAAAGACACAGTGCACAAATTCTGAGTTTGGAGGGAGGACGGGTCATTCAGTGTGTTTGCCAAGATTTCATACATTTCTCCTTTTGCTCTCAAACCACATTTATGCAAACTCACATACAGAAACTGTTCACTTGAAATGGCATAAACTTCCTAAAAATGAGCCAAGCATTAAGTATCGATGTGATCACACCTTGGCTGTCTCTATTTTACGCAATGATAGACCGACAGATCGAAAAGGCAATAAGATGAGATTCTCTGAAAAAACAGAGAAAATAAACTACTGCACATTGACGTTATTGTTTCTCTCCACAGTGTTTCAATGGATTCTTGTCTGCTCTACAGTGGATAGAACCAGACCTGTTTTGAGCCAATCACATGGCTTTCTGGGACTATTTTTGGAAATGTTTTCTGATATCAAATGATAAATATCCCCTACTGCTCAACTCTCAGAGCCTTCTAGTGAAAACATTCTCCTCAAGAGGACTGTTCTGTCCACAAGGACCAATACCCAAATACACAAACAGTCCCAGCATCTTCTAGTGTAGTCTAGGGGCTGAAGATAATCCTGTTTTAGTTGGTAGACAAATAAACCCAGTAGAGAGGATGGTAAAACGCTACAGTGAGCAGGAATTGAGGCGTAGCGCGGTCGGGTCCCTCCTGATGTGTGGGGCATGTGACGTAGGTTTGACATATAGGGACGGCGCAAGGGTCAAAGGTTATAAGACTACATTGGGTGGTATGGTTTAGTTTAGTCCCTCCTAAATCGCCCTCTAGAGAACTATAACAACCTATTATAGGATGTGAGAGAGGACAAGGACGAATGAATGACAGTTTCTCAGTATTGGTACCCTCTCAGTGAATTCAGATTCACACAGAATGTAGGCTGTATAGGCTACGTGTTCCTTGAAGAAACATTGTGTTTTACTGGGAAAGTAGGAGTTGGAGAGATGTTTTGATGAATCTTTAGATTTGGAAAATGCAGCCGACCCCATAGTGATGCAGACAAACCTCTTGAGAGAGAAAGAGGAGGGAAAGGGAGAGAGGGAGAGGGGGGTACGTAGACAAGGGATTTAGGGGAGTCAGACTAACTGTGTGGCCCTAGTTGGCAAGCCTCATTGCCGGTCTAGAGACGTGAATATAACTTGGGCATCGTGTGTCTCTAAAGTAATAAATGATTGTGGTGGAAGGGAGAGTCTAGAGAGGTGGAGGGGATACAGAGGCCATGGGAGGTCATTACCAAAAATAACAACCGCCTTTTCCACCCCACCCCAATCCACTACCTTATTTAATGCTTTATAGATGGTCAGATAGCCTCCACACACACACACACACACACACACACACACACACACACACACACACACACACACACACACACACACACACACACACACACACACACACACACACACACACACACACACACACACACACACACACACACACACACACACACACACACACACACACACACACACACACACACACACACACACACAGCTGGTAGATCCATAACATTAAGTAGGCCCATCAAAGGGACCAGACACACTGAGCCACAGGACTTTAGAGACCCAATACAGCACTTTGACAAAGCCACGGAGCAGATGACGAGATTAACGTCCCAAATGGCACCCTATTCCCTATGTAGTGCTAAAGTGTTGACCAGAACCCGATGGGCCCCGGTCAAAAGTAGTTTACTATATAGGTAATAAGGGTGCCATTTGGGAAAAGCACTAGAAGTTGTAGAGTAGATCTGCATGATGGATGACTATGGAGGAGGGGTCATGTCTGCTCCCAGTCATTTGAAGGCTATACGAAACAACTGCATTCTTTGGTGTAACGTCGACTGAGAACTTTCTCTGCCCCCCCAAAAAAAATTATCTGGAACATTTGGGCCATATCATCATTTGAAATGTACAGGCATAACTTCATGATTTCCATAAAAATATTCACTAGGAAATACAGGAGATGTGTGAAAATGTTCCAGCTCAAGTAGCCAGCTTGCAGTAAGAAAGGCTTCTGACTAATTCAGTTGTTATGCTGTTGATGACTTAATAACAGTGACAAGTCCTCAATAACAGACTAGCATTTATTTGGTTTAGACAGCAGCATCTTTGATGACACCACCCAGATACTGCACATTGAGGCTCTCTCTCTCTCTCTCTCTCAAATTCAAGGGGCTTTATTGGCATGGGAAACATATGTTAACATTGCCAATGCAAGTGAAGTAGATGATATACAAAAGTGAAATAAACAATACAAATGAACAGTAAGCATTACACTCACAGAAGTTCCAAAATAATAAAGACATTACAAATGTCATATAATGTATATATAGTGTTGTAACAATTTCTCTCTCTCTCTCTCTCTCTCTCTCTTTCTCTCTCTCTCAGCATTAGTAGTTCTCAGGCTAATTACCCAATGATTCATGTCCTCTGATGTCTTCCTTGCACACACAAACACAACACACTGTCTTGGCATCAGAGCCAGGGCATGACAGGGCGTAGTTGGCATGTGTTGGGTCTCTGCCCAGGTACTGGATGTCTCTGTCGACAGCTTAGTCAACATTACATTGTACCCACATTATCACATTTCTTCTGTTAGTTTAGACAGAATGACACTGCCTTTCACTACTGATGCATGTGGGAGTAATGGAGGAGAAGTGTTAAAAAGAGGTTACTCTTGATCTAGGCTTGGTCATTTGATTTCAAATGAGCAACACCAAATTCCTCTGTTGCCTCTTCAGCAACATGATTTTACACCGGCAACATTGTTAAACCGGCACTGGCTTGTTACAGTTTATGGTGAGAAAGATTGGCAAAATGAACTAATTACACACTCATGTCCTGGAGGAGGGCATGTCAATCATTTTAATGAGGTCTGCCGGGAAAACATTATTCATTGCTGGCTTTTCTGTGACATTCCCAGACAGATTAGACAGGTGATTCACCTTAACGACAGAGACAACTGCCAGTCTGCCAGTGTGCCCAGCAACCTCTTATAGTCTACTGTAGAAATGGTTGGTCTTTTAGAACCATCCCCCGCTCATCTTCTGTTTCTCAGGGGATGGTTAGACAATACAAACTTTCTAACTTTCTAGCAATGAGAAGAGTAGCAGAGTATGCACCGCCACTTAGACATACGGCCCTTTATGTTTTCACATCTACTGGGCCTCATCAATCCACCATGTCAACAGACAGACAGGACTCTCCCTGTAGACTGGCCAGACTGAGGCCTGGAGAACCAGGGCAGGGGGCCGGGGGTGGACAGAAAGGGCAGCCCAGAGATAGAGTGCCCTGGCAGGGGTAGCGAGTGGGATGTGGGTGGGTGGGGGGGATGAAGGTTGGGGGGACAGGGGTGCACAAGGGTAGAGTGCCCTGGCTGGTATAGAGGGAGTGATGTGGATGGGTGGGTGGTGGAAGAAGTCATGGAGGCAGTGGGACGGGGTGCCCAGGGATAGGCACAGACTGGCTGGGGTTGAAGGAGTGATGGTGGTGGAAGAAGACAGTGGAGATAAATTGACGCTTCTGCTCCTGGTTAGCAGTGTCAGTGTAGACAGGGTGAGAGACGGGAGTGAACAGGAAGGAACCAGTAATGAGATCTCCAAGAGAGAGAAAAGTGATAGAGGAACAAATGGGAGGCTGGGGTCTCTGTTATCATATATGGGATGGACTGGAATACTAGCACAGTGGGGGAGGGAGTTACATCCAAAGAACATTGCATCGAACTGGTTAAATAAACACTTCTGAAAGTAGTGTAGAAATCCTATTAAAAGGGTCAATAAGTAATTGCTCTAATTGTCATATTGGTAATTGAAGTTATTTCCCAATACAACCAGAATGTCTGTGTCTGAAGCTACTCATAAATGACCCACACCAGCATTCGATTCATTGGTTTCTATTCACTTGGGTACTGTCATGTAATTTGCCAATGTAAATAATTCATCTCCAAATGGACATATCAAGGTTGCCACTAAATCAAGGGATGTCTAGAAGTAGTAAAGAAAAACAAAATGAAAATGTATTAAGGCAATAACACGAGTCATATAAATGGCGTAATGATAACGTAACACAACTGAATTAGCTTCAATGTGTTTGAATTAGACGACTTTGCTGTCCTTTGTTGTTAGAGGTCATATGATGAGTCAGGTTTTAGTATGACAGAAAAATAAACCAGTGCTGTTAGAGGCTATATGATGAGTCAGGTTTTAGTATGATAGAAAAATAAACCAGCGCTGTGTGAAATAAAGTTCAATGCCTCTCAAAGGGTATTTAATAATCCCTAAAAGGTGGGGTAGAGGGACATCAACTAAGAAGACAAATGGGATATTTTCCTTACTAAACGTAGCATCAAATCCCTAGCTTACCATACTTACTTTGGATATGTTTATACATTTGATAAGATAAAACAAGTATATAATTATGATAAATGAGGTTGTCTCTCCTTCACTACATGAGAGGAAGACGTGACACAGATCAACAGTGGATCCTATAGATGATTTCTCTCCCTCTCTCCCCCTCTCTCTCTCCTTCTCTCTCCTCCAATACCCATGATCCCAAAACAGTACAGTTTGCAAAAACAATCTGGCCACACAGTACTCTTTGGTCCTGTCCCCTGAGCAACGCACCCTACCGTTAATGCAAAACCAAACTATCATGTCAGGCGTAAGCGGGTCATTT
Organism: Brachymystax lenok tsinlingensis; assembly: GCA_030435695.1. Lineage (NCBI taxonomy): Eukaryota > Metazoa > Chordata > Actinopteri > Salmoniformes > Salmonidae > Brachymystax > Brachymystax lenok. Next base: position 15,982,888 of record CM059812.1, read on the forward strand.
AGTGGGGTATTCACTGAGGGAAGCAGAGGGGGGTCCGCACACACACACACACACACACACACACACACACACACACCTTGTTAAATGAATCATATCACACAGTGATATCGAGGGAGTTGATACCATAGCCCTGTTCAAAGTTATTCTACGATTTCACTCGTGACAGTCGTAACAGGGAGGGCGGTCTGTATATTTGTCTTTCAGAATAATTAAGGACCTCGGGAAGTTATACATCATTGTAGATGTACTCGAGGGCTGTATTTGTAATTCCTCTCAGTTGGAGCTCAAAGATGTAACCTTACCTGGGGGTCCGGGCACACGACTGCAGGGGATGTACGGTGTCTGGTTCTGAACCAGTGAAATGTGAGGAATAAATACAAGAATAAAGATTTATCTGGCCATACATTGTCTTTGTTCTCCAGATTATATTTTGTCCGTTGTTGGTGATTATTAAACACCAACGTCATCAATGAATCAGATGGCGACTAATATCGGATCTATGACCATTATCTCTGATATAACCAGATGACGTGTTCGAGTCGATATTTATTCGATTTTTTTCTGGAAAAGGAGATCGCTAATGCCGTAGTCATAACAGTTCACAGCGTTATCATGATTTGAATCTACCTCTACCCACCAAGCATGAATACGTTTGGAAAAAACTCACAACCCTCAACTGGTCGTAAAAACACAGTCCTGTAATACGGCTTAGGGTCTATTTCCTGACCTCATCACTACCAGTTGGAGCAGCCCATTAGTTAAGTGTTTGAGCCCAGGTGGAACATTGCGGATTTCAACGTATGACATAAGCCTTATTGCAGTTAGCTACCAGATATTGATGACAACTCAATACAGATGGTATTTTTCACCGTCACTAAATTGAACGTATTGAATGAAAGAAATCCCTACTCCCCCTCTACTTCTTCCCACTGGTGTTGACTCACCTTCAAGGCATGTTTAAATGAAGATATCTGACCCCAGAAGCCTAAAATCCATTATTAGCTACGCTAAGGATACACATTGACTGTGGTCAGCCATGAAAACACCATTTAGCAAGCAGAGGTCAGCCTAATACGTTCTGAAGGTGAGAAGAAAAATAAGAAGAGGACTTAAGTGGGAATGTTTGAGATATTTAAAGTGAGGGAAGGTTGGAGATATTTAACAGGATACTGTATTAAACCCAATGAGGCCCTATAGGCTCTTTGGACCCGGGGCGGGAGGCCCTACAGAATTTTACAAGCCAGCTGAGCAAATAGCACCACAGGAGAAAGCCGACGGGTCAAAGAAAAGAAAATGGAGGAGACAGTGAGAGAGTTAAGTATGTATATTTTCACTGTTTATATAGTAGAGACGTATAGATGGATGAACAGGTTCAATCTATATTGATGTCTTTGTGATTATATCAGCCTATATCAATAGATGTGTCCTCTTATTCACTACTACAACATGAAGCCTGTGCTTACTGTAATAATAAACTAATACCAACATTTGAGTAGCATTTGTAATTATTTTCTGACCACTATCCTGACTGATTCAGTAATTGCTGTTTATGCAGGCATGGTGATATACAGCAGGGATCCAAATGAACCATGTTTGAACTACACAGCCCCTTAAACAGCCAATTAACATCGTTATCCTGATGATTGCTGGGAAAACAATAACTTATGTGAACCATTGCATTCCCTAAAACAAATGTCTGCTTTATAACAAAACTCACACCTTCTGAATCCCTTCTTATAGGGAGGCGGTGAGATAATGTAAGCATTGAAACAGTATGAATAAGCCAGTATAAATGTCATGATAATTTGACGTGCTGAACTACCCCAGTCGAAGCATTGTTGGTGGTGGAAATGCTATGCAAACATGCCAGTTTTAATCCTGCTGTGTTGCCAAGACATTAACGTCCCATGTGTAGAATAATCAAGGAATACTTTCTGTTTTGAAAACTCCCTGCAAAGCTGTGTGCGGTCAGTATGGGCAACTGTGAAAGTGGCAATGAGATGTCGATGTTGTCCATCCCTTTACCTTGCCACGTAAGACCACCTACATCACCTTATATCAACCACACCACATACACAAAATCAGATGGCATAAAATACTCAAAAACACATATACACTGCCAATAGAGCTACTGTTATGCAAACGGTAGTCTTAAGTACAGACAGTATCGTTTTCAAGGATACTCTGTTGTAGTCTGTCCAGAGCAGGCCAAGGTCCAGTCAGAGCACTGAGACTTTGGGACTTCCATCAGGCTCTGATTCACATCTCTCTCTCTCTCACACACACACACACACACACACACACACACACACACACACACACACACACACACACACACACACACACACACACACACACACACACACACACACACACACACACACACACACACACACACACACCCTACATCCCTATCTGGCAGAGCCAGTCTGTTTACCTGGATCTCTGTAGTCTTGGTTCATCCCTGGAGACCCAGCCTGATCCTGATCTGATCACCACTTTATTATTGTTTTCTGGGATAAACACAGGGATTTATCAACACAATAACATGTGGATGTGGTGTGTTAGGGTGGGTGTTTGGTGTGTGTGTGTGTTCCCTGTCTGTATGTGTTTATGTGAGTATCTGTGGCTTGACACTCCCTCCCCTCCGTCCTGTCCCTCCCTGCCCTCTCCTCCACTCCCTTCCATCGGGGCAAATGTCGAGCCAGTGAGCCCCGAACCAGGCTTGGCCGGTCGCTACGGAAACAATGGCGACGGCAGCGCGGTGACAGCAGGAGACAGGAAGAGACAGGAACAGGCACAAACACAGGAACCTTCCATTCTGCCACCGAGTCTGAGACAGACCTGAGACCTGGAGTTGCGTTCCAAATGCCGCCCTATTCCCTATAGGGCCCTTAAGGCTCTGGTCAAAAGTAGTGCACTATGTAGGAAATAGGGTGTCATTTGGGAATCAGAGTGGCTCAGTATAATAATATGTACTAATATGACAAAAGTAGTGACACACACAATCAGTGATTATTCACGAGTCCTGGGGGAGGCAGCATGGAGCGCCACAGAGTCCTGCGGTATGATATAGAGATATATTTAGGTGTGTGTGTGTGTGTGTGTTCACCTTCACCTCATATGGTATGGAGGTTTTTGGCAGGCCTGGGAATCAAGATATGTTCAGCCTATATATATATATATAATCATGGATTTTAATTAATATATTATATATTTCTATGTAGAATAAAAAATATACAGACATCATAATTTATGGGTTCTCATTAATCTTCCACTTAATTCAGCTCCAGAACGGCTTTTAAATAGATATTAAAGACGTACATTAATCATTGCTGTATAGCCCTTCTATGGCTAAACTCCTGAGACTGAGTAATTCATGGGTATGATATTGAAAAATGGAGACTGAGCCCATATTGCAAGACGCTTGGTATGTAGCCTGTGTGTCTGAATAGATGCAAAACTCCCCTCTGTAGTACTATTCATTCTCTATTAATGGGATATTTGTTCATATGGATTACGATGCCTTTTGTTCAAAATTTAGGCCCTCATTGTTTCTGAAGAAAATGTTCTGCTTCACTCTTGTTGATTCCCAGATTATAGCATAATACTCTACATCTACAATAGCCTTCACTACAGCACATGTACTCCACACAATAGGTCTGCCAGCAGGCATCATGATTAGACCATAAACCTGCCAGCTTTCAGAAATACACTATCACAGTCTCTTCCTGTCCCACTCATTGTGTTGTAGGCTAGTGTGTATTGTATTGTACCGTAATCAAGGTATTCACTCTAGGAATCCCTATGGGCCAGATCTCTTATATTTATGTATATAGAGGACACCGTTCAGCAGCAGGTAGGTAGTTGGGGGGGTATACCTTGGCATCTTCACTACATCCAACAGCGATGCAATTGTAACATATTAATAATTGTAGGCATCCTTGAGGGAAATCCTCAAGATCAGATGGTTTTATCATTCAGCGGTAGGTATATACCTTGGCATTAATTCTCCCTCCTTCCCACTGCGACTTCCCAATGTGGCATGTTAAAGGAACTATGGCAGCAGCTTTGAGGGAAATCCCCTCCATAGAGCTTCAATTCAATACATCTTTATTCATCCCCTCAGGAGTAACAGAGCGTTTAACAGAGACCTGTGGTCTGAGGAATGGCGCCAAGGTAAACAAATGTAAACAAACAACCAATCAGACGTCTCCGTAAACCCTACCGCCAATCCGCTACCTGTCTTGATGAGGGGACCGGATGGTCCAACTCCGAACAACGCCATTCAGGAACAACTTGGGAATTGGGAATGAGGACTTGGGACCGTTTTGGTTTAGTAGCGGAACGAGCGGAATGATCTTCCTCTCCCTCCATCCTGTATTGGCGAGGTTGGGTCTCAGCCTCACAAAGAGAGGAGACTGGGCTGGGAAGGGAGCGGTGAGAGGGACCCGGAGCATTCCTTTCAGCTGGGAACCCCCTGCTGTGAGAGAGGGCCTGCTCCAAAGGAATTCAAATGTACAGCAGCGTCCCCCAGACTCCAGTGGCCTCCAGGTTTTTCCCTCTGCGTCCCAAATAGCACCCGATTCCCTATGTAGTGCACTACTTTTGACCAGGGCCCATAGGGAATGGAGTGCCATTTGGGACACACACTCCCTGTATGGTCTGTGAGAACGACTGGGTTATTCAGGCTTGCCTAGTTGTGTTATGTTATCTAAAGAGGGAAAGTACCGCACAGAAGGGTAGAGGTTTAAACGCATTGAGTAGAGCTAATTCTGTCCTGAACACGTATCAGCCTCTGGCCCAGGTGTAGGCAACCCTGTTCCTGGAGTGCCAGGTACTGCAAGATTTTGTCCCAACTAGGCACCACACCTGACCAGCTGAGCTAATTGATCAGTTCAGTGATTGCCTAAATTCAACACACCTGGTCTTCCAGGCCAGTTAAATGAAAAACATGAAGTGCCTGCGGCCCTCCAGAACCAGGGTTGCCTACCCCTGCTCTGGCCTATAGAACGTGGTCGGATCTTAGGTTGTTTGTGTTGAAGTACTGTTGGGCCTTAGTCAGCGTACTCCATCAATTTAGATTGTACAGTTGATTAGCCATATATGGGTAAATCCAGCATCGCCCGTGATGTATGTAGCTACTGTACACTCCAGTCCAAATAAGGTTGTCTCTTTTTACAGCAACGTCGTTTTTCCTTATAAAATATGGACATCTTCTTTTCAGTCTTTTCTGAGTACAGTAATGTGCCGAGTACAGTAATGTGATGCAAAAATAGACTAATATTTATCTGAGTCTCAGTGGGGTGAGTTCCCTGGTGAAAGTATGTTTGGGGAGAAATCTTGGTGTCAGTTCAAAGAAAGGTCTCTGAAAAATCTAATTAGGAGACATTTTAACCCTGGACACAATGGGATGTTATGTAGTAATGCTGATCGGACCATTGTCTATTGTGTTGTCCCTCAAACCTCTCCCTGTGTTATAGAGAAACATGCTATGTTCTCGGCCCTGACTGGAAGAAACATCCAGTGAACGAATGAATCGGTTGCTTCTTTCTGTTTTCAAACAGATCCTCCAGTGAGGCGCTTTGTGTTCCCTTGGCTGGCGTTGCCAAGGCGTTGGGAGTCGAGGCCCGCAAAAACAATTGATGAAACAGGGAATGGTGTGAAGAGTGTACAAGAACCTGCCTGCTTTTTACAGCAATTCAGGGTCTTCCAAGGACAAGTTGTGTGTCTCCCTTCAGAATTCCAGAATTGATTTTCTCTTTTTAACAAAACATTATTTTCTTTCTATTTCTTAGTTTTTTGGGTGACTAGACTAGAGCCATTGGTCTTAATTTGGCTTCAGAATAGACAGTACACGCCTAGGAAACTGGTGGTAATGACGGTAGCCATTTTGTTTCAACAGTTAAATCAAACTATGATCTGTCCTTATATTAAACAGGAAGTCTCGGGGTTATCAGTACTAAGGGTCGAGAGCACGGCTTGCTTTTCGATATTTGATGGATTTCTCTGTTTATTTGTTCATTTAAATTGTTTTGCTCGTTGTCATCACAAGGCAATTTGTTCAGGCTTTGTAGTTCGTTCAACTTCCTTTCTGTCCAAAGATTGATTGAACTTCATACCTTAATGTTTTAATCTTGGAACCAATATTTTCCGGGAATATTTCAAAAGAATACTGGTTGTTCATCCAACTTCTAACAAACAATAATATTTTGTACCAATAGTTTATCCTCTGGTTGTTTCTCAATGGGTAAAGAAAACAGATTTTGACATCTAAAATAATAGATAAGTGTCACACCATCTTACTTTATGGCTTATACACTTAAAACAAAAAAAGTGCAACACAATACTAGCTGGACAGCTTTAGACTATGTTTTTAGATGGAATGCCTATCAGAACTGATGAATGTTGGTAAATATCCTGCATAAAGTACACAGGTGTCCATAGCTCTCTCAACTCCAAACATGTTCATAGCTAAAGGGACATCGATACAAACTGGGTACTTTGCAGACCTCAGCAGAATAGGATCCACCTCATGAGCTCTACAGTACATACAGTAGAACCAGACTCACTGAACATATTGAAGTGAATTATTTACACCCCCATTATAACAAAGCAAGATGGATAGATGAATAGTCATTATATGGATAAAACATATATCTAAGGTGAAATAGAGCATTCTTATGATGGAGCACAGTCTATATGTAACCTCGTTCACATCCAATGTACCAGGAATTCACTGGACAGCAGATAGAATTCTCATGCATTCTAGATCCATTCAGAATTCTCCTGTCGCCACGGTAATGAGCTGTTGTTGATTCTACGGAACAGTGCAGAATTCCATCACGTACTATAGGCTACGCAGCGCTGAACAGAAAATGGAATAATGACTTGTGTTCTTTTCCTCTAGTACATCTCATTCATTCCTTCTATTCATACACCTGTACATACTAACGAGGTGAGCCGGTGGCTGGAATACCAGACTGCAAAGAACAATTACACTGCATGCCTGCCTGATGTCTACACTTTCCTCCCTTTGTCAGTGTAGTCCTCCTGCACGCCACACACACAGAACGGACCCAGGCCTGCTTCCTGAGTGCTGGAGTTAGGACTGTTTCTAATTATAGCTCAGAGAGGAGCGAGACTGAGGCACACACACAGTATACACATACATACACACACTAGGCTATACACACAGTACACACACATACTACTATAACTACAAGAATATAATTTACGGTCCCAGGGCCGATGCTTTCCCTGAACTCAGCAGGCCAGGGAGCTGTTCACTTTCTCTGGTTGTAAATCTGACAGGTTTGGTCTGGTAGCTGCATGGTGCACCGCATGTTAATGATACTACTGCATCATGTCAGACACGGGACAGTAGTCATGTGAGGTGTACTCATTAACCATCCACAACATCAGGTAAGTACTGAGTGGAACGTGTTATAAACCAACAATGCTATCAAAGGCATATCACGCTTGCATTGAATGCACTTGTTGCTGCACACATACCTTCTTCTTCATGGTGAAACAAGTGGATTACTTCCTGTACCGCATGAGGTCACTTTATGGGTGTCACACACACAATCCAAATTACTGACAATACAAATGCACCTGGTAACACGTTAAGGTGTCCAGGTCACTTTGTCAAAGTACACCACTAAACACAGAGCTACTCCTTTAGCTTAAAGAGTGTGCTGTGTAGTGTAGACTAGACCTCCTGCAATGTGTTTCTGAGTAGAGAACATCATCACCTCCCTGTAGACATTAACAGCTCAGCTAGCAGGGCTGTAACATATTATCAAGCCGTTAAAGTGTCACAGATAGGCCGGTGCCTGATGATTGAGTTATTACTTCACATTAACACATTGCCTTACCGTGCCACTGCCTTTAGGCCTATGATGCAGTCACAGAGTTCTGTGTTCATGTGTGGTACTTCAAAATAAACTCATCAAAAGACACGTCCTCTCACTGTCAACTGCGTTTATTTTCATAAAACTTAACATGTGTAAACGTTTGTATGAACATAACAAGATTCAACAACTGAGACATAAACTGAACAAGTTCCACAGACATGTGACTAACAGAAATTAAATAATGTGTCCCTGAACAAAGAGGGGGGGTCAGTATCTGGTGTGGCCACCAGCTGCATTTAGTACTGCAGTGCATCTCCTCCTCAAGGACTGCACCAGATTTGCCAGTTCTTGCTGTGAGATGTTACCCCCCTCTTCCACCAAGGCACCTGCAAGTTCCCGGACAGGTCCCAGGCGTGCTCAATGGGATTAAGATCCGGGCTCTTCGCTGGCCATGGCAGAACACTGACATGGCTGTTGGCTGTTTTGGTCACATTCCTAATTCAAAATTGAGTTCAGAATCGGAATTGACACCTAGGTTTTTTACCTGGTGTTTTATCTTTATTGCTTGTGAATTCAAATGTGCAGCCAGATTCTCTCTGTGCTTTGGCTCCAATAATAAGTACCTCGGTCTTGTCTTGATTTAGCTGGAGGAAGTTGTGAGCCATCCAAGTATTTAACTCACTAATACAGTATAATCATTTATCTGTGGAGCTAAAATCCTCTGGTGACACAGAAATGTAAAGTTGTGTAAAGTCTGTGTAGCAGTGAAAATCAATGCTGTGCTTTCTGATGACGCAACCTAGGAGTAACATATATAAACTGAACAGTGCCAGACCAAAAATCGAACCTTGTGGAATTCCACATGTTAAATCATGTTCACTAAGGTCACAAAAGGAAGAATACTGTTGATAGAAAACTGCCAGCAGGGGGAGACAAACACCCAATGTTAAATCAGAATCAGAATGAATAGTGATACAACAACAGTAGTTGAGAGAATATTGTCAACAAGATTTAGGGTGAACATTCACCTTCAAAAGACTCAATTCTGTTATTGTTGATGATGATGATGTTGTCCGTAAATACACATTTAGTCACCAAAGCCCATCTGAATTCAAACAAAGACCTAATACATCAGTGGATTATTTTATTGTGTGTGGAAGTGTTTTCACTGCAGCTATGCAGAAAACAAGAGGAAATCCTAGGCATACAGGAAGGTTTCCCTTTTGTGTAATAAAGACACAAATTATTGTTCCAAAACAATCAGGGTCCTTTAGAGTGAACAATACAGGGATAGACAAAATACCTGCATGACTAAATTGGAATCTTGGGAGTCCTACACAGCGGGACAATTGATCAACGATGATCAACAATGACATCACAAGTTCCACAAGGGAGTCTGTGTCCCCAATGGCACCCTATTGCTTACACAGTGCACTACATTTGACCAGAGCCCTAAGGACCTTGGCCAAAACTAGTGCACTACATAGGGAATAGGGTGCCATTTCGTTTGGGACTCAGCCTCAGTTTAACTTTGAGGAAGTGATACAAGACCATGTTGGGACTTAGAACCACAGCTGCCATTTTGATTGATGTCCCAATAGGGAGAGGAACTAGTAGTCAGACACACTTGTGGCTATGAGTCTACTCTCAAATAATGCCACACATCTTCCTACATATTGTTCATAATGCTTCATTGTTCCTAATGAGTATCACAGCCTCAAAAGGAGACTAAAATATTCATAAACACAGGAAAATGCATTCAATATGAAATAGCTTGGGCCGGTCCGGCAGGAGTCGAGGTCAATGTAATATTGTTGATCACAGGAAGCTCGTCCCCCCTAATAACAATGACAAAACAAACACGCGAGGGTGGACATCGCAGGAGTGAGAGGGAGCAACAAGTAAAAGTGGGACTTTCCCCCTATACAGTACAGTGAATCAAGGTTCCTTTTCAAGGGCCCTTCAAGACATGTAAAGGCCCCTTGGAGCTGCCAGAGGATGTCCCAAATGGCACCCTGCCTATTCCCTCTATAACACATGATATTGTACAGGGCCGGTAACTGTAAGGTTGCTGGTTTGAATCCCTGAGCCAACTAGGTGAAAAACATCTGTCGATGTTCCATTGAGCAAGGCACTTAACCCTAATTGTGCCTGTAAATCGCTCTGGATAAGCATGTCTGCTAAATGTAGGCAACAGGGTGTTCTTTGGGAATGCAGACGGAGTCATTTCCAATATCAAGCCGTTTTCATCTAAAGGAAAAAGAACTGATCCAAGAGCTTTTGTTCTTTTGTTAATGTTCTCAAACGCTCGTCCAGGGGATGGGCAAGCAGATAGGTGAATTCCAAGATTTTAGCTTTGTAATGTGGGTGTATTTGGCTGTATAATATAATACTCAATCCCCAATCTGATATCCCAGGTGTGTTCTTAGAGATTATTTCTTTGTAATGCTTTATTCATGGTATTTTCAGTGTAATGTACAGATTCAGAATAATATAATAACATTAGACATGATGTATTGATTCACCAAGTGTAAACCTATAGGGGGTATAGAGAATATACCGTATAGAGGATATATTGAACATGACGACCTGTAAACTATACATTTCCTGTGCATTGTCTCTCATCCCACCAAAATAATCATTTTTGTCTCTGTATCTATGAGGGCATGTTTGGATAACCCAACATAACATGCAGAGTGATGTAACACATTAAGTGATGCTGAGTAGATATAAAGGCCTGACCCTGGTTTTATTGAAGGATGAATTGTCTACATTAGGCTTACAGATAATTGTGCAAGTGGTCAGTTAACATGTGCAAAATGCCTTTCTTTAGGTTGCAGGTACAAGTCTATTTTCCCTCGCTTTTTAGATAGTCCAGAGTTCATGAGCCTGTATTAATCAAGTGTCTTGGAGTTGGAGCGCTAATCTAGGATCAGGTCACCCTCTGATTCATTATGATCCTATATCAGCACTCCTACTCGGAGACTGTTTGTGAATATGGGCCCTGATTTCGAGACAAAATGAAAAATAATCAGTAGACAGACTGACTAATATCCTTGACTATACTGACCTCTACTGGGTAGTCAGACAGTAGATTGAATTGAGAACTGTCTCCATCCTATCAAAGCTGTCAAATTAATAAATCAATAATGTAATTTTAAACTGAAGGGTTAACCTTGATCTCAGTTAGAGTATTTTTAAAGGAAACTCGATGCCATCTAGAGATTTACCAAGAGGCCTTAACCCCGCACTTTACCATTCACATTGTTAATTCTACATAAAAGTGCATATATCTTATATGCCTCTAAACACCATCTTTTTAATCTTAAGAAATCTATAAAAATGCTTCTAACGATTAATCAATGAACAATTCTCCCCAATAAAATCTAACATACAACGCTACTCATTTATTATGCAGTCATCTGAAAATGAATGTAAAATTGACCATTGTAAGAACTGAGGTAATTTACAGCACATCAGCTAATGAGTAGTCCGGAAACAGAACTCTGGGGAACCCCTGGCTGCTATTTAAGATTTGACACAGACATTGCAACTTTCTGACTGATTCTCACACACCTTTATCATATAAATGTAAATCCATACATTTTGAGACATTTGGGGGGAAATATTAAACAGATTCACCAAGCTTCGATGCTTGAACCCGTAAAAACGAATTCCTCATTTTAGTAACTTAAGAGGCTCTTATCCAGGGTGACATACAATAGCAATTAGGGTTAAGTGCCTTGCTCAAGGGCACATTTCTCACCTAGTATTCTCGAATCAGCGACCTTTTGGTTATTGACTCAAAGCTTTTAACCGCTAGGCTACCTGTTGCCCCAACATACAACACTGGCTTGGCTTAATAAAACCCCTGGTTGCAGTCATTCAGCGTACCTGCTGCTCTGAGGCATCTGCATAGTTACACATTTTTTTTTGTAAAATAAAAATAGCCCAAGGCCTATACAGCTGCTCTGCCGGCATGGCTGGATGAAACTCCCCCCAATGTTTCAATGTGGTTTCAGAAACTGTTACATTTTCTGCTGTTAGAGAGGTTATCCCATGTCCTCAACAATACCTCATTAGCCTCTCATTTAGGCTTAGAATGATCATCAGTGTTATGCATGGAAATGCTGACCTCAGACACCTGATTTGAACTGATTTTGAAAATTATGGCCTGGTCCAGGTTCTCCCCACTTTTCGCTGGGTGCGTGCCAGTGTGCTCTTGCGCGTGGATTTTACAGGTGTGGACGCTTCATTCAGCAATATGCACGTGAAGCTGCAGTACAAGCTTCGCGTGCATATATCTACGTGCGTGCGCTTGGGTAGAATCCGATTTTTGGAGCTGCGCACACCTTTTGTAACATGCTACCTCGCAAGTCCATGCATTCCTTGACTCACAAATAGCAACATGAAAGTTTCGTTTTGATTTACACTACCTTGTTTTGTGCTTGCCAGTAGGCTGCTTACTCGCCATTGTGACCTACAACATTAGGCGCAGCGGTCCAAGACGCGGCATCTCAGTGCAAGAGGCGTCGCTGCAGTACCTGGTTTGAATCCAGGCTGCATCACATCCGGCCGTGATTGGGAGTCCCATAGGGCGGCGCACAATTAGCTCGGAGTAGGCCGTCATTGTAAATAAGATCTCGTCATTGTAAACAACTGACTTGCCTATGTAAAAACGTTTTTAAAACACGTTTCTTTAGTTGATACCTTTAGTTTTCATGCTGCACAAGACACCAGTCTGATTTGTGCTTGTCTCCGTGGACTATACAATTGCAGAGGCTGTGGGGATGGCAGTCCATCACTCTCTAAGACATATGCTAATGACATTGTATATGGTTATTTTATGTAAGAACAATGGTGCAACTAGGGTTGTAAAATTACTGGAACTTTAAAAAATATCCCTGGTTTTCCAAAATCCTGTGAATTGATGCCTTTTCCTCGACCGCTATGTGTATAATAGCAAAGTTAACCAGCATATTGTTGTTGAGAACAGTGCAGCAGAGGCACTAGCAGAGTGAGAAGAGAAAGCAGTCCTTGCCTTAATTGTCTAAGAAAAGTGAAGAGAGAGGAAACCCCAACTTAATTAGGTCTTTAATCAATAGCCTAACTGTTAAATGTGCCTGGCTTTATAAATCATCCATAGGATACACACTGCATGACCAAAAGTATGTGGACACCTGCTCGTTGAACATCTCATTCCAAAAGCATGGGCATTAATCTGGAGTTGGTCCCCCCCTTTGCTGCTGTAACAGCCTCCACTCTTCTGGGAAGGCTTTCCTCTAGATGTTGAAACATTTCTGCAGGGACTTGCTTCCATTCATCCACAAGAGCATTAGTGAGGTCGGGGACTGATGTTGGGCGATTAGGCCTGGCTTGCAGTCAGCGTTCCAATTCATCCCAAAGGTGTTCAATGGGGTTGAGGTCAGGGCTCTATGCAGGCCAGTCAAGTTCTACCACACTGATCTCGACAAATCATTTCTGTATGGACCTCGCTTTGTGCATGGGCATTGTCATGCTGAAACAGGAAAGGGCCTTCCCCAAACTGTTGCCACAAAGTTGAAAGCACAGAATCATCTAGAATGTCATTGTATGCTGTAGTGTCTAGATTTCCCTTCACTAGCACGAACCATGAAGAACTGACTTGTTGGAAAGGTGGCATCCTGTTGCCACCTTTCCATCCTGCCACGTTGAAATGCGCTGAGCTCTTCAGTAAGGCCATTCTACTGTGAATGTTTGTCTATGGAGATTGCATGGCGGTGTGCTCAATTTTACACTGGCTGCCCCACCATCCACAAAACACATGCATTTTGGAGCTGCCTTACTCAATAAAGCAAAAGAGACCATGTTTGTATGCAGACTTATTAACTCAATTATTTATTTATTTTTACATTGTTTGCTAACTGATGTGGCACGTATTAGTGCCAAAATAACATGCAAAACAGGCAACAACAACAAACAACCCCCTTTTTTTTTTTTTACTAAACAGGTAGGGTTTAAAACAGGAGGGGCTCTGCCCCACCTGCCCTGAATGACAGGTTGCCACTGTGAAATAGGCTTGAAATACATTAACGGTAACATAAATATATACATAGGCACATTCTCTAAAGACTTTTGGATTTATGAACCAGTTTTCAAAAGACACCATTGTGTTATACAGTTTTAAGGCGCTGCATCTCAGTGCGTCACTGCAGTCCCTGGTTCGAATCCAGGCTGCATCACATCCGGCCGTGATTGGGAGACCCAGCATCGTCCGGGTTTGGCCGTCATTGTAAATAAGAATGTGTTCTTAACTGACTTGCCTAGTTAAATAAAGGTTAAATCAATTTTGAAAAATAGTACAAAAAATGTACATGAACCTGCTCTCAGAATATCTCTCACAGACTGAAGAACACTTGTCAAAGTGGCTAGTGCTTTCACATACAAGGGCGACAGCCGCCGGTGACCATAGGAACGAAATCAATACAAATTACTAACGTGCGAAAAGTGAATCGATATCAGCACTATAAGCATTCATTAAACTGTATTTACATGCAACAGAAATTATTACTCAAAAACAAATGATTTGTATTGTTAAACGTGACTCGGTAAACTGATAGTGTTAGCCTGCTAGCTAGCTAGCCAGCGGGCAAGTTAGCTGGTCCTGCTGTTGAACGCAAGTGTTGACGTATCAGTACACAGACTACGTTTTCTACTGTGAACACCGCTTTCCACCTAGGCTGAGCGGCTTCCACTGGTGCTCACCGCTGACCACTCCACCTGGGTTTGAATTTCGCCACCTATGCTTCATTGAAAATGAAAAGGCCACCCGTCCGCTGTCTGTCAGCGCCTTTATAATCAATGGGAGAATAGCGATCTTCGTGGCCAATATCGTGGATATACCATTTATTTTCTAACACAGTCATGGTACCAATACTTGATCCTATACTGAACTGAAATATAAACGCAACCATGCAACAATTTCAAAGATTTTACTGAGTTACAGTTCATATATGGAAATCAGCTGGAATAAGTGTCTACTGAGCCTACTTCTATTGTATGCAGTAATCATGTGCCTATGAAGTGCAGTGTCTGTTTGCTCCTCATTACACACCACGGACCAACAGATATTATTTACATCAATAACATAGGAATCACTACAAAACTTATTATATGACCTCTTATACACTATAATTAGGCCCAGCCTTTGGAACTTTGGTTTTCCTAGATATGGCTACCTATATTGGGATCATTACATCCGATACTGCTATCAAGCAAATTTCTGCAGCATCAGTAAAGATGCGATCAATACATGTTGATTATTTAATTCCTGTGCTGTTTGTAACTACCCTGGTAGGTTGACTGATAACCTGACCCAGGTTGCAGGCACTGGTTACAGTTTAAAGCTTTTTCTTGAGTGGGCTGCTTGATGAAAGCCAGTCAATATTTAAATCACCCAGAAAATATACTCCTCTGTTGATATCACATACATTATCAAGCATTTCACACATGTTATCCAGATACTGACTGTTAGCACTTGGTGGTCTATATCAGCTTCCCACCAGAATGGGCTTTAGGTGAGGCAGATTAACCTGTAGCCAAATTACTTAAACAGTATTTAACATGAGATCCTCTCTAATCTTTAAAGGAATGTGGTTCTGAATATAAACAGCAGCACCTCCACCATTGGCATTTCTGTCTTTTCTGTAAATGTTACAGCCTTGTATTTCCACCACTGTATCGTCAAAGGTATTATAGAAGTGAGTTTCAGAGTCAGAATATGAAAAATTTGTTACTAGCAAATTATTGATTTCATGAACCTTGTTTCTTAAGCTACATATATTAACGTGGGCTATTTTGAGCACTTTTCTTCTGGAATGCTTACTTGCTTTCATTGTTTTACTGGGAAGCTTAGCAGCAATAGATGTGCTCATGTTCTTTATGTTTGTGAGCAGCTCACCCTGCACTGTGGACTTCCTTCTAGAGCACACCGGCTTAGTGCTAACAGTATAAATCTGAGGATCCAGAAAGGATCCAGGATCTCAAATGATTTGGGTGGATCCCATCCTCCTTATAAAACGTGTTTTGGTTCCAAAAGGTATCAAAATTGTCAACAAAAATTACACCCATTGAGCTGAAATAATCATGTAGCCAGCGGGCCTCAGGATTTCATCACGGTATCTCTGTGGTACCAAAAAGATTCTGCAGCATTGAAGATCCCCAAGAACACAGTGGCCTCCAACATTCTTTAGTGGAAGAAGTTTGGAACCACCAAGACTATTCCTTGAGCTGGCCGCCAGGCCAAACTGAGCAATCAGGGGAGAAGGGCCTTGGTCAGGGAGGTAACCTAAAGTCTCTCAGACCATGAGAAACAAGATTCTCTGGTCTGATGAAACCAAGATTGAACTCTTTGGCCTGAATGTCAAGCGTCACATCTGGAGAAAAACTGCTCTGGAGAGATCTGAAAATAGCTGTGCAGCAACGCTCCCCATCCAACCTGACAGAGCTTGAGAGGATCTGCAGAGAACAATGGAAGAAACTCCCCAAATACAGGTGTGGCATGCTTGTAGCATCATACCCAAGAAGACTCGATGCTGTAATCACTGCTTTAACAAAGTACTGAGTAAAGGGTCTGAATACTTAGGTATTGGGGGATAAATTTGCAAAAACGTGAAAAAAAGGTTTTTTGCTTCGTCATTATGGGGTATTGCGCGTAGATTGATGAGGATCTCTTTTTAAATCAATATTAGAGTAAGGATGTAAAGTAACAAAATGTGGAAAGGGGTCTGAATACTTTCCGAAGGCACTGTAGGCCTACAACAAGGATACCATTCGTCCCGTCTCTCTCGTTTAATTTGACCCACTTCAGAGTAGTAAATAAATAAGCATCGCTCCAACTCCCGTACGGACTCGGGAGAGGCGAAGGTCGAGAGCCATGCGCCCTCCGAAACCCGGAAGCCAGCCGCACCAATGTGTCGGAGGAAATACCGTACACCTGGCGACCATGTCAGCTTGCACTGTGCCTGGTCCGCCACAGGAGTTGCTAGTGCGGATAGGACAAGGACATCACTGCCGGCCAAACCCTCCCCAACCCGGACGACACTGGGCCAATTGTGCGCCGCCCCATGGGGAATCTCTAGTGGAATCTCTAGTGGCACAGCTAGCACTACGATGCAGTTCCTTAGACTACTGCACCACTCGGGAGGCCACATAAATAAGCACTTTCAAGTATTTTGCTCTATGCCATCTGATCCAGAGCGCAGTTTATTAACAATGGAACAGTCGGTTGTAGGTTACTTCTTTAGTTTACATCTGAATAGTGTAATTAAACATTTCTCGAGTAGACAATATTGCATTTAAACACAATACATATTTTCATAACCATTGCAGAATAAATTCTTTAACTTTTCTGGTAATGATGGCTTCATATTCCCGAAGTAGCTGTAGCCTACAACAAATTACCTATTAGAGTTGCTATTATTTCAAGTGTTTAGCTCTATGCATCAGAAAGGAAGGGTGGTTTATAACATACAGTAGAATTTAACAGGTGAACAGACCGTTGATCTTTTGCATTGAAGTGTGTATGGCTACCACTGTGAGTAGACAATGTTTCAGAATTTGTGGTCCTTGGGAGCATAGGTTTGAGAAAAAATATTTTCAAAACATTGGGCCCTTTTAAATTCAAACGATCTGTTTACATGTCCACAGCAATTTGTAATTGTTGTCTTTCATAAACATTTTGTCTGTCAGATAGCCTAGGCCAACAGCAAATGTCACTGCAAAAGTTTAACATTCTGCCATTACCTCCAAAGACATTAATAATGGGAAACATGCATGTATGGCACGCACAAAGTTGATAAATCTCTATATTTTTGTATGTGCGGAGAAATGACACACGCAGATATTTACTTAACAGTTATAAATTAGGCCCCTGGACCCAGGGAATGAATGAGGGCCCATCAGCGGTGTGTGTTTAGCCCCCTCCTGTACTCTCCATTTACCCAAGACTGTGGGCCACGCAGGACTTCAACTCTATCAACAAGTTTACTGACGACACGACGGTGGTAGGCCTGATCACCAACCGCAGTGTGGTGCCAGGACAACAACCTTTCCTTCAACGTCAGTAAGACCAAGGTGATGAATTAGGGCGTCATGTGCTCGTGGGAAATGTGAAACTGGGAAGTCCGTCATCAACCAATAAGATTTTGTCTAGCTTGGTAAGCTAGCTAACATTGCTAATAATAAAGTAATTTATACATTGACATATGGTCAAACTAGCTACATTCTCCATATTGATAAGGTTGTAACTGTCAAACAGATTTGTCGTCATCTTTTGATTGAAAAAACGTCACAACTTGGCAACATTTTCTCTGCGTTTCTTACTTGTATTTCCGACTTGGAGGGTCGTTCAAGGGAAATTTCCCACAGGGAACTAAGAGCTTCTGATAACGCCGATAGGCTAATTCATGTGGGACTACATGATATTAGTGCCCAAAAAGATGTAGACAAATTAATCTCTACTGAACCCCAAAATCTAAATTCAGGAACTCAACTTGATATAAAAAAAATCTAAATACTGTACCAAGTTTCACACAAAATTCATGACAATCACTGCTTTAGGTTGCACATCAAAATATCTGGAATTGTGCTTTAATGCTGGAACATGTTGGAATAAGCAATACATTTCTTGAATCATACTACTTTACTAGTCTACTACACTTCTTTCTTAATGGAACACTTTGAATGGCTTTATAAGATGAAGCTACTCATTTTGTTATTGCGTGACCCCACAGTAATTGTGACGTGACCTGCTGGTTCCACCATTGGAAAATGTTCTTACACATAGAATAGAACAATTACAGGATCTTTAGACTATGCTCTCACACTAGTCCCCAGTTAGGAAATACTCATGTTACTAAATAAAAAAATGCTATATTAGATGAACGTTTCTAAACATGTCTGGGTGTTAGGCTATAAATGAAAGTAATCCAAAAGTAATCAAAATGTAATAGAATTATGTTAATCACTTTGAGTAATCCAAAGAAGTACTTTACTGATTACTTTATTTTTCATGTAAATAATCACAAACAGATTTGATTTTTCAAGTAATTATCCCAACCCTGTCTACATGTACATATCTACCTCAATTACTCCAATATCACTTCACAATGTGCATTTGGTACTGGCATGTAGCTTACACTGTCCTGTTTTTATTTTTCCTTTCTTATTTCTCTGTTTTTGGTTATAATATTTTGATATTGAATACTGCACTGTTGGGAAGGTCTTGAAAGTTAAGCACTGTACTGCACTGTACTGCATGTGACAAATACAACTTGAAACGTCAAATGCACCACTGAGAATTAACATAGGACACAATTGAGTGACGTCATCAATGGCTTCAAGAAGTCTAAATTATTAATGTCCCTGATTAATGAAAAAATGAATACAAGACAACATTTCAGAAGACTCACCTATCAGAGGTGGGGCAGACACCGTTAAAATGTGGTGGAAGACCCATGGATTTCTCACTACATACACCCACCGACCAGTTTATTAGGTACACCAACCCGTTCACAAAAACGGATCGCTCCTAGTTACTGTTCGATTGAACGTTAGAATGTGCAAAACCAGTGACATAAGCGACTGAGCTTGGTATGATCGTCGGTGCCAGGCGAACCAGATCCAGTATCTCAGAAACGGCCGCCCTCCTGGACTTTTCACACGCATGCATGACAGTATCTAGGGTTTCCCGAGAACGGTGTGACAAATGTATTTATCCTACCGCTCTGACTTGGTGTGCAGAGAGAATACTGTAAGAACGGTCCATGTTCTGAATTCTGTCGCTGTACATTTCAAAAGGTACTGATCAAATAGTTATATTGACAACCTACGTCCTAGATCGCTCGTCTTAATCAAAATTACAGATTGCCTCTTATCCGCTCGTCGTCCCATTATGCCACAGTTTGTGCATCTCAATTGTCACTAGAAACCACATTTGTTAAAGCAAGTCAGCCACACCTTCAGTAAATGAGGCTGAATTAAACGATTTAGCTGCCAGACAAGGCTCCGCTAATAGCCAGGTGTAGCAGTGGTAAGGTGTTGGAACACTATGTAGGCCCTAACAGTTTTTTGGCCACCGTTCTAGTGCAATTAATGTATTGCTTAGTGTTGTGTAGTGGCTTTGCTGGTATGCATCAAAAAAAAATATGAAGCAAGATTTACAGGGATCTTTAAAAAAAAAGATATACTTTTACATTACCCTGCAGTTTACATATAAAATGGGCTGACAGTGAAGTAGACATACTTGGCATTCATATCACAAAATACATACATGAGCTCTCCACAATGAATTTCAATAGAAAACTTGTAAAAATAGACAAGATCCTGCAACCATGGAGAGGAAAATACCTGTCTATTTATGGAAAAATTGCCCTGATTAACTCCTTTAATAATATCTCAGTTTACTCACTTACGGCGCTGCCTACTCCTGATGATTCGATTTTCACATCATATGAGGAAAATATTTTGCTTCATCTGGGGCGCTAAACCTGATAAGATAAAGCGTGTCAATCTATATAATGAATTGGGTGGGTTGAGATTATTAAATATAAAAGCACTAAGCTTCACTTATTCAAAAGTTTTACTTGAACACTAAATGGTTCTCAAGTAGATTACTAAGAAAAGTTCATCCATTGTTTAAAAATGGCCTTTTTTCCCTTTGTGCAGATTCCCATCTAATTTTTGATTAATTGAAAATGATACTTTTTTCAAAGTATCTCTCTTTTTCAATCAAGCCGTCACGATCGCTGACAGAAGTGGACCAAGGCGCAGCATGCATGGTTGAGTTAATCATATTTTAATTATAGAACTCACCAAAACAAAAGTACAACGACCGTAACACAACGTGTAGCGCAACACAGCAACTAACACAATGAACATAAATATCCCACAACACAGGTGGGGGACTAAACAACCTAAATATGATTCCCAATTAGAGACAACGACTAACAGCTGCCTCTAATTGGGAACCCAAACCAACCAACATAGAAAATACAACATAGAACAAAAACACACCCCTGATCACGTCCTGACCAAAACCACCATAGAGCAGCCAAAAGGGCTATCTATGGCCAGGACGTGACAGTACCGGGGACCTGATGCGCGGAGCGGGGACCTGATGCGCGGAGCAGGGACAGGACGTGCCGGGCTCTCGATGCGCACAGGGGACCTGATGCGCGGAGCAGGGACAGGACGTGCCGGGCTCTCGATGCGCACAGGGGACCTGATGCGCGGAGCAGGGACAGGACGTGCCGGGCTCTCGATGCGCACAGGGGACCTGATGCGCGGAGCAGGGACAGGACGTGCCGGGCTCTCGATGCGCACAGGGGACCTGATGCGCGGAGCAGGGACAGGACGTGCCGGGCTCTCGATGCGCACAGGGGGCCTGGTGCGCGGAGCTGGAACAGTCCGTACCGGTCTCTGAACAAGCACTGGAGACACTGTGCGCTTCACTACATGACCCGGTGCCTGACCAGTGCCACGCTCACTCCGGTAAGCACGGGGAGTTGGCTCAGGTCTCCAACCTGACTCAGCCAACCTCCCCGTGTGCCCCCCCCCAAAAAAAAAAATTGGGGGCTGCCTCTCGGGCTTCCTCGCCAGCCGTGTTCCCTCGTACTTCCTCCGCTCAGCCATCGCTAACACCAAACCTTCCCTGGGACAGCGATACTCCTCAACCTTCCTCCAGGGTCCCTTTCCAGCCAGGATCTCCTCCCAGGTCCAGAACGTTTTATCCTGCACGGTTGCACGCTGCTTGGTCCTGGTGTGGTGGGATATTCTGTCACGATCGCTGACAGAAGTGGACCAAGGCGCAGCATGCAGGGTTGAGTGAAACATATTTATTAGAATGCAACTCACCAAAATAAGACATTCACAACGACCGTAGCGCAACTACACAACATAACATAAATATCCCACAACACAGGTGGGGGACTAAACAACCTAAATATGATTCCCAATTAGAGACAACGACTAACAGCTGCCTCTAATTGGGAACCCAAACCAACCAACATAGAAAATACAACATAGAACAAAAACACACCCCTGATCACGTCCTGACCAAAACCACCATAGAGCTATCTATGACCAGGACGTGACACAAGCATTGCAGAGCTGGCTACAATTTCAATTTCATACCCTTGACAAGATAGAACAAATATTATGTCTGAACTCAAATGTGCTGGTTGATAAAAGACCTGTATTTATGAAAATTGTATTTTGTTTTGAAATGATATCGTACATTTGAATAGTAGAGTTATGTCTTTCATGGAGTTATCAAATTGTATGGGAAGGTCTGCTCAATCCAAGAGTACAACCAATTGATTACAGCATTACCCCAAAAATGGAGGAGGCAGCTGGCAGCGGGAGGTGGTAGGGAACTGGTCTGTCTGCCCAATACAAAGGGTCAAAACCGGCGGAGGAATAAAAATAGCATAAATAGGAAAGCATACCAGTTTCATTTGAGGACCAGGATGTTGGCAGCTGTGCCATACAGATTGCAAAATAGTTTTTATGTACCAATTCCATGGTACAGGGTGTATGAGTTGATATATAAAACGACGGAAGATTCAAGACTTCGTGCTTTTCAGCTAAAATTCTTATATCGAATTCTTGGCACCAACAAAATGTTGAATATTTGGGGCATACAATCATCGAAGTTCTCTGTGTGTGGGGAACTGTGGGGGGGATCTAGGCTGGTGTATCGCTGGTTCAGGTCCCCGTTTTTGACCTTGTGGGAGATCTGTCGACGTGCAGGAGGTTGACCCTGGTTGCTTCTGTTTGTCGCTCTGGATGGGAGTCTGTTAGATGACTAATGTGATGTAGTTGTTGAGCGGCTTCACTGCAAGTATATTGTATGTTTTAAATATTCAATAATAATAAATAAAACATAAAAGAATACGATTTACATGCTAAAATTGCCAATGGACACCAGTAATGTTGATTGGCTAATGGCCAACAAGCTGCGTCAAACAAACTTAAAGTACAGCTAACATACTGGTAAACCAATTATAGTGTTCAAAAACCACATTAATAAATCATGTTTTGGTGTCGCGTTTAAAAGTAGGTGACGTCAGAGGTCAGCATGTGGGAGAAGTCGGAGGTCAGGGATGAGAGATGAGTATCCCACTAGTAATTACCAGTAGGAGGGGCGTTCAATTGGATTTTTCCCAGTGATTATGGGTGAATACCTCCTTCCCACGTGGTTATGAATGCAGCATTAGCAGGAGGGGCAGTAAATAACCGGATGACTCACTATAGTTGACAGACTGGATAGAGACAGATTTCCATTAAGAAGCTTTAATCAATCTAAATACATTTAACCAAACTGTAATACATATAAAAAGATAAAAGGCATTTAAAAGGGGGAGCAGTAGGTAACATACAGTGGGGGAAAAAAGTATTTAGTCAGCCACCAATTGTGCAAGTTCTCTCACTTAAAAAGATGAGAGAGGCCTGTAATTTTCATCATAGGTACACTTCAACTATGACAGACAAAATGAGGAAAAAAAATCCAGAAAATCACATTGTAGGATTTTTTATGAATTTATTTGCAAATTATGGTGGAAAATAAGTATTTGGTCACATACAAACAAGCAAGATTTCTGTCTCTCACAGACCTGTAACTTCTTCTTTAAGAGGTTCCTCTGTCCTCCACTCATTACCTGTATTAATGGCACCTGTTTGAACTTGTTATCAGTATAAAAGACACCTGTCCACAACCTCAAACAGTCACACTCCAAACTCCACTATGGCCAAGACCAAAGAGCTGTCAAAGGACACCAGAAACAAAATTGTAGACCTGCACCAGGTTGGGAAGACTGAATCTGCAATAGGTAAGCTGCTTGGTTTGAAGAAATCAACTGTGGGAGCAATTATTAGGAAATGTGTACCTGTTGATGTATTTCAAGGCCTACCTTCAAACTCAGTGCCTCTTTGCTTGACATCATGGGAAAATCAAAAGAAATCAGCCAAGACCTCAGAAAAGAAATGGTTCATCCTTGGGAGCTATTTCCAAACACCTGAAGGTACCACGTTCATCTGTACAAACAATAGTACGCAAGTATAAACACCATGAGACCACGCAGCCATCATACCGCTCAGGAAGGAGACGCGTTCTGTCTCCTAGAGATTAACGTACTTTGGTGCGACAAGTGCAAATCAATCCCAGAACAACAGCAAAGGAACTTTTAAAGATGCTGGAGGAAACTGGTACAAAAGTATCTATATCCACAGTAAAACGAGTCCTATATCGGCATAACCTGAAAGGCCGCTCAGCAAGGAAGAAGCCACTGCTCCAAAACCGTCATAAAAAGCCAGACTACAGTTTGCAACTGCACATGGGGACAAAGATCGTACTTTTTGGAGAAATGTCCTCTGGTCTGATGAAACAAAAATATAACTGTTTGGCCATAATCACCATCGTTATGTTTTGGAGGAAAAAGGGGGAGGCTTGCAAGCCGAAGAACACCATCCCAACCGTGAAGAACGAGGGTGGCAGCATCATGTTGTGGGGGTGCTTTGCTGCAGGAGGGACTGGTGCACTTCACAAATTCTTAAAATAAAGTGGTGATCTAACTGACATAAGACAGGGAATTTTTACTAGGATTAAATGTCAGGAATTGTAAAAAACTGAGTTTAAATGTATTTGGCTAAGGTGTATGTAAACTTCCGACTTCAACTCTACATAAAATAGCAAAACATTATTGTCCATACAAACATTGTATCTTTTTTAAATACTAATTTAAGCTTGATAACCTTACCTAACCAATTTATTTCAGTATTTTATTTTTAATTATTTCATTTATAAATATTGTGTAGATCAGTTCCAAGTTGTAACACAAGAAAATGTGAAAAAGTCCAAGGGGGTGAATTATACCCCCTATATTATGACCATACCTTTGATGTTTAACACCAGATCCTTGCTCCATCTCACTGTCATCTGAGCTACACACTGAGGAGTTTCCCATCTTGTAATCTGATCACTCACTGACCTCTATGGGTCATAGTAGACATTATCCCTGATAAGGCAAGTCTCTGTTACGGCCCGTTTACTTAATTCGTACAATTTATTTGAACTCTGAGCATGGGCGAACAACTGCCCCATCTCAATAAGGATTTCAAGTTCAAGGCCGACCGGGGTACTGCAGGGTACCCCACTTGTCCCTCTAGTCAAAGTGGCTAGTGCCTTCACAAACGAGGGAAACAGCCGCCGGTGACATGCATGTTGGTGACTCTGTAAACTCATAGAGTTAGCCTGCTAGCTAGCCAGCGGGCAAGTTAGCTGGTCCTGCTGTTGGACGTTAAGTGTTGACGTATCACAACACAGACTACGTTTTATACTGTAATTGGTCAACAACAAAGGCGCTGCTTTCCGCCTTGGCTGAGCGGCTTCTACATGTGCTCACCGCTGACGACTCCGCCTGGATTGAATTTTACCCCCGCCTAGGCTTTATTGAAATTGAATGGGCCACCCTGTCCACTGTGCCTTTATAATCAATAGGAGTATAGCAATCTTTGTGGATATACCATTTATTTTATTTTTTCTTTATATTTCTTCTATTATTTTATTTTTTCTTAGTAATTTTACCCCCTTTTTTTCATGATGTCCAATTGGTAGTTTCTTGTCTCATTGCTGCAACTCCCCAATGAGCTCGGGAGAGGCAAAGGTCAAGTCATGTGTCCTCCGAAACATGACCTGCCAATCCACACTTTTTCTTAACACCTGCTCGCTTAACCCGGAAGCCAGCCACACCAATGTGTCAGAGGAAACAGAGTTCGACTGACAACTGAAATTAGCTTGCAGGCACCCGTAGTGCCACAAGGAGTCACTAGAGCGCAATGTCACAGCGAATCTCATAGTGTTTGAAAAAGAACGTAATTTTTTTATGTTTTAACTTTTGATGATGTCAACTTTTTGTATTCATATTTTTGTTCACATATGTTGCCATTGGTATTGCCCTGGAATTAATGAAAATGAGGTTGAAAAGTGGTGGCATTGCCCATTAAGTAGTTTGACCATTTTAAAAAGACAAATAGTAAGCACAGTGACTCGAAGAGTGCTACAAAATCCCGCATACCATAACAAATGAATATATTATCAGTATATAGATCATCTTATTCCATCTGAGCTCTCATTATCAACAAGGCATGCCAGCATTTCTTTGTGCTTCCTCTGCAGTCTCCATTTCCTATATCTTCACTTTTAGCATCAAGCATGTTTCAAAGAAGTAGCCATTTTACAATGTAACTGCGGGTAGTGAACGCACCAACAACACACATAAAACATCAAAAGGTACAACAACTGAAATAACCAATCTAATTTAGTTTACCAAGTATTTTAGGGTAGTAAACCAATTATTAAAGCATTGTAAAAAGAGGCATTGTCAAAACAGTCATCCATAACTCCCTTTTGACTAAACGTTAGACAGTCAAAACACCCTACGTCTTTGTAAATCCTTTTGTAAGAATTTAGCCTTCAGAACGTATTTATACCTGTGTGGTCCTGTGTGGCTCAGTTAGTAGAGATTGGTGCTTGCAGGGGTTGTGGGTTTGATTCCCACGGGGCCCAGTATGATAATGTATGTACTCACTAAGTTGCTCAGGATAAAAGTGTCTGCTAAATTACTCAAACCTAAAATACCCTTGACTTATTTTACATTTTGTTGTGTTACAGCCTGAATTCAAAATGTATTAAATATATGTTTTCTCTTACAGGTTTGAGATATTCATATTTTAAATGACGATGGTAAGTCAGGTTCCAGAATATCTAGAACCTCAGCCACTCCGTGTAAGCAAACCGAGCATGGCTTTGTGTCCGTGGTTGCACCTTTGCAACGCAGAAAACCACTCCTCTGTAGCCCAAACCGATCAAAACTAAAGACTTATTTTACAATTGCAATATATATATATATATGTCACAGATTCGCTGGATGCTCTTAAATGGATACACACAAATTAACCCTCATGAGTAAGGTACTATGACAACGATGAACATATTTCAAATAAACCATACAACTCGAGTTTGTCACAGAAAATAGATGATTTGCAGTAATTTGTTTGGTTAAAGACAAATTCAAAGTCTTCTACTGTGATTGGTTAACAACAAAGGCACCACTTTCCGCCTTGGCTGAGAGGTTTCTATCCGACTGGATAGAATTTGGCCCCACCAAGCCTTAATTGAAAATGAATGGGCCATCCCGTCCGCTGTGAGCGCCTTTATAATCAATGGGAGTCAGTAGCGTAGCTTAATCATGACCGGCCCAGGTGCCCAAAAACATTACGGGCCCCTATCACCACCCATATTTCCTTTCAATTTAAAATATTTTGTTGGTAAGGCTGTGTTAATATTACTAAGCATTGTAACAGCAGACCAGAACCTAATCTAAGGGCACATTTGAAGCTGTTACCAGAGAACCGCAATATAGACAATACATTTAGCACCATGGACGGCGGTCAGAAATTAACCCGTATAAATTGATGAGCACCACGGAAAGCACAAAGCGGTCAAAAACACGCTATTTTATCTGCAAATAATAGGCAATAGCCTATATTATAAAACAGAAATATATAGATCAATCTCTTTACAGAACCACCGAAACATAGCTAATGACCCAGTACATGCTCGCTGAAGTTATGTACGGCGGCAATGGGCCAGTAGGCTTACACGAGCCCAATGCAATAAAGTGCCGTTTAACATTTGCATCCACATTTGTTGCATAATGCCCCCTGTCAGTTTGATAGGTAAAAAGGCCGTCTGTCCCATTTCCACCTGTTTCCTCAGCCGCCACGATTCTAGCCTCGCCCAATCTATTCTGGTACCGCTTCATTGCTTGTGCTAGCAATGGCTGCACTTGAACTGCATTTGGAAAAAGGAACCTAATTTAACAAATGTTGATACCTCCTTTGCTTTCTCATTTGTGGCCTTCCTCTTCTGGGCTCCACTTTTGTGTTGATACATTGTTGATTTCTACATCCGTAATTTTCTATTCTCGACTTTCTCTTTTTATTTATTTATTGGCCGTTGTCTCTTGATAGCTATATCAACTGTTGCTTAAAACGATGACAGAAACAACAACGCTGAAACAACAACAATGAATCCCAGAATGCAATTCATTATCTTAACATGGTATTGAAACTATTGAATAACATGATTTATTTAGCAAATTATTTTGATTTATTGTCATCAATACACTAAAATATCATGCTGACTTATGTAGTGGCAAAATAACATTTTGTTGGTGAAACCATCAGTGGGATCCTTTATCATATAGCATAGGTTAAAGAAAGCTCTTTTGGTCAAATTCTAGACGTGATAGACCCGCGTCAACAACTAATACTTGAGCATGGTGGGGTGGTATTCAAATTACATAGGGGCCCGCAGATCCGGGCAAATCAACATGTATTTGTCACATACACATGGTTAGCAGATGTTAATGCGAGTGTAGCGAAATGATTGTGCTTCTAGTTCCGACCATGCAGTAGTATCTGACAAGTAATCTAACAATTTCACAACAACTACCTTGTGCACACAAGTGTAAAGGAATGAATACGAGTATGTACATATAACCATATGGATGAGCAATGACGGCATGGGCACGATGCAGTAGATGGTAGTACAGCATATACATATGAGATTAGTAATGTAGGATATGTAGACATTATATAAAGTGGCATTGTTAGTGATACATTTATTACATCCAATTTTTTATTATTAAAGTGGCTAGAGATTTGAGTCAGTATGTTGGGAGCAGCCACTCAGTGTTAGTGATGGCTGTTAACAGTCTGATGGCCTTGAGATAGAAGCTGTTTTTCAATCTCTTGGTCCCAGCTTTGATGTACCTGTACTGACCTCGCCTTCTAGATGATAGCGGGGTGAACAGGCAGTGGTTGTTGTCCTTGATGATATTTTTGGCCTTCCTGTGACATCGGGTGGTGTAGGTGTCCTGGAGGGCAGGTAGTTCACCCCCGGTGATGCGTTGTGCGGACCTCACTACCCTCTGGAGAGCCTTACGGTTGTGGGCGGAGCAGTTGCCGTACCAGGCGGTGATACAGCCCGACAGGATGCTCTCGATTGTGCATCTGTAGAAGTTTGTGTGTTTTTGGTGACAAGCCAAATTTCTTCAGCCTTCTGAGATTGAAGAGGTTGCGCCTTCTTCACCACGCTGTCTGTGTGGACCATTTCAGTTTGTCCGTGATGTGTACGCCGAGGAACTTTCCTCCTTCTCCACTACTATCCCGTCGATGTGGATAGGGGGGTGTTCCCTCTGCTGTTTCCTGAAGTCCACGATCATCTCCTTTGTTTTGTTGACGTTGAGTGAGCGGTTATTTTCCTGACACCACACTCCGAGGGCCCTCACCTCCTCCCTGTAGGCTGTCTCGTCGTTGTTGGTAATCAAGCCTACCACTGTAGTGTCGTCTGCAAACTTGATGATTGAGTTGGAGGCGTGCTTGGCCACGCAGTCATAGGTGAACAGGGAGTACAGGGAGGCCTGAGAACGCAGTACAGGAGAGGGCTGAGAACGCACCCTTGTGGGGCCCCAGTGTTGAGGATCAGCGGGGTGGAGATGTTGTTTCCTACCCTCACCACCTGGGGGGCGGCCCGTCAGGAAGTCCAGGACCCAGTTGCACAGGGCGGGGTCGAGACCTAGGGTCTCGAGCTTAATGACGAGTTTGGAGGGTACTATGGTGTTATGCTCGACCCGCTCAATTTCGATCTAGCAACCTTTCAGTTACTGGCCCAATGCTCTAACCACTAGGCTACCTTCCTCCCCCGATAATAATGATAATAAGCAGCTTTATTCAACTCATTCAAATAGCCATTACAGTCAACAAATTGTTAATAAACTGCCTCTCACTTCCCTTCCTGTTGAAATCAAGCTTGTCAAACATCAATAAATCAATAATGTAGTTTAGAACTGAAGCACTTAAAGAGTTAACACTGATTTCAGTTACAGTGAATCTTAGAGTAGAAATCACTTCATGGCATCCAAAGTGCAGAAAGATATGTTCTTAAAGAATATATAAAACCACTTCTAACAATTAATCACTGAACTTATTGATCAACAATTGATCAATTAACTTATTTATAATTTTCCTCTAAACTTTTCAGAGGTCATCCTGCTTCACAATAAGAGATGATGAATGAAGACTCCCTAATGTTCAGATGGTGATTGTGAATATCCCTAATGTTCAGTTTAGTATCATTAAAGGACAATTAGTATGATCATTGTGATCACTGTTACTCCTACATACATTTTTGAGCCTGAGACTTTCAATGCCAGATTATCAATGACCTTCTTCCCTTCATCTTCCCCCTCACAGACTTTTCTCTCTTCAGTCTCCCTCTTTTTCTCCTCCTCCTCTCTTATTGTTGCTATGGCTGCATCCCTCTTTTTCTCCTCCTCCTCTCTTATCGTTGCTATGGCTGCATCCCTCTTTCTAACCTCCTGTTCCAGTATCTTTCTCAGAGCCTCTTCCCTCCTCCTGATCTCCTCTTCCCTCCGGGTCAAGATGTTTGTCACATGATAGTATCCCCTATTCTCATTCAATAATCCATCTATCTTCCCCAGCAGCTCTGTGACCTGAGTGAGGTCATTCTTTTCTTTGTTATTGAAGATGTGATGTCTACCACCACACATACTGAGAAGCTTTAGGGAATCACTGTTGTCCATTAGATACTCCTCCACTGGTTTCCCTTCTAGCTGGTCTCCACCAGTGAACAGCACAATGGTGTATTTAAGGGCCTCCTCTGCAAAGTTCTCATTCATCCATTTGACAGTTTTCTTCTCCTCTTCTGTGCACCAATTGCACAGCCTGATCACCAGCAGGAACACATGAGGTGTTGAGATGTTGATGCATTCAGCTACTTTACCTGCAAGTTCCTCAGATGGCAACACATCTGGGGTGTTAATCATAGTTATGTTATTTCGTCCCACAACAGCATCTTGTTCTTCACAATGTGGCCCATACGAAGGCGAAGCCTCCACTTTAAAGGCCTCTCTTCCCAGGATGGTGTTTCCTGATGCTCTCTTCTCTGATCCAGTCTTCCCCAGCAGAACAATCCGTTGCTGAAATCCCAACTCAGACCCTGCAGAGATGCAGGACATTTAAAATAGGTTAAAAGGTTAAAATAGGTTAAATTGAATAAGTGAATAATATTAATACTGGAACAAAATGAGAAATAAAGCAAACATTAGTAAACTCACCGTGGACAGTGACACACAAGTCTGCATAAAATACAAGTCCTACCAGGGCAAGTACCAGTATGAGAATCCCCAGAAGACTGATGAAGAAGGCTGTTTTCCATGAGCAGACCTACGAAGGAGAGTCATGTAACTACGTCATGTATACACTGTAGGTCACTTTTAGGATTGCACATTTTTGTTAACTTTTCCCAAATTCACAGGTTTTCCAGTAATCTCAGTTGGAGGATTCCTGGAATCAGGAGGGAATAAGCAGGAAACCCGGAATACTCATTTTTGGAAAACCGGGGAATTTAAGGAAAGTAACCATCATTTTGCAACCCTAGTCAATACCTTTCTTGACAATTTCTATCAGGGGACCAAACAGACATTTCACTGGAGAAGAACGAAACTCTACCTGAGTCACAGTTTGTTCTGTTTCAACATCCGTTTCATGGACCTGATCATCTACATTTGGAATGATTTTCCTTCCTTCAGTGGCTTCCACCAATGTGTGTTTTATCAGTTCTGGGGTCTGGTAGTGGTCTCTAATATGGTTCTCACAGAAAGTAGCCTTGCAATCCTGGCAGAACTTCACAGCTTCCTCACTGCGCTGCACACATATGGTACAGTCCAGTCTGGTACGATGTACTATTCTGCTATCCTGCATCTGGCCTAAAGCAGGCAGAGGGTCCTCAACAGTAGGGCTGTAGAAAGGTTAAAACTGAATGAAGCCACCCGTTACATGCAAGTTTATAACACATGCATGTCCATAGCGAAGGATCAACAGCATTACATTTTACATTGTACATTTGAGTGACTCACAGGAGCAATTAGGGTTAAGTGCCTTGCTCAAGGGCACATTGTCAGATTGTTTGCTGGATTCCAACCAGCAACCTTTCGATTACTAGACAAAAGCTCTTAACCGCTAGGCTACCTGCCGCCTCATCATAGTACATGATAGTACTGAATGCTGTCTGATCTACTATGAACAACAAACACTTTTACATTATAGGAAATCAATAAATAGCTCAGGCTAGGATTCCTCATAACACCAAAACAAAGGTGTATATCTGGTTTACATTATGGGCATACATACTGTACCTCTGATTTATATGAAGACCAGATCCATATAAATCAATCTC
This sequence comes from Brachymystax lenok tsinlingensis, assembly GCA_030435695.1. NCBI lineage: Eukaryota > Metazoa > Chordata > Actinopteri > Salmoniformes > Salmonidae > Brachymystax > Brachymystax lenok. Next base: position 16,015,108 of record CM059812.1, read on the forward strand.
ACTGTCTGCTGAGCCGACTGTATACACTGAGTACTCTGTCTCCACCTTCTGGCTCCTAGCAACAACAGACAGAAAGAGAAGACAGGGTCTGAAATGTTTGTCAAAAGTGGTTGGAAATCTAAAAAGTCATCAATGTTTATAATTTTTTTTGCAGATCGGTTTGTGAGCCATCTCTGTTATTAAAGTGAACAAAAAGAGATTGACTAATGTTTTACAGTGCATTCAGAAAGTATTCAGATCCCTTGACTTTTCCCACATTTTGTTACGTTTCAGGCTTTTTCTAAAATGGATTGAATATTTTTTTTCCCCTCATCAATCTGCACACAACACCCCATAATGACAAAGCAAAAATAGGTTTTTAGAAATGTTTGCTAAATTATAAATTTTTTAAAACAGAAATACCTAAGTATTCTGACCCTTTGCTTTGAGACTCTAAATTGAGCTCAGGTGCATATGTAACCGGTGTGAAATGGCTAGTTAGCTAGCGGGGTGCGCGCTAACAGCGTTTCAATCGGTGACGTCACTCGCTCTGAGACCTTGAAGTAGTTGTTCCCCTTGCTCTGCAGGAGCCGTGGCTTTTGTGGCGCGATGGGTAACGATGCTTTGTGGGTGTCAGTTGTTGATGTGTGCAGAGGGTCCCTGGTTTGAACCCAGGTAGGGGTGAGGAGAGGGACGGAAGCTATACTGTTACATTGATGCTGTTGACCCGGATCACTGGTTGCTGTGGAAAAGGAGGAGGTCAAAAGGGGGGTGAGTGTAACCGGTGTGAAATGGCTAGTTAGCTAGCGGGGTGCGCGCTAACAGCGTTTCAATCAGTGATGTCACTCGCTCTGAGACCTTGAAGTAGTTGTTCCCCTTGCTCTGCAAGGGCTGCGGCTTTTGTGGCGCGATGGGTAACGATGCTTCGTGGGTGTCAGTTGTCTATGTGTGCAGAGGGTCCCTGGTTCGAGCCCAAGTAGGGGCGAGGAGAGGGACGAAAGCTATACTGTTACACATACCGTTTCCATTGATCATCCTTGATGTTTCTACAACTTGATTGGAGTCCACCTGTGGTAAACTCAATTGATTGGACATGATTTAGAAAGACAGTGCATGTCAGAGCAAAAACCAAGCCATGAGGTTGAAGGAATTGTCCGTAGAGCTCCGAGACAGGATTGTGTCGAGGCACAGATCTGGGGAAGCATACCAAAAAATTTCAGCAGCATTGAAGGTCCCCAAGAACACAGTGGCCTCCATCATTCTTAAATGGAAGAAGTTTGGAACCACCAAGACTGGCCACCCGGCCAAACTGAGCAATCAGGGGAGAAAGGCCTTGGTCAAGGAGGTCACCAAGAACCCGATGGTCACTCTGACAGAGCTCCAGAGTTCCTCTGTGGAGATGGGAGAACCTTCCAGAAGGACAACCATCTCTGCAGCACTCCATCAATCAGGTCTTTATGGTAGAGTGGCCAGACGGAAGCCACTCCTTAGTAAAAGGCAGATGACAGCCCGCTTGGAGTTTGCCAAAAGGCACTTAAAGGATTCTTAGACCATGAGAAACAACATTCTCTGGTCTGATGAAACCAATATTGAACTATTTGGCTTGAATGCCAAGTGTCACTTCTGGAGGAAACCTGGCACCATCCCTATGGTGAAACATGGTGGCAGCATCATTTTGTGGGGATGTTTTTCAGCGACAGGGACTGGGAGACTAGTCAGAATCGAGGGAAAGATTAACAGAGCAAAGTACAGAGAGATCCTTGATGAAAACCTGCTCCAAAGCACTCAGGACAACGACCCTAAGCACACAGCCAAGACAATGCAGGAGTGGCTTCAAGACAAGTCTCTGAATGTCCTTGAGTGGCCCAGCCAGAGCCCGAACTTGAACCCGATCAAACATCTCTGGAGAGACCTGAAAATTGCTGTGCAGCGACGCTACACATCCAACCAGACAGAGTTTGAGAGGATATGCAGAGAAGAATGGGAGAAACTCCCCAAATCAGGTGTGCCAAGCTTGTAGCGTCATACACAAGAAGACTCAAGGCTGCAATCGCTGCCAAAGGTGCTTCAACAAAGTACTGAGTAAAGGGTCTGAATACTTCTGTAAATATGATATCAGTTTTTTATTTGTAATAACCTGTTTTTGCTTTGTCATTATGGGTATTGTGTGTAGATTGATGAGGGGGAAAACTATTTAATCCATTTTAGAAATAGGCTGTAACGTAATAAAATGTGGAAAAAATCATCAAGAGATCTGAATACTTTCCGAATGCACTGTAGATAAATATTTCAGAAGACAGCATCTCACCATTTCACAGAGGTATGGATTCCACTTTTGAACGTTATTGGTTGACACATGGACTGATCACTGTTCATGGTGTAAGGCACAGGTGTTTTTGGACTTCCTTCCCTGATACAATAAAATAATACCATTTTCAACTACAGCTTGGGTTAAAACTGGTCCTACTTTATTTGGACATAACTGCTCATATTTATAATGGGATACAATCACAAAACATGTAATTTTATTGCTACAAATGTCTAGTTTTTCTCTCCAATAATGAAATTGGTAACACTTCACTGACTATTGGTATTTAATAGGAAACTCCTCTAACCTCGTTATATCCGAGCTCATGTTATCAGTTACTTGGGTTGGCAGCAATTTATCCGTTTCCCCTGGCACAGAACCTCTATTTTCTTTATCTCTATCTCTTGGCAAATCAATTGCTTGGTAATCAGGATTGGCAGCCATTTTATGATGCTATGAAGTACAACAATGGGCACAAACACAAACAAGACTGAAAAGGCACAATTAATACAATGCGTAACTCGTAAAATTAGTTGTAAATTCGTAACTCATTGAAAGCATGTCTGAGAAGCGATATATTCATTCTATGTACGCCCGTTTCTATGCTTCCCGTTCTTAAGTTTCATTTTTGGGTCCTTTAACTTTCGGTTTTGTACATAAGCTTCAAACAGCTGAAAAATACTATGTTTTGAGTTATTGAAAATATGTTTCACATATTTTAATAATGGCACAATGGATAGCTTGTTTTGTCACATAAACTGAAATAAGAGTAGAACCATTAGAATTGTATCAACCAGAGCAATTTCTACATAGCTACATATGACAAGTTTACAGTATTTGTCAATGTTTTGTTCATACCTTTTCTAGTTTAAATACTAAGACAATTATGCTAGAGTGATGGCAATTTGATTCAACAACTTTATACAGCACAATTAGGGTGTGCTTTGGTGATAAAATGTCGCTTATATTATAAAATAGATTTTACGAAGACAAATATATTTATTCACTTTCTCTAACATATCAAAGCATTTTACTTTTTGTGGTAGTCATCTTCAAAGTTGTTTCCACGGTTTGCAAAAAGCTAAATTAGCATGACACGAGCTGAATTCAATGTAAAAGGCTTTGAAAATAAAAAGCGTGGTATACGCTCAGTACTGTGTTGACATTTAACAGAGCTTGTGAGAAATATGTTTAAAAGAACATGCATTTCGAATTAATATAAAAAATGTATACACAAATATATAAATTCTACCTGCCATGTCTCAAAATCGATATCCATCTTACCTCTATATTATGTCCTGCTGATAAGAGAAGAAAGATGACGAGTTCAACGTGAAAGTGAGCCTGTCAGGTATAAAAAAAAGCTCGTCTTCTTCTTCTTTAGTATCATCGCGTTTGCACATTTTGTTTGTGAATGAGGCCAACTACTGTTCGGGAGTGTGTGTTCAATCATGTTACATTTTGTGATACAAATTAAAAAAGGAAGGAAAATAAAATATTGCACCACCAACTAACCCTACACCTATACACCACTATTTCATAAAAATACAAATAAAAAACACCAACCCATTCCACTACTTTGACCCTATCTGTTCATGCACCATGCCACCAGCCTGGGAGGACTGGACACCACCATAAACACACCATGTAATTCTTCTGAAGCTCTACCCAAATACTTCTCTGCAGCTGCCACCACAACATCTATTTTCTGTGATTGACGTTCCATTTCTGCTGTACAGTTGATAACCATTGCTATGAACGCTAAGAAGCCAACCTTACTGAAACATATATCACTTGTTGGCTTATCCCTTTGTGCTGGCACAGATCTACTACTCACAGGGATCATCTCAGGATCCCTCACTGTTGACCCATACTCCTCTACTTTCTTCACTGGCCCAGCGAGCGACACCTTCTGCACTACTCTGACTCTGACCACCTCCACTTGCCTCTCTCGCACCCGGACACTTCCGATCCCCAGCAACATGGACAACCCTACAGTTAACACACACAACTGTATCTACTGAAACTACACAATCCTTTGTCCCATGCCCTCCTGCACACTTCCCACATCTTGGATTCTCCCTACACACTGCTGCAACATGACCATAAACGTTGCACCTGAAACACTGCAGTGGATTTGGTACAAAAGCTCTAATAGGATAACTGACAGAGTATATACCAGTGGAAGCTCCTCAGAGGAGGAAGGGGAGGATCATCCTTTTAGATAAAACTATACTAAATATATGAACATGTCACCAAATAATTGAATTAAACGTACTGTTTTGGCTTCCTCTGGGTACATTGGCGTCAATACAAAACCTAGGAGGCTCATGGTTCTCACCCCGTTCCATAGACTTACACAGTAATTATGACAATTTACCGAGGACATCCTCCAACCTATCAGAGCTCTTGCAGCATGAACTGACATTTTGTCCACACAATCAAAGGATCAGATAATTAATCTAGTACTGGAAGCATAAGCTACAGCTATCTAGCACTGCAGTGCATAAAATGTGGTCAGTAGTAAACTCAAAGAGAGAGAAAGAAAATAGTTGAACAGTTTTGAATAAATACATTTCTTCAAAAATTTAAGATAACCATGAGAGTGAGGGAGAGAGAGAGCTAACTGTATTTCATAGTATTTTTTTTTCACATTCACTTACTTAGCTAGCTAGCTAACAGAGAGGGGTGCTATGTTAGCTAGCTGGCTATGGCTATCCAACACTGGAACTCCTCAAGGTAAGCTTTTGGTTTTATACATGTATTGCCTCCGGGGCCTGCCGGTGTAACTGCTAAACTGCTTGCTAACTGTTCACTATACTGCATGATTGTAGCGGGTTTACTAATGCAATAGTTCTATTAGCTATGTTGACTATGACGTTAGATAATATGGTGACAACGATGTAGGCTGTGTGTCGGTTAGCGGTTATGATTTGAAGGTTTGGCTTGGAATTTTTTTTTGCTTGGTCCCAGACAGCTGATGTGTTGTGCACTGAAGTACACAAGCGAAGGGTAAAGGTGCGAAAGGAGGAAAGCGCATAGATCCGAGAAGGAATTACCACAAGCAAAGTGATCATGCTGTTTGTATGTGGCTGCTATGAAAATGAACTGTGTTTGCGTGTGATCAAGGGTGTATTCATTCTTCCGATTCTGTTGAAAAACATTTCTTAAACAGAAGCAAACAAAACGGGGATAAACATACCTAAATTTGTCCAATAGAAACACTCTTTTGCAACTGATGGACTAATGATTACATCCTTGATCAGCTAGATGCAGGCAAGAGTGTGCAAGGCGTAATTGAATGTGTCACTGTCTGTCCCTTTGATTACTAAAAATTATCTCGACCTGTTGTTGTAACAAGCTCATGATGGGTATAGGGAAAAACTATTTAGTCCAATCAACATAAGCTAAATATGATGTGGCTGTCCATGGTTGCTTCCCAAGCTGGTCTTTTCAGTCTCTTGTGGGGGACTGTCTTGGTGTGTTTGGAACATGATAGTTTGTTGGTGATGTGGACACTGTTGGGGATTTTCCAGTACCTTGAGTACCTATACTGTTTTCTTAGAAGTAGTAATCAGAATCAATGTAGGGTTAACCATTTTGCAACAGAATCGGCATAATGATTACACCCGTGGTTCTCTGGGTGGATGTTTTGATCATCTCTGCAGAGCAGTGTTAAGCCCAATAAAAGACGTGACACTCAGAATTTCCACAATCAGGACTGGGTTAATGACCGTGATTGAATCATCATTTTGTAGTAAATAGTCCACATCCTCACACTGGTTTTAATCCATTACACCCACTCATATCATGCACAACATATCCATTGGAATTATGATAGAGAGAATGACAGATTTGTAAATCAAACCCTTCCACAGTCATGGAAAATGGGCTGCAAAATCCAGGAGGGGGGGGTTATCTGAATAGAATCCCCTTAGGTGCCCCCTTCTCCCATCCCTGCGTAACCCGCGGGAGATAAAAGAAAGACCAGTTTAATGAATGTCAGTCTTTCTGCTTCAGTTTAACATTGATCTTTTTAATATCAATTGAATTAAATCATTTTATTATTGTGTAATACTATTTAAATATTGTGTTGAAACGTATAGACAGTGGGGAAACTGTGCAGGTTACAAGAGTGCAGTTTCCCCCCAATGTTTTGGTTCTGGGATGATGGGGAAAGTAAAATAATGAACAATATGACATTTCATAATGGTGGGAGCAAGTTTGGCAGCCAAATATAACAATTTTCATGTCAATATTACGGCTCATAACTTACATACTCTGATACAGTTGAAAAGGAGGCAAGGAGATATGATGCAAGGAATCGAAGAAAGATTAATTGAGATTGTATGCCCCCTCTCTCCCTCTGTTCTGTTCCAATTACCTCTCCCTTCCCCTTCCTTAACTGGTGTTGAGGTAATGCAGGGTTCTGCGTTCTCCTCCCCAGGCGACTGTGAATAAAATGAGAATATAAATGTGGGAAACATGGATGATTATGCACATAGTAACTACCTCTAGCTTGTCCAGCTAAATACAATCAATGCATAGATCACACCTACCATTCATAGACGCTAACTTCCTTTGGCGCCTATTGATGATAGTATCTTCTGGCAGAGGGAGTTTTGCTACTTAGGGAGTAGCGGCGCGCTAGCGGGCCACTCCCGACACTACCCGGTGAAATGTAAGACGCCAAATTCAAAATCCAAAAGTTGAATTATTAAACATTCATCAATATACAAGTGTTGCATAGTCATCAAAAGCTCTGCGTCTTGGCAATATCACAGCGTTGTCAGATTTAAAAAAGGCTTTACGGTGAAAGCACAACATTTGATTGTTTGAGGATAGCACCTCTCATATTTTCCACATTAGCATAAATTCATATCCAGCGCGGGTCACACAAAACCCATATAAGAGCTAAAAAATATCACTTACCTTTCGAGGACCTTCTGCTGAGGGCTTCCCAAGTGTCCAACGAAGACATCCAATGGTTCTTTTGTTAGAAAAAGTAATTTATTATATCCATAAATCTCAGTTTGGTTGGCGCGTTATGATCAGAAAATCCACCGTCGAGTCGCCTATTGAACCGTGAAGAGAACGCGTTCAAATTATACATATAAACTTTCTCCGAACAAATCAAACATCATTTTTAATGTATCCTTAGGTATCCATTTATGTATATTTACTGTAACATTTCAACCGGACGATAACGTGAACGATAGGAAAGGAAAATAAAGTGGGGCGCGCTCACAATCTCGCGTCCGTGAAACGTTGTTGACAAATGTGGTCCCCTGACTATTTCCTCTTCCTATCTGTTCTGCTTAGTGCTAGAGCCTCCAAACACGGTATAAGTGGAAGCCATAGGTACTGCAGTCTCAGTCTTAGATAACATAGAAATCAATAGGCAGCCTGAAGAAAAAGGTAATGTACAAAAGAAACTGCAAATCCGCATGAATTTTCCTCAGGTTTTTGCCTGCTATATCAGTTCTTATCATTATTTTAACACTTTTAGAAACTTCAGTGTTTCCTATCCAATAGTACTAATTATGTGCATATCCTATTTTCTGGGCCTGAGTGGCAGGCATTTAACTTTGGGCATGCCAGACTCTCCAAAACCGTCACCTCTGCTGCCGCTCCCTAAGAAGTTAAACAGTTGTACAGGAGCAGGATGAACGAGCTGGAGATGGACCAGGAGACCAAGGAGAGGATCATAGACGAGTCTAACCTGGCCTTCAAGTTCAATATGGAGGTAAGATATTATTGATCAGGTGGATTTCATTAGCCTCGTTCGACCATCCTGATCTCGCGAGCTTACATTCGGTTTCGCTCCACGCGGTTTATTCAGGATGGTGGATCAGGCTGTGATTTCATGATGCTAGTAGTGATTTACCACATATAGTACTGACATATGATAGGTATCCTAACAGCTGTCTTATGGTTAGCATAACAGCTGTTTTGAGCTTGAAGAACACTGATATGAAGCCATAACACTTGATAAGGGTAATATAAATTATGTTAAAGAGTTTGGGAACATGGTTTGGCCTTTTAAACATCATACTCATAAAATGTTTGCAGGACTTTGTCGTAAGATGTTGATTTAATGCTGTTGGATACTTACCTGTCCCCAGGTGTTCACAGAGCTGGAGGAGGAAGGGAAGAGAATCAAGGAGGAGGTGTTGGGCGCAGGGTTCCCAGGACATGGTCATGGGGACATGGACGGAGACATTAACAAGTGCCCTTACTACGCTGCCAAAATGGGTAAGCTGCCTGCCTGAACTTCTCACACATAAACATCTCCTTTTTCTGTGTTTGGCATCAATTAGACATGTCAAGTCATATGACAACACATTTGGTACTAACAGTAGTAACAGAAGGAAGTCACAATTCCATCTTTCACTCAAGATAGTTTCTAGAAATTAGAACATGAATGACTGAATTGTTATGCTTCTCTTCCTCCTCTCTCTCTAGTGGCCAGTGGCAACACTAACTTTACCAATCAGTTAGCCATGATGCTGCTGAGACATCCTGTTGGTCAGAAGGTTCTGGCTAGCTGGGCGGCTGCTATCGCCGGATTGGCTGCCTGGTACCTCATGTGATCTATCACGGACTGATTCAGCCAATCATATGTTTAAATGGCGGAAGACTCTACAAGGAAAGGGTGGACTTTCTGGAGGAGGATGGCCAAGCTTTGTCCACAGTAATGAACTTGTTCCCTCCCTCAATCCTTTTCATTCTTTTTTTCTCTCACTCCCTTCGTTGCTGTGTTGATGCCAGCTAGTTGTTGTAGTAATGATGTTACTGTAACCTTGTAGGGTATGAACCCGTCTTTAATGAATCTTTTCACTGCCTACATGCAGATGATCGCCTTAGTAATGTCCTCTTCAGTACTTACCACCTGCACTATTCAGTACTAATCACCTGCACTATTCAGTACTTATCACCTGCACTATTCTGCTTATCAACTCTGAATAGTTACATTGTTCAACTTTCATTTATGGCTGTAAGTGTGTATTGAAACTATTGAAACTACACTGTACTTGCAGTACAGTGTATTTTAGGCATATATTTATGCTGTAAATGTTGCAAAGATTTTGATCTTGTAGTTATGTAATTGCAATACAGTATGTATATGTTTGGAAAAGCAGTATTTGGAAACCTGTCTGCTGTATGCAATGCTGACACAAAAACATGTTGACAAATGTGTTTTATCAACGCTTTTGTATTCCAAGAGATGTAATGGGAATGCTGCTTATGTTAAACTGTAGACCAGGATGTAGTACACATAGATGCTTTAGCCAGAAAGGTTCTTGAACTATAATGCTTTAATAAAGGGAAGTTAGTCACAGTTACATCTTAATGTTTTCATGCCATAATAATAATCCAAAATGAATCATGTTAATCCAAGCTAATCTGTTGTTCCAATGTCTACCAACAGGTGGCATGTATGACATTTAGGAAAATATTTTGACATTTCGGAAAAGTGGACATTTCAGGATGTAAGAATCTTGACCTCAGCAATGAATGAAGACATGAAACCCATCCTCCCTCACCTGTCATCGAAGTCCTCTTACAAATATAAATTAATCTAAAACCGACCTATTTTCATCCATCCTCTGCAATTATTGCTGTCATGACCTGACCCTTACCATCCAGGAGAGCAGTCTAGTCAATGATAGTGGTGTGAGGTATACCGGACGATTCCGCACTGGCCTCCCACCTCCACACCCGTTTCTCTAAATGGCTGTGGTTGAGATATAAAAGACTGTTGTGGAATAAGGACGATGGCATACAGTCTTGTGGCTCTACCTGCATCACATTTTCACACTTCGACAGTGAGTGTTTCCTTTACATTTTAAACTACTGCGCAGTCAACCAGCATCATTTGATGTTAATATTCTATTTTTAAGAGTATACTGTGTGTGTGATAACCTATAAAATATTGGTATTTTTTATTGGTATTTATGTGCAGTGTCAAAAAAATATGAAAAAATATGCATTCTTCAATCTTGCTACAGCTACAGCGGTAGCTCAGTAGCATGGCCTCCAGTATTCTAAGCCGCCGTCTTGTTTCCTCAACCCAGCCTTGGGTTGTCTGCTTCAGGTAAGAGGAGAAAAACGTGTATATGACTTACCATCAAAATGGATGAATGCAACAACCATGTCTCTGTCACAAATACAGTCATGGGTGGTAACTCTACAATTTACTCGAAAGGCAAGGCACTCTGAGAAATATTTCAATAAGGCTTTACACGAAGCAGTGTGTTAATTTAACACTGTTCTGGTGTGTAAATGGGTCCACACTTTCAGTGCTGATTTAACACTTCAGTGTTTAATTTTTTTTTTACACTGGAGAATTTGCTGTGTAGTGATAGGTAATGCTGGCTTCTCACATGCTATTTATAGAAAGATAGTACATATTCAACATTATGGTAATAGATAATAAGTTGAACACGATGACAATTGGAAGAAAGGAGATTGTGGAACATCTAGTGAGTTTCTGAACGCATAGCTACATTACGTTGTATCTTAATTTGATCACCCTGTTGCAGGAGAACTTTCCTGCAATGCAGGACATTTTAAACTTGTGTATTTGAGGTTTAAAAAGGCTTCTGAAGTTTGTAATTTCCACTTTGAAAATGTAAGACTTGATTTTCCCTTTTACGAAAAATGTATCAAACCCTACAAAATTGTCCACGAATTATCCTGTTGCTGCAGGATTAATTTCCTGCAGTAGCATACTGGCTCAAATGAAGATCCTACATCTGTACTTTCTGTCAGTCAAACAAGCATCATGTCTTTGACCCCTACTGGCCATTCAACTGGCCAGAACCAGACACAACTGGAAAACACAGTTGATCATTAATTCCCATCTCTGCATTCTCCTCTTGATCTCACTCATTCCAGATTAATATCTAGCTTCCTCGTGAGGTATTTGTGATTTTCCGTACGGTCTTGTCCCTCTTGATTGGATGTGTTTTTGGCGTTGGCACAAAACTTTATAACTCAAATAACCCATAGAATCTCGTTCACATTTTCCATAGGACACCGCCATTAACAAACAACAGCTAAAAGAGTTGAGGAAGTTGAGTTTGATGGTCCTTGTATGAAGACTGAGGTTCCAGGGCCCAGATCTAAGGTAATTCAATAGATCAACTCTCGACTATACCACAGCTAGGACCAGATCTGCTAAGTTTATGACACTTTTGCAAAGGCAAGAAAAATGACACTATAAAAGCCAGTTTTATGGGATTGTTTTTCATTCTCGTATGGAAAAAAACAAGTGCAAACTGTTCAGTGGTGCAAATGCTTAGTCAATCTGTCCCTCACTGTAATGTGCCAACTGTCTAGCAGTATTGTTGTCTGTTAGTTAGGGTAGCAGGGATGGTAAGGGGAACAACATATTTCTTAACAATTTAAAGGTCTATGAATGTTTGTGAAATATCTTGTGAATATTAACATTGGCCAGGCTAAAGCTCCCAGGGATCAATCAATTACACATATGATAGAAGAAGCCATTCAAAGCACTTTAAATTCAGGACATTGTTGTTTCTTAAGTACTGGTAGTATCCATTCATCTCTACTGTTGTTCTCCACAGATCCTAGCACAACAACTGGAGGGGATTCAGGTAAGAAATACACATAACACACTCAGATTTATATGATATAATATGAATGAAATGTCATGTCACTGCTGAAGGACAAAAAGAGAAGCGGTGAAGAGAAATGTCCACATCCTGAAAAAAGTGGCTTATTCTCCTTGACGTCCTCTGTCCACAAGTCATATCATATCGGATTTGTATGACAAGTCATGTGTAATGGCACCAGTGAAGATAGCCTCTTCTCTGTCCCTCTTGAACATCTCTGTCCCCCTGTACAGAGTGTTGTCCAGGTGAACTTCTTCTGTGACTATGAGGAGAGTAAAGGTAACTACCTGGTGGATGTGGATGGGAACTGCATGCTGGATGTCTACACCCAGATCACATCAATACCCATAGGTGAGTATTCTATAGGACCCAAAGTTGTTCCTGGTCAGGTCACGTGGTCAGGAAAAACTCTTGGCCACAAGGATGAGTCAAAGCACTAAAAGACCCAAAGACTTCAAATGTAAGTTTTTCTCTCTGTGATTTCCAGGATACAATCACCCAGCACTCACAAAAGTCATGACGGATCCGAAAAATATGGTAAGCAGCAAAGTTGATCTTGAGAATTGAGACACATTAGATTTGCCATTGATAATGTGTAACTATTTTCTACAATCTGTGTCAGGGAACGTTTGTCAACCGGCCAGCTCTTGGGATGATGCCACCAGAGCAATTCTTTGAGAAGCTTGTCAACGGCCTGATGGCAGTAAGTTTGTTTTCAAATAGTCCTCGGAATATAACATCACAGCCTGTTTAACACTATTACTTACCATGCAAACATTTTCAACACATAGAACACACATTGGAAATATGTGTTCTATGATACTGTATTGTGTTATCCTCTGGACTTTGTACTTTATTAACGGATTCAAACCCACGAATAAATGGAATGAAATCAAATAACTCAAGTGCTTACATGACTGGTTCGCTTCCTCCATTTCTCCACTAGGTGGCACCCAAGGGCTTCAGCCGGGTCCAGACCATGGCTTGTGGATCCTGCTCCAATGAGAACGCCAACAAAGCCATCTTCATCTGGTACATAGTAAGGGCAGGACCATGGATAGTAACGCATTTATAAAGTCTATATTAAATATGGGCTTTATATATAGCAGGCTTTTACTCTGTGTATTTCTTAGAACAAGATGAGAGGAACTCCGGAACCAACTCCAGAGGAAGTAAGAACTAGTGTCATCAACCAGGTAGGTAACTCACACTCCCTCACAACTCTCCTGTTTGTAATTTTGTTATATAGGGCCATCAGTTTCTTAGTCTGGTGTTCTCTTATTCTTTTTCCAGGTTCCTGGCTGCCCTGACCTGACTCTTCTGTCCTTCATGGGCGGATTTCACGGAAGAACTCTGGGTAAGACTTTAATATGTACTTACATAGTAATTACTTAGGCTGATTCAGTCTGACTAGGGTACAGAGTGGGTACACAAAGTACTTCCAACTGGGATGTAGGTCATTGCAATGCCAATACATAGGTTTTAGAGCCACGTAATATCAAGTCTGAACTCAAGGCTCTCCTATTCTCCCAGGCTGTCTGGCCACCACTCACACCATGGCCATCCAGAAGCTAGACGTGCCGTCTTTTGACTGGCCCATTGCCCCCCTTCCCCCAGCTGAGGTACACCCTGGACCAGTTCGAGAGGGAGAACGCACAGGAGGAGGCCTGCTGCCTGGAGGAGTTCTGAGTCACTCTCTCTATATACAGTATCTTCTTCCTAATCTGACCATTCAACTGACTCTCATCCCTTATTCCTCTCATCCATTTAACTTTCATCCATCCCTTTGACTCCTCCCTAATCATCTTCCAACTCTTTTCATCCATCTGAACTGTCCTTTCTTTCATTCTCCCCGACCTTCATTCTTGACTCTATTCCTCTCATCCCTCGTTCAATCCCTCCCATCTCAGGCGGGGGAACCTGATAGTGAAGTGGAATCAGAAGGGTCGGCACGTGGTGGGGGGGTGATCGAGCCAATCCAGCCAGAGGGAGGGGATAACCACGCCTCATTTGACTTCTACAGGAAGCTCAGGGGAATCACCAAGAAGGTAGAGCAAGGATCCTTACTGGTTATAGACAGAGCAGAGCATCTGGAGGGATATGAATCATGCTGACAATCTAACTGATTTGATTCTCTTGATTGTTATTGAAAATGATCAAATTAGTAGATATTGTGTAGGATTCCTTTAATTGAGACTTGGTATAAGCCACCTACCAAGGTTGTGTTTTATCAAATACTTATATAAATACATTTATTGGTAAATAATATGCAGCTATCAAGGTACACTCTTCTAGAAATCAGTACTTTACTGTGTAAGTACACTGTAAACAGTATTGTAATTACACAGGTCTTTAGTCATTTGAACTTACTGACCTTTGACCTTTGTGTGTCCGTCAGCATGGCTGTGCATTCCTAGTGAATGAGGTGCAGACAGGGGGCGGGTCTACCGGGAAGTTCTGGGCCCACGAGCACTGGGGATTGGACGACCCAGCTGACATCGTCTCCTTCAGCAAGAAGATGCTGACAGGAGGATACTACCAGAAAGGTGGATTTCAGCCTGACAAGGTAGTGGCGGGTGTATGTGTGGTACTTTTATATCAACCTTTTTACCTTATTTTCTTTCTCTCCTCCTCTCCTCTCTTCTTCTCTCCTGTCTCCTTCTCTCCTCTCCTCTTTCTTCTCCAGCCGTTCAGGATCTTCAACACGTGGCTTGGAGACCACACTAAGAACCTGTTGCTGACCGAGGTCATAAAGGTCATCAAGACAGAGAACCTGCTGGACCAGTCCAAGAGGTCAGGTAAGGTCATGCTGGAAGGACTCTACGACCTACAGGTGAGTTAGGGTCAAGGGTTAGGAGTCACTGTTAGGGGCGGGAAGAATGATCACTGTTCGATATTTACTGTAGTTGTGTTATGGGTAGAGGGAGAGTGGTCGTTTGTAGTGTGTGTGCGCGCGTGTGTGTGTGTGTAACATGGAATGCATCACCCCGCTCCTCTCTCTTCAAGGATAAGTACCCCCACCTGCTCAGTAGAGTGAGGGGCATCAGGACGTTCTGTGCCATCGATGTTAAGGATGAAGACACATGCAACAACCTCCTCCTGAAGGCCAGGAATAAGGATAAGACTCTTAGCATGTAGGATGTGATGAATCATCCAGGCCAGGAATAAGGGGTAAGACTCATAGCATGTAGGATGTGATGAATAAACTAAAAGAATAAGACAGTCAATTTAGCAAGATAATCAAATGATTCAAGGGCATGCAGGACAATATCCAGCATAATATTTACTAGCTTATTAATACTAAGGTACATCCATATCACTTACATTCAGTAGTACTATCAAGTGAATCGTTAATTCGTTAGTTAAGAATTAATACTATTTATGGTGTTGTTTTCTTGTTTCAGGTGTGGTTCTAGGGGGTTGTGGAACCCAGTCTATCCGGTTCCGACCAGCTCTAGTGTTCACGGAACACCATGCTCATCTCTTCCTGGATATCTTTAATGATGCTATCGCTGAGCTCAAGTAGAGTCTACACAGGAATCCAATGTGGCCCTGCTCAAACAGACTCATACACTGTCAATCTGCAGTGGAGAGGTTGACACTCCAATCAAACGTATTTACAAAGCCCTTTTTACATCAGCAGTTATCACAAAGTGCTTTTACAGAAACCCGGGCCTAAAACCCCAAAGAGCAAGCAACGCAGATGTAATAGCATGGTGGCTAGGAACAACTCCCTAGAAAGGCAGGAACCTAGGAAGAAACCTAGAGAGGAACCAGGCTCTGAGGAGTGGCCAGTCCTCTTCTGGCTGTGCTGGGTGGAGATTAAGGGTATATGGCCATTAAGGCCAGATGGTTCTTCAAGATGTTCATAGATGACCAGCAGGGTATACACTCCTATATATTATTTCACTCCAACGCTTTAAGAAAATTATTTCCATCATTGACTGTGGGCTGATTGATTGCAATGGACTTTCTAAAGGTCAAATAACTGTAGACATTTTCTGTATAGTGTTTTTTGTGTACTGTCCCTTAAAATAAATCTGTAAAAAAATGTTGGTTAAATGATGCGAGTCTGAACTGTCAAACACAAAATGTCACCGTTCCTTTTGGTCACACACAGTAGTCAAGAAATGTGGCAGAACAGACTGCAGTATATGTAGGGAGTCATCTCTTTAGCTGCTGAATATACAACATTTCAAATGCTCACAACATAAAATACCCTCAGCACAGTTCCAGGAACTATAGTGGATGCATAACCAGGCCGACTCAGTCCAGCTTGGCTGGGCTCTGTTCGGCTCAGTACAGCTTGGTTTGGCTCTGAAGTCTGAAAAGCCCTATAAAAACATCAAATCAAAGTCCCAAACACTTTCTCAAAGGCCTGCCTATCCACCACACGTCCCAGTCTAGTCGAGAAGTACAGCGTCTCAGAACTACTGTAACGCTTCAACCTCAATATAGTCTCCCCTACGGAGTCCCCGGTGTCCCCCAGAGTCATAACGTCCGTCACGGGCAGATACACGTCCTCCCTGCGTCCCCAGAACGTCAGGTGAGACACTTTCAGCGCCGTCTGGGACTCATCCAGGTACATCATCCCAACGACGCGTCTCAGGTAGTGACTAGCCGAGTAGAGCATGACGGCGGCGAACGCCGCTATCCCCGTGCTGTAGCTAACCAGTAGGTACGAAGCATCTCCTTGGGAATACATGTAGTAGACGGGCGGGAGTAAGAGCATGGTGATTCCGGTTTGGACCAGTTTGAGTCTGGAGACCGCTCTCAGGAGTTTGACGTGAGGTAAGGAGTAGATGAGGTTGTATTTTGGGGTGGATAAGTCAGAGTATTTGGTGAGAGCAGTGACGTGGGGGGATGGGGGTACTGGGAAGCTGTGTTGGATATTAGGCGTCCATTTTGGGTCTAGTCGGCTGACTACATGGGGTTGTGGGCCACAGATTAGCGACCTTGAGCTGCCTCTCAACACACAGTATCCTCTGCAGTGGGCCAGCACATGGTAGGACAGCCGAGGGAAGAGTGTTGTAGACCTATGCTGTGGGATAGAGACAGACCGAGAGAGAGAGAGCGTAGGGTAGAGATGGCAGGAGAGGATGGAGACATGAGAAACAGATGGAGACATGAGAAATACAAAAATATTTTTTGTTTTTGTTTAAAACTACAAGCTGTTTAGAGAGCAAGAAGCCATACAACAGAGAACCGATTATTTTGCTGCATCCTCATTCATCCAATTTATTCTAACGGTATTCTGTTTTACTCTATTCTATATGAATGGCTATCCAACTGACAGTTAGTCTAATATTGAGTCAAACGACAATAAGAAATAACTCATTTACCAACCATGTATACATATATTTAGACACAACTTACCATGTTAGCTGGCTTCTATCTTGCAAAATATGTCAGAAAACATCTCAGGAAGGTATCACTCACACTGTTAGCCAGATGGCTAAATCAGACCTTGCACTTTGGCACAGGAAGTAATTTACGCAACGTTCCAAATTGTTCCAAGAGTAATTCCGCCCTCATGTGGGCAGAGCAAGATGTTTTATTTTATTTTAAACTTTAGGTTCCACAAAACTGTTAAAACGGAAAGTAAGAGGTCCAGTATGACAGTTATGAGGCAACAATGTTGCTGTTTGATCATGTGAATATGATGTTGTGAAACTACGCTAACGATTTCAAATATAGCCACTGAATTATTTTGTGTCTTGCTTCTGCATAGACTGAAGAAGTAATGTCAAGACCATCTTCGGTGGAGTCCTGAGTGCCGATCTTCCAAAGAAGTGTCAATGCTTGCAGCCAAATGAAACAATATTGAGACATCTTTCCAAGCTTCGTTTGCCTATTAATAAATGGTAACTTTATGACGGTGTTAATGCACTGTTGTCTGTCGAACAGTGTGTTGAACAGGCTACACCGCAGAATCGTGAGTCGGTGACCGCTTCACTTCAGGCCATCTCCTTTTCTAACCTCGTCACATCTCCCTCTGCATCTCTAGGCCCATAAGAACGGGGCGACGGGCGTAGAGCTGGACTTGGAGTTCACATCAGATGGAGTCCCCATTCTGATGCACGATGAGACTGTAGACCGAACCACCAACGGGTCGGGACCCCTCACACAGCTAAGCTTCTCTGAGCTGAGTAAACTGGACGCTGCCGCTAAGCACCGACTCCGGTGAGTGGAAAGAGAGAAATGGAGTGATACCTAAGGACAGCGCCGGTCCTGGAGGTCGCAGTGTGTGCATGTTTTTGTTCCCAACACTAAAACACATATTCAAATAAATAACTGATCATGGTTTAAATTGAGTTCTGTGCTTATTAGTTAGCTGGGACAGGATCAATGATGGCACGGTATATGTTATGTGGCCCCTACAGTGACAAGTTCCAGGGAGAGAAGGTCCCCACTCTGCAGGAGGCTGTGGAGGAATGCATCAAACTGCAGCTCACCATCTACTTTGATGTCAAAGGTCACCCAGATGAGGTACAGCCAATCAGAAGCCTCAGATAAAGATTTTTGTGAATATACACAGTTTCACACTACTGAGTACTTCTTTGTCTTCTTCTTAAGCCTAAGCTCGATAATTCTCTTGTTTGCTGTTTAACAGTACACTTTTAGACCAGTCATGGACCAGCTAGGCCCGTTGAAAGCCTGTTGTTTTAGTCAGTGGTCCACTTCAGTTCAGGAAACTGAGAATTGAGTGCAGTCATCTAACTCAGTGGTTCCCAAACGTTTCCACTCCGGCCCTTCTTCCATCATTGGGGGAACATCTTTTGCAGTTTTAAAGCTAATTTCCCACAATTCTACACATTGTGTGTTTATGTCATATCTGAGTGACTCATACAATAAGACAATTGTGACAAGTTATACATATCTCTCTAAAGTCTGAAATGACTAACATGACAAGAGGAACTGATGATGCACTACCCAATTTTCGAAATTGCACCTTGTGCATTCAACTATTGCAACATTCAAGAGTAAGTTTAAGGCCCGACTGAGATCCTTTTGGGGGGGCGACTCTGCACCCTCTGCTGACCCCTTTGCACGCCCCACAGTCTGGGAACCACTGATCTAACTGACCCCCAACAGCTGCTGGCTCACCAGTGTGTCTGAGTGGTACACATACACAAATATACACACAGACTCTACAAACAAACAGAAAGTGTATTAATTACTTTTTCATGTTCTGTTCTTCTCCTCTCCCAGGCAGCGGCAACCCTAAAGGAGATGTATCAGAAACACCCTGTGCTTTACAACACCAGCATCGTCTGTTCCTTTGAGCCCAAAGTCATCTACAGGGTAACTGTGGGCTGTTGGGTTGGCAAGGGGATAGTAGTGGGCTGTCTGTCTATATGGGTACTGGGTTAGATGTGTCTATCTCTCTGTATGAGAGGACTAACAATGGATTTAAGTTTCCATGAAATGGCAGCCATTTTCATTTCAGCTTCACTATGGGAGGAAATTAGATTACAGATAGACATTTGAAAGATTGACATGATAAACTCGTAGTAAAATCTCTTCTTTCTTTCTCCCCATTGCCCTCTAACCCCTGACGCGTCAGGCTGACCCGGAAGTGGTGACGGCGCTGACCCACCGGCCATGGAGCCTGTGTCGGTTGGGTGACGGGACGCCGCACTTCTCGTCGCTATGGAAACACCAGTGGATGCAGGTGTTAGACGTGATACTGGACTGGGCCCACCACCACCTGCTCTGGAACCTGTGTGGCGTCTCTGCCTTCCTGGTGCAGAAGAACTTCATATCACCGTGAGTCACAGCTGTCTATTCAGAGTCCAAAATGGCACCCTATTCCCTATATAGTGCACTACATTTCAAGTTTTAATGTCATGTGCAGAAGGACAGTGAAAAGCTCTTATCCCAACAATGCAGTTATCAATATTAATGTAGTACTATAAAATAAATGAAGGTAGAACAAAAACACACAAGAAATGTAAGTAAGAAGATCACGAGAACGTAAGTAGGCTTTATATGGTTAGTTACAATACCATATTTACAATGTGCAGGGATACTGGATCTATAGAGGTAGATATGTATAGGGGTAAGGTGACTATGCATCAGGATATATGATAAATGGAGTAGCAGCAGCGTATATGATGATTGTATGTGTGTGTGTCAATATAAATGTGTGTGCGAGCAAATGGAGTGTGTGTGTTGGAGTGTCAGTGTGAGTGAGTGTGTAGAGTCCTGTGAGTGTGCATAAAGGCAGTGCACAAAAATATTTAAATATAAACATTCAAGAGTCAACTCAGATCGTCTGTGTAGCCATTTGTTAGCTATTTAGCAGTCCTATGGCTTGGAGATAGAAGCTGTTCAGGTGCCTCTTGGAATCAGAGAGAACAGTCTGGCTTGGATGGCTGGAGTCTTCAATGATTTTCCGGGTCTATATATTTTTTTTTAACTATTAAAAAAAAAAAAAAATTACAATATAAAACATACACATATACAAACGACAACATCAACGACATCACACCTGCCCAGACCCACCTGCTCGCACACCCATCTCCAACGCCCGCATCACTCTCCGCCACATGGCCTCAAACTGCACCATTTTGCTTCTCTCTGTCGCCCCACGTACTTTCAACATTTAGATAACAAAGCATTTAACCTTTCCATTGGGTTAAACGACAGAGGATTGGTTGATTTCCAGTTTTTAAGTATACGTTTTTTTTTTCAAGATAATTGCCGAGGCCTTCCTTTCAAACTGCCTGATATAGAGGTCCTGGATGACAGGGAGCTCGGCCCTAGTGATGTACTGGGCTGTCCACACCAACCTCTGTAGCGCCATGCGATTGAGGGAGGTGCAGTTGCCATACCAAGCAGTGATGTAACAAGTCAAGATGCTCTCAATGGTGCAGCTGTAATCTTTTCAACCTCCTGAGGGGGTTATGTCCATTCCCTATATAGTGCACTACTTTAGACCTCTAAATAATGACCTGATTCCGCTTTAAGAAGCGATGTGTCCTCTGATGAAACAAAAGATTAGCTGCTCTAGCCCATATGTACTGCTGCTTTGTTGTTACTACACGCCGCAACGGTCACCCACATCGTTAGCTGTTTGAAGTGTACACACCCTCAATAACCACCGTTATAGGGATACTTTGGGATTTTATCTAGCATGCTAGCAGATACCCATACACTTCCAGTCATTGCTCACGAAATGACCTCTAACTTCCTTCCTAAAGTCTCCCTTCGTTACGCAACATCTCATTTTACGTTTCACCTAACATGTATTGATTTGATTGGCCATTGATTCCTTATTGACTTTCACTTCCATCCCCAGGGACTATGTCCAGTACTGGGCCCAGAGAGGGGTTGAGGTGGTGGGCTGGACAGTCAACACAGCTGAGGAGAAACAATACTACCAGGAGATACTCAACGTCAACTACATCACTGACAGCCTGTGATCCTCACTACTGAACACAGTGGACAGATATCACACACAGAAACCTGCACAAAAATCCCATATTGGACACATACGGTTTAACCTTGTGTTACTTATCTTACTGTGTATTGTATGCCCGAGACACATGATACACATATTCAGTCCAATACAATAGCCTTCAAATTCCAGGGAGACTTCATTTAGTGAACAACATGTCTCCATGTTCACCTATGTACTGTAATAACCAACTCAGGAGTGTACCTACTGCACAGTTACATTTTAGTGATTTAGCAGATGTTCTTTTTTAGAGAGATTAACAGTAGTGTGTGCATACATTTTCATACTGGTCCCCCGTGGGAATCAAACCCACAACCCTGGTGTTGCAAGCCGCCATGCACTACCAACTGAGCCACACGGGACCACAGTTCGCACGTATGTCACGTTTTGAATCCATGACCATTCCAAGTGTCAAGGATCTGTGTAAATATGATCACTTCATTGTCACACGGTGCAATAATGTGCTTCTCTGAAGGGATAGTCTAACTGAAATAAGGAAAAGTCTGTGGGCATCCAACCAGCCTTCCAATGAAATACTAACCTAATAAGATGCATTAACTTGAATTAAATAATCTTATAGGATTGGAAAAATAAACAAGGACGTATGGATGAAGTATATTTGTTCAGCTTCTCTCTCTCTCTCTGTCCTTATGCAGTGTCTACCATATTGTTTCAACCCTCTGCCACAGGCTTTCCCCTCACCTCTTAAAACAACATAAGCAAAGTCTGACTATGGACATAGGTCAGCAGTCTCTAAGGTGCAAGGTTGAGTACCTGGTGGTAGCCGGCTAGTAACAGTGACTAAAGTTCAGGGCAGGGTACTGGGCGGAGGCCGGCTAGTGGTTTCAATCTCTCGGTCACATCTTTGATGCACCTGTAGTGTCTCCGGCCTTCTAGAAGGTAGTGGGGTGAACAGGCCCTGGCTCGGGTGGCTGAGGTCCTTCATGATAGGAGGCAGGATTAGGGTTAGTCCCATACATTGACCTATATAGAGCAGATGTGTCCTAGTGTAGGGGGCAGGGTGAAGCCTAGGTAGACTAGTATTACCCTGGTTAAGCCTGTCTGAGCCTCCTCTTGTCACCAGTGAGCTTCAGTTACCAAACATGTCTTGCCTGTCTTACATGTTTTGACTCCCAATATGTATTTTGAACATACATACTAGGCTATTCGCAACAACCAAAATGCATGCCTTTTGCAAATATATTTTTATTTATTTAACTATGCAAGGCAGTTAAGAGCAAATTCTTACTTACAATGACGGCCTACCCCAGCCAAACCCAGACAATGCTATGGTACTCCCAATCACGGCCAGATGTGATACAGCCGGGAATCAAACCAGGGACTGTAGTGACGCCTCTTGCACTGAGATGCAGTGTCTTCGACTGCTGGGATCGTAAGGCTGTGTTTGCATAATGACTCGTGTTAAATCAGAGAACGTTTGTGCTGGTAAAAAATGGACTTAAGCAATCTCTGATTTAACTTCCCCATTTTCATTCCAAATGTTAAGCCTGATCATCGTGAAATCTCCACGTGCTCCGATAACCGGGTGATAGGTCAGCAGTAGTGCGTTCTGAAGGGCGCTCCTCCTCTAAACCCGCGACCTTTGGGGGTGTGTAGTGACATGACCGGGGTGCCCATGACTGTCATGATGAAATCATGTGTGCGGTGTCACTGTTTGTACGCGTACTGTAGGATAGGGTTGCCTCTCACAAACTGGAATTTAATCAATATAACTAACTGTATTTTATATTCAAAAACATTGATCGGAAGGGTAGGAGTTTCTTCTCCAACAGATTTGAATTCCATAACAGTATTGAATCACCTTGGTTGACCTATTGGCTATACCCTTGAAGCACTAGCAGACTGCCTCTTTAACCAAACATATGCTTATTCGTAGCGGCGACGAGCACAGGACAAGGAGCACATTGCAGTAGCAGTACGGAGATCTCTTAACCGAACCGGAGACTTAGGCTACGTAGCACCGGGCAGCTGACTTGGAACAACAGGCGCTATAATAGCCCCAACGTGGCTGCGTCAAGAGAACTCGACCAAAAAGGGGATTGCTCAAGCGGATCGATTTAAAGACCACCACGGTATTTGGAGTCGACACATTGTAGTCTATCACACCACTCTCGACTTGTTTGAAGATAACCCACTTATTTTTCCTTCGCAACACTGAAGTTCTCGGCTTTCACATGATGTACACTATTACTAGAGGTCCCAGTAAACTTGTTACACAGCGCAGGACAGGTGAGCATCAGCTATGTCATTATTTTTTTCTCTCCAATCCAATTATACATTATTGGTATAATAGCATTCGAATTGTGCACTTTTCAAAACCTGTGTCATGAGCATGGAACTGTGTTTAATTGAATGTAGGCCTTCGATTAGAGCTGTGGGATTCAAAAATTTGAATGACAAGCATGCATGTTGTAATCAGTGCAACCTTGCTATTCTATTTCCATTTCAGGTCCCACGCAGCAAATTGAGAATAAAACCAACGACTTGAAGCTCAAACCTACCCCCTGGTTATCCTCAAAGTAAGTTGCCATATTGCATTACTTTAGGCCTATCATTTATCATTATCATATCAAGAAGCGCGAGCAAACAAGTCAGCTGAAGAATCCATGGTACGTGTGTGGCGTATAGTGGAATAAACATGATCATGTAACGCTGAATTCCACTATCATTTTTGTAGTACGTCACGATTCACGGAAATTAATTTGAGAACGTTCGTAATCCTATATGTTTACTGCAATATAGTATCGATACAATGTCATTTATCGGTGTATCGTTGAAGTGTCATTGCAACGTTTTCTCAATTCTTCGGAAACGGTCTGACCTTGCGAGGTTAGCTGACAGGCTTGCTGGCTAGCAGCGCGTGCTAACTTTGGCCATTTATTTACTGTCCAAACGCAGCAGAGAAACATGAACATCTTTGAACATCCATTCGATCGTGGGGAATCGGTCAGTGGTTACATTGTAGCCAGTGTAGAACTATGAGCAACATACCCGAAGAACGTAGCATGCGTTCAAAGTGAAATATGCCTCACGCGCTTCTGCAAGGGCACACAAGTTTAGCAATTGTGCATTTGGTTGAGTAAGCAAGCATTTTCCCCTGCCATTGGCTACATACGTTGGTATATTTTCAATACAGGATCAAATGCATTCATACAATGTAGTTTAATGCACGTGTGTTACATAATATCAGTCATTCAATCGTTTCCTGGGAATCACTCCACACAGACTTTTATAATATCTGCTGTTGTCTCCATAGCAACATCATTGTGTAAGGAAGTAGGTTCAGAGGATTCCCACCAATCCTTACATTTCTATGGTAGCGGAGTGGGCATGACATGCGATGTGAGAGAAGAGAATTCCTGAATATTCTAGACCAGGGCTCTTAAACCCGTTTCCTGGAGAGAAACCCTCCTGTAGGTTTTCACTCCAACCCCAGTTGTAACTAACCTGAATCAGCTTATCAACCAGCTAATTATTAGAATCAGGGGCGCTAGATTAAGGTTGGAGCGAAAACCTAAAGGACAGTAGCGCTCCAGGAACAGGGTTGGAGAGCTCTGTTCTAGACATAGCCACTGAACCTCTAGGCTAGATATACAATTTCCTTTGCATCAGTATATGTACTTGTCTATCCAGTGCAGTTGGGTCAGTGGTGAGTGGCTGTATCAATGTCCTCTGTTTTTAGTGTATGCAGTATGATGGACTGACTGGTTTAAATAGGTAAGGTGTGAGAATGTATGTGTACGTAGCCTTTTAATGGAAGGTGATGCCAAAGAAAAAAAATGTCCATCCTGGATGGACAATAGTTTTTCTATAAAAAAAAGAGTTATTTTGGGTTTTATGCAAAAAGTATAATCTAGTGCCCAGCATATACATTTGAAGCAAGACCTGCTTTCCAGAGGCGTACACAATACGATTTCACACACACTGTTACTTATTCAAAACATGCTTATTTACCGTCATTTTCTATCTGTCTAGCTCTCCAGCTCCTAAGATAGTGTTTAATCGCCTGAACGGAAAGAGATACCACACTGCAGCCGCACAGAAGGAAGACACTCCATCTGAAAGCTTCACCCCGGCCCATGAAGAGAATGTCCGATTTGTGTACGAAGGTGAGACGCATTGACTACTAGACAGATGAGAGAAATTGATAATGTCTCATGCATAGAGCCATGGACGCTCACTCACACAGTATAAGGCTCTCATCCTGATGGTATAAGGAGTATTGTAGATGCTCAAATATGCAATTTGAAGGTTATTATTGAGCCTATAGTAAGTCATTTTATGCATCCACATTCCAGTTAACGTCAGTTGAATGGAAGGCCATTATAGCTGATGAACATGTTGACCAGCAGCACCGAGTCAGTGTTAACTCAAGGCTACATCTGCCACTCTAACCACACCACCAGTCATGTTTATCTGGGAGAGAATCACTGCATTCAAGGACTAGACTACCCAATGCACGAGGAGAATAGACACTAAAGCAAACAGAACAGATGGATGTATAGAAGAGAGAGAGAACTACGTGGAGTTTAAGCCTACACTCGAAAGCAAACGGAGGATTGAAGATGGCTACAAGAATCCACCGAGTTTAAATTATGTAATCAAGTGCAAAAGCCGAGGCATTCTTTCTGACACAGTTTGGGTATAGTTTGTTAAAGATCCTCAAACCATAGAAGGTAAATGGTTGATAGAAATACTTGAGAGCTTTATCGAAGCAGTTCAGTACAAAAGTGGAGACATTCTTTCTGACTGTTTGGGCTAGTTTGTTCTATACTTTCAGCCTGCTCTGATGAAGACCGATGACTTGAAGCAGAATGGAATGGTCTCAGCATGACCTGTTGTTGTTCTTGGAGCACTGCCCAATGCTAATGGTCAGAAGGAAGTTCTGGGCATATCCCATTTGTTTGTTTTAATAAAACATCTTACAGAGCACAGCTCTACTCATTTACAGAAAGCCTTTGACCCTGTTGCCAATGCAAACCACTATATTGCAGTGCATGAAATAGTCAAGTCCAGTCACTGTGTTATGACGTGATATCGGTTGTCCATTAAACTATGAAAACACTACCAAGTAATGTAAGGGGAAAGCTCCTTTACACTTCTTATAAAACAGTGAGCTTGGTTTCATTTTTGTACATTTACATTCAAATGCTTTTCACAGAAATGTATACAGTCAACACACTGTATTTGAAAGAGTAAGGGGTGTGTTATAACTCCTAGTGAAACACACAACCTCCAGTCTTATCTCCTTCTAGTAGTGTGGCTGATGCAATGTACTGTAGTTCTGTCCTGGTCCACTCGAGGTCACATGGTTGGCTGTTTCATTTGAATTTGGAGCAAAAGCAAGTTTACATCTCCTAGAGGAATAGTTTATTTAAAATAAAAACACTTCCATTGGGCATTTTTATATAAGAGGAAAACAATGAACCACCAGTTTCATAGCCGTGGGAAGTTGTGGTGCGAAGGGTGCTGCAGCACCCCATGATACTGTAATATCGCAATAGACTGATTTTTTAAAAAGCACCCCCAAAACATTTTCCCTCGGTCATGCCCAGTTGGTTTTATGTAGTCATAGGCTGGGTGTATTATACAACTACCTAGGAACTGCAGCATACCACACATGGAAAAAGTGATTTGCTGTAAAGTGTATCTTCAGTTAAGTGTGTGTATTAATGCCTCTGTATATTCTCTCCGCTCTGCAGCATGGCAGGAAATAGAGCAGCAGCTGGCAGGAGAGGGCAGTGTGGAGCCTGCTGCTGTATGTGGCCAGGGGCCCGTGCAGTACGCAGAGAAGACCCCCAGTACCACAACGAAGAGTGAGTATCTATAGGCAGTGTTCACTAGCCGCCATTGTTGTTTAATCAGCCTCCATCTTGCTCTACTGAAGATGTGCAACAATGGGATATATGGGAGAGGCTGTACACTACAGTCTACCTCTACTTCCTATCTCATTACATCCAATTATGTGATGTCCAGGACCTGTATTCATAAAGCCTCAGTAAGAGTGCTGATCTAGGATCAGGTCCTCTGTCCATAGTCTTATTGTGATCTGAAAGGCAAACTGATCCTAGATCAGCACGCCTACTCATGCTCCACTTTGTCAAGGTCTTAACCCTCTATTCTGGTGTATTTCTGTCTATCCCTATAAAACGTCTGTCTCAGTACTGTCTAAAGAAACACAGCAGGCTAAGCAATTCTTGGCTCCATCTTATCTGCAGCTAGATAGAGGTCATGAGGCAAGCTTTTGTTTTAATGTTTAACTCTCTGGTCTCTGAACAACTATCAGTCTCTCACATTGGATAAACTGGCACTCCTCCTGGTTGCTGATGTCACACAACCTGACCAGTGCTGTTCACTTTGTAGGTCATTGGACAGTACTGTAGTGTTTGAGGTTACACAGAGAGAAAGAGTGAGGTGTTTGAAGCACAAATGTAATATCTCAATAAGCAAAAACCGTACCGTTTCCTTTCTTTTCTCACACTATTTACCTCCTCTCCATGCAGACTTGTGCTCAGGATGTGTAGACTTATGTGCGATTCAGACAGGATAGGTGATTCAGAGAGGTACCATAATAGTAATGTTCTCTCATTAGCACCTATTCCCTGTCTCTTTACAGACTTTGTGCCTATAGACCTGGAGGAGTGGTGGGCCCAGCGCTTCCTGGCCAACATCGCTAACCTGTCGTGATGGGACAGGAAGAGAAGGGACAGGAGGTGCTGACTAGCGAGGAAGCCACATGGGCCAAGCTGTGATCAGAAGAAGAGGCGCAGGAGGGGTGGAGAGAGGACAATCTGGTTCTGAAGCTGCAGTTTAGTGGGCTTCCTGTATTTTCTACCCAGTATTTTGGGTTCAAAGGAATACTGATATCTGCACTGTGCTAGGGGAGTGTGTGACACGCACACACTGCTGTACCCCTGAACGGTCCTGAAGCTATGAACTTTGACCTTTTAGACTGAACGCTCCACCTCCAAGGAAAATGCCTGTTCCTGATTGGCTAATCAACCGGAAGAACCAATTAATGAGGAGTATCTGATTTTCTTCTGCTTGTGTTTTCTTTTTAACAAGTACCTCCCTGCCCCAACATGAGTTGTGCTCAGATTGAATGAAGTCTATTTCTTGGCTGGTCTTTGGAGAAAAACAGTAAAGTATTTTTCATGATTTTGTTTTGTGCTGGAGTTATTCCCGGGTAATCCAGGGGTTTTGAATGGTAACTATTTTGGCTTGTGGACAGAATAGTTCAATAACCAAGTGAAAACGGTTTAGTCCAGAATGCTGTAAAGATAGGACTTGACACTAGGAGGAGAACATAAACATTACTTAATTATATAAGTCCAACATACAACCAATATAAATAGTTCAACATCCAACTAGAACTCAGAATGGTATTAACACTAGACAGCCTTAATTGCCACTGATTTGGTTTAGACTCAATTATTTCCCTCAAATCCTTTCAAAATCCACCGTATCTCCTCAAAGGTAACTTCAATCTGCTGTTTTAGCTCTCCTTCCCCTCCCTCCAGCCCTGGTCGCCCCCTTCCCTTTTCTCTTTCTTCCCCCCCTCAGTCCAGGCTTGGCTGTGGTAAACGTAATGCACTGGGAGTCCAGGTAGTCTAAGAGCTTGGCGGCCCCCAGCCGAATACCTGCGGCCTTGAGTCTGGCCTGGAGGTCTGACAGGACCAGGGGCTGGTAGTGGAGGATTTGCCCGTAGAGGTCAGGGTCTGACTGGATGAAACGACGGACAGCGACGAGGTTGTCCTGGAGCTTGGAGGCAGACTGCGAGGCCGTAATGTCGTCGGTATCCGAGTCGTCAGAGAGGCACTGCTCTGGATTAGACCTGGAGAATAGATTGGGGGGGAGGGATGAACAGAGGACTGCCAATGTTAGTACATTTGACTTTGAATTTAGTAGTCCAAAAAGTATTCTAGACAAACACATACATGAACAACACCTGTTAAAAACACACTCCCAGTGCTAACCTCTCAGAGTCTTCACTGGGTGCTGTGGAGGATCCCTGAGAGGCAGAGAGCGGCTCCATGTCCTCCTCCTCAGCAGGCAGTTTCACCAGGGAGACGGTAGGTGCTGCTCTTCCACTAGGCTCTTTAAACCCCCCAGTCTGGGCACAGGACACTGGCTTTGTGGTGGGTGGGGGCCCGATGGCTCTGGGGCGACCCAGGGAAGGTGTCTCGTCCTCTGACTCTGAGCTGATGACCTGGTGGGTGTACTGGTGGATCTCCTTGAGCTTCAGGATCATCTGTCGCTTGGGTAAGGGACGCACACCGAACCTAGAGGGAGGACACAGAGCAGGATGGCAACAGAAAGAGAGATGGATGGAGAGAGAGAAAAGAGAGGGGAGGTAGACAGACTACACTGACAACTGCCATGCACTGTGCACCTATAATCTCACATATCATCAAACTATCAATGGAGGAAGGACTGGGAACTAGACCAGGCTAGGTCTCTTAAGATGGCGGTAGTGATGGGGGAGTGAAATGACCACAATTAAATAACTGATAGAAAAACTCAGAAAAAGGAAGAGATATCAGAGACAGTTATGAAGTGATGTCAGACCTGTTGAGCTTGTTCTTGAGGTCAGGTGTATCCATGTCAGAGTAGCTGGGCATGGGGGTGATGGGGACCAGGGGGCCCTGCTGGCCTTTCCTACGGGGGTCCACTGTGGAGAGAGGGGTCAAAGGGTAGAGAAATAAGAAAAGATAAAATGTGTATTGCATTTATGGATCAGGATAACACGAATGGAAGACTGTCCAACGTTTCAACAGTACGAAGTAATGAACCCGGCTTTGAACCCGAGCTAGCTAGATTAAACATTAAAACCTCTATACAAGGGGGTATAACTGCTGAAAGTGTATTACCTGGAGTCTTGAGCTGGGCCACCCTCTGAGCCAGAGCTACAGGATTCACCCTCTGAGCCAGAGGAAGAGCCTCATCCTCTTCCTCCCCCAGTCGTCCCAGATCTCAGCGTCCAGGAGGCTAGCGTTGATCTCTGGGTTGGCCTGGGGTGTAGTGGTGTTGTGTGGAAGTGGAGAGGGGGTGGAGTAAGAGTGGGTGGTGTAGGTTTTAGGAAGAGGAGGAGAGGGGGTCAAAGTAGAGGATGGTCCTGCAATCTCGCCATCTCCCCGGCCCTGTCTCGGAGGACTAGCCCCACCTCCGCTGCTCTCTAGCCTCAGACTGAAGCACACTGCCTGGGATCGTTCTCCGTCCGTGTCCCCTCCTCCTGCGTTTAGGCCCCAGGAGTCATCGAAGGCCATGGGCGGCTCATCCATCCCGAGGAAGCTCTGTTGAAAGCTGTTACTGGACCTCTCCATGTCTTCTCCTATCTCTTCCTCCTGCTCTTCCTCTTTCACTACGCTCCTTTCCAGTTCCTCCATTTTCATCATCTCATCCGATTCCTCTCTCACCCCCCTCTCTTTCTCTCCCTCAGTCTCTCTATCTCCTGGGCTGTGGAAGTATTTAGACTCAGTGGATGGCCGGCGTTGTCCAGGGGAGCCGCTGTTCTCTCTCGGTTGGATAAGGGACTCCTTATGTGGGGACGAGGAGGGGTGGGAAGGGTCCGAGAGGGACAGGCCCAGAGACCCCAGTACCCCTCTCTTCCATGGGCTCCCAGAGACCCCCCCTCCCTCTCTGTCCGGTTCCGTTGTCCCCCTCCCCGTCTCTCAGCAGAGGGGAGGCCATGGAGGCCAGAGACGGAGCAGGGGGCTTGGGTGGATCTGAATGAAGGGGAGTGGAGCTGTAAGGCTGGGGGATGTTGTGGAGAGGGGTACCCTTGGTGGAGGGGTCTGGTGGGGGGAGGACGGAGAGAGAGGGGGTCAGGCGGGGAAAGCAGGAGCGTTTTGGTTGGGACTTGGAGGGGACTGTGAATCCAGGGGAGCGGGCAGCACGGTCAGACCCGACTGAACCACTGTTGTATTTCTGGGAAGAGTGGTCATCATGGTCGAGACCCAAGCTGGAGTGCCCGAAGCCCTCTGCTGTCTGATATCTGCCTGGAAATAGAGGACTCTGTCTGGGCAGAATGTGTAGAAGCCCTGGGTGGGTTGGAGGTGGTGGAGGTCTGGAGGCTAGGCCTGAATAGGAGGGTGGGAGAGGAGAAAACTGACCCTGCAGAAGAGGAGGAAGAAGAGTTGGCCTTAGGAAAGAGCTGAGTGCGACGCATGCTACTAAAGGTCTGGGTAGAGCTAGAGCTGGTCCTCTTGGACGGCAGGGGCGGAGTGGCCGGGATGAGCCAAGACATCTCTGCAGAACAGTCCACGAAACTAGTAGCACCAGCAGAACCAGGATTAGAACCTGGTTTATAACTAGGAGGATCTGGATCTAGGCCTTGATCTGAAGGTGAGACAGAAGGAACCCTCACAGAACCACCAATAGTCTCTTTCTCCTTCGAGCTGGATTTCTTAGGTCCTGTGTCTGATTGGGTTATCGAGGTGGGTTTCTTGGGTTCTGTGTTGGATTGAGTTGTGATTCGGGTGTAGCCTTGGTGGTTCTGGGAGAGACGAGGAGAAGGTGGTGGAGAGGGGCTGGTAGGTGCTAGATCCCCTACCTCCATCTCTTCACTAGAGTCAGACAGAACTATAAGCTCAGGTTCTTCTTTGGTACCGTGAGGAGGAGAGACGGGTCCAGAAATACTGTACGGACCATGACTCTCTCGCTTTAAGTCCTCTGGACTACACAGCATCTTCTTTTGGAATAACTCCTTACACACAGGAACTTTCCATCCTCCCACCACCCTCTCCGTCCTACCTCGTGCCCTGGGGTCAGTCACTTCCCCTGGGGACAAACCAGGAACAGGTAGGGCGGATACACCAGGGACCAGAGGAGGACTGATGGAGAGGTCAATGATTTCACTGGCTGAGTACTGGAGGGTAGGTATCGCTGTCTGTCTCGTACCCCCATCGACCCTCACCCTTGTGGGCTGGGAGCGGGAGGACGGTGGGGGTGGGGAGGTGAGCTCTGGCTGTCTCGCACCCTCCACTACCATGGTCCTGGGGGGCTGGGAGTGGGAGGGTTTCTGGATAGTCCTTGGGGATTGGGAGTGGCAGGATGGTTGTGTTGTTTGGGAGGTGTGGGGCTCCTCCTGAGTCTCATAGACCCCCCAGGAGTCAGAGAAGAGGCGGCTGTAGCTACGGTCCAGACTAGCGTTTAGTTCTTGATCGTCATGGGGGCTGGAGTGGAGGCTTGTGACGTTTGATTCAAATTGTTTTGTTCTGTCTGACTCCATGGTGGCTGTTCTAGAACATTCTAGATCTCTAACTTCTGATTTGTTGAGGTCAGTTTTTATCCTATTTGGATTCCCCCCGTCTGTGTCAATGTCACCAATAGCTATGGCTGCCTCTAAACTGGGAGATTGTGTTTGAGGAGACGTCATGCGTGTTGATTCAGCCTTATCTGAGTGTTCAGCCAATGAGTGAGCTTGGATTGGAGCCTCCTGCTCTTCTTCTGTCTCTGTGAAAAATGTCACTCCTCCCTCCTCTTCTGATTCTTCCTTTTCGCTCTCTTTCCCTTCATTCCTCTTTCTCTGAGTGGCGGCAAACTCATATATCTCCTCCATCTCTTCTTCGTTCACCCTTTCTTCATTCGTCTCGCCGTCTTCTATCGTCACGCCATCCCCTCGCCCCTCCTCCTCCATCGCTATCCCTCCTTCCTCTGCTCTGCCCTCGTCTTCCTCAACCTCTTCATTCCACATGGAGCGGAGGAGCTCCATGAAGACCTGGTCTCGGTGCTCCTCCTCTCCCCCAGATTGGTGCTCCTGGGCTGGGTAGTCTCCCCACTGATCCACCTGTCCCTCTACACCTCTGTGGAGGTCTGTCTGAGCTGGGTAGAGCTGGCACAGCTGCTGCAGCTCCTCCAGGTTGAACCTGATGAGAAAACAGAGAGAAAGAGAAAGGGGTTTTATAGAAAGAGAGTGAGAAAGCAAGAGGGGAAGGGAGATAAAGAACAATATGCTATTAGGTTAATTCTAACTCACCCTTTACCTGAGAATTTTGTAATACTCTCTGTTACTAAGTCATATCACAAACACCAGTCTAGCCATCCAGTCGGAGGTGTTTTAAGTCAGACTTTACCTGGCTGCCAGCTCCTGTACGTGTGGCAGCAGGGTGTGTGTGAGGGGGCAGTGGGCTGTGTAGAGGTACTGGAGCAGGGTAAACACCGCCTGGCCTGGTACCTCACCCAACAACACCCTCTGGGCTGAGGGCATGCCCTCCTCCTGCACCTCGAATCCACTGTCATGGACCTGGGAGAGAGAGACCGATAGGGTGGGGCGATGAGAGGACAGATGATAGAGGGAGGGAATTAGAGAACGAGAGATAGAAAACAAATTCAACTGTAAATATTAATGGTTTCAAATGAGAACCATACAAGTAAATATTACTAGGCAAAATCCACACGTGCACTTACCATCTGCGCCAGCAGGGGGCATCGAGCATACAGCATGAATGAATGGGTGAAGTACACCTCCCCACTGTCCACCTGTAGCTGAACATCACTGAACTGGGGGTTGTTCACCATACTGGTCAGGTCTGAGGCCAGCCTGGACAGCGCCACCTATGGGTCAGAGATACAATGGCTACAAGCACAGAGCAAGGAACAGGCAACAAGTGTCCAACACAATTATGATGATTATATTAGCCCAGGTGTGGCCAACCCTCTTTCTGGAGAGCTACTGGGTGTGTGTAGGGTATTGCTCCAACCCTACTCTAACACACTGGACTCAGCTAATCAAGGTCTAGTTATGAAAATGAATGCAATAGAGTGGAAGACTTCTTAAAAGGTCCCTTACTGATTTCTGGTTGCTCCTGTCGGTATCTCTGCTTCGAGGAACAGATCTCATTTGATGGCTTTTAGTGTTTCGAATGCTCTCTGGGATGAAGCCACTGAGACACAGGTCAGGGGGTTCGTCTGTGCTCTCAGGAACAAAGCCACTTGGGTGGAAGTCTGTAGCGGTGTTCTCTTTGTCTGAGGGACAGAGGGAAGATAAACAACGTCAGAGGTACAGTAGGTTTGACTTTCAGGGATGCTAGTTAGGGATGCTGTGTGTGTGTGTGTGTATATACATCCTGTGTCTGTAGTGGAAAAATAGCGAGTGAACACACGTGAACAACGATGAAGGCCAGCGATAAAGACGCATTTAGCGACTCGCAGGCGCCGAGGCCCCAGAGTGAGGACTCAATCCCGATTTATGACATTGTCTGGATGGCTGACTATATGACGGCTATCACAAAAGTCAAACACACCTTATCGGTGACTTTCTCCGGGGCGGGACGTTCCCTTAGCACCCTGGGAGCACGGATACCGTTGGGGGTTTGAAGGCATGACTTGAATCGACTAAATGAATGTTACTGTGTGAATTAAATTGTTGTGATTGGATTGATTCAAGAGTTCATAAAGAGCTGTGAATCTTGATATGCTTTGTGCACATTTTTCCCCCTGTGTGTTTCCTGTATATAACAGTTCTCCCAGGAGTAGCTCTCACCTCTGGTAGGTCCTGGGGTAGAGTAGCCCCACTGTGTGAGGGTCATTCCCTCATCAGCCAGCTCCATCAGGTCACACAGAGTCTGGCTGCCCACTGGAAGGTGCCCTGTCCCTGGGGTGGAAGAGAGCGAAGAGGGGGCTTCCTGGGTGGAGGAGACTGGTCGTTGGTAGGAGGGGATAGGTTGCTTGGTCATGGAGATGCCTTCTATTATGGAAAGGTTGGTGGAGGATACAGGCACGGCCTTGGTGGGAGAGACCATATCCGTCTAGACGAAGACAAATCGAGTGAAATAAATTAAAGTGTGAAGGAAAAGACTATGAATCAAGATACACGCACACTTTTAGAGTATTAGAAGCAAAGATGTGAAAGTATGAGTAACACACGCACACGGGCTCTCACCTTTACAGACACCCAAGGCTGTATAAACTCTCTGAGCTCTGGGGCGTAGAACTCAGAGATGACCTTCGGCCCTCCGTCCCTCAACGCACTCTTCTGCCAGAGGGGGCCAGTGCTGCAGGAGGGCAGGGAGCTGGGGCAGCGTGTGGGGGTGGGCGGCGGGGCGGGTACAGAGGAGGAGGCCAGTCACACGCTCCTGTAGTCGCCTTAGGGCTGTCTCCGTGTCCTGGACCAGGAGGAGGGAAGGGGGGCGGGGGGGTGCACCCTTTTTCCTCTTGCCACGCCCCTTATCTGGGGGAGGGGTCAAGAGAAAAGGACTCAGCTACAATATTAATCATATAATATAAACATCAAAATGTTTATACATGTATAGTTTCATATCAATGCA
Source organism: Brachymystax lenok tsinlingensis (assembly GCA_030435695.1). Taxonomy (NCBI): domain Eukaryota; kingdom Metazoa; phylum Chordata; class Actinopteri; order Salmoniformes; family Salmonidae; genus Brachymystax; species Brachymystax lenok. The sequence continues at coordinate 16,050,787 of CM059812.1, forward strand.
TTTAGTATAGTTTGCTCCTGTTTGACATAATAAAGGGATTCTTTTTTTTTTGTCACAGCAAATGCATCCTTATAATTACAGCATAATGCATTGCCTAAACAATATGTAGGTTCAGTCAAGATAGTGACTTACTCGTCTTACTTGGTTCAGCTCTCCACTTCAATGGTGACAGAGAAATGTGAGGGAGGAGGGCTGGGAGCTGCTGACCACCTTCTCTCTCCATCTCCCTGTGTATCTCTCTCTGCAGCTCCCGCTCCATCTCTTTCTCCTGCTCCAGGAGGGAGTGGGACAGGGCCATGGCCACCATGGTGTCTTCGTCCAGGCCACGGGGCTTCTTTCTGGGCTTCTTCCTGCCCGGGAGGCTGGGGTCTGTGGAGCCTTTACGCTTGGAACCTCCGGCCTGCGGACTGGGGGAGAGGAGAGGGTTATTCACAGGTGGAATAGAATAGTTTATAGTCTTCCAGCATTTGAACAACGCAGTGTTTCTCCTACATTCTTTCTCTAGGTGGGACAGAAAGGCCCCAAAAGCATCATACAGGGGCGGTTCAGTAGGGCACAAAGTTAGCTCTATCAAGTACACTTCTATCCGCAATGTTCAGTATGTTGCACCCTCCTGAACACGACCCTGCTTATAACATCAAAGTTATCAATTTAATGTACAGTAATAGCAGTCAAGTTGCTTGGGTTGGTTGACGGTTCAAAGGGGCGGGACCAATCAGGCCAGGGTGACTCACGGTTGGTTGGCGGTGCTGTCAGTCAGGCCCTCTGCAACCTGTCTCTGTACAGCCTGCAGCAGCACGGCAGGAGCCACGCCCATCGTGGAGGAGCAGCGCTTCAGGTGGGCCGCGCGACTCTTCTGGGACTTGAACCGTTTACCACAGATGGGGCATTCTGGGACGCTGGGAGCGGGAGGAAGGGCAGGGGCAGCACTGTCCTCACTCTCGTCTAGACACCTGGATAGGGGGACATGGGGTGTCCCAATAAAGTAAACTGGTTTATTTTCCTTGTCTCCTGTCCTTAAGCTGCACTCATCTGAAAACACTGGATTGTTGAAGGCTAAACATCAGAAGCCACAAGAGGACTTGATTTCACCTATCCAGTTCCTCAAGATCAGGAAAGGAAACGAAGCAGTGTCTTCTTTGGAGTCATTGACTGTTCTAGTAACAGACAGATTCTGGAGTTAGATGGGTGAGAGAGCAAGTGTCTGTGTGAGTGAGTGTGTGTCCAGCTCCAGTCGTCCCTACCTGTTGATGTGTTGCGTGCGTCCTGTGGGGCTCATGGCAGACAGGTCTTTCTGGCAGAGCTGACAGAAGAACAGGCCTCCATGCTCCAGGTCCACTGCACTACCCTGGGCCACAGCCTGGGCCTCCCTGTCCAGCTCCTCCTGTAGACGCAGGGCCAGGGCCTCATCCGAGTCATCCGCCTGGGGGTCCAGTGGTAGGGGAGTGGAGGCGGAGGTGGATGGAGCTGAACAGGGAGGGCAGAGGTGGAGAGAAAGGTAATTAAGCATGCCATTGAGTACACACACAAATGAATGAAAATACACACCATAGAATCTAGAGTAAAGACACAGTGACGGATCTCACCTTCATTATCTGGCAGTGGATGGGGAGCAGCACTGTCACTGTCACTCCCTGTCGCTGCAGGCGGATTCCTCTCATCATGCACCAGCTTCTGTGGCTCGACTCTCTTGAACTGCTGCATCCTGTGTAGCACTTTCTCCTTCACCCCCATTCCCCTATCCTCAGGTCGAGACCCAGCAACATCCACAGCCACTGATGACCCATTCTCTCCTACACCAAGCCCAATACCTCCATTGACCACTGCTTGTTTAGATTCGTCTGTATTGGAGGGAAGTCGGTTTGGTTCATCACAAGTGGTAGAAATGGAGGAAACGTGTTCAGATGTGTTACCCAAAGCTCCCTTTGAACTTGGGCCAACACCCTTCTTCTTCCTCCTAGTCGTCACCCTTTTGGTGGGTATGTCTTTCGCAGTGTCCTGGGGCGAGGGCTCTGCAACACTTCTCTTCTCGGTTTTGCCTGCTTTTCTGCGGACTCGTTTGAGCAGCTTGGAGCAGAGTCCCACGAAGTCCTGATCGGAGTCGTCCATTGTATTTGACTGTTAGTGGTCTGCTTCTTGCGCCACTAGCTAGCTATCTAGATGTGTTGATTGTTTTGATAGTAGCTAGCCTCGCGGACTGATAGCCATGGAGGTTAATGCTGCTAGCTAGCTAGAAATGTGAGGTGGCATTTGAGAAATATCCTCTATTCAGCATAAATATTCTGCATAATTTAGGAATGAATGTGCCATTACTGCATGAAAATTTAACAGTTGCATATATGACAGTGAAAACATCTATTACGAGCTAAATTAGTTTATTATTCAAAATACTCACATTCGACTGCTTCACATTATACTTCCTGTCACGTGACAACAGGCTTGCCGCCTACCCAGGTCATGTGATAGGGTAGATTCGTGCGTTACAAGACCCCTTTATTAAAGTACTAAATAATTTAGAACATTTAGAAAATATTACCAGAAGAAGAATAGCAATTAGCTTTAAAGTGAAGCATAAGTGACCATATACATTTTTGGGGGCTTGATGGCTATATCATTTGATCCAACAATAAAATATTCTAAAATCCACAGCTTCTCCCCTGAAATCATGGCAAGTCATTTGCAACAGCTTTGTGTGGAATGTTTGTTTATTTTTTTGTATATATATATATATATATATAAAAAAGTAACCTTTATTTAACTAGGCAAGTCAGTTATGAACACATTCTTATTTACAATGACGGCCTACACCGGCCAAACCCAGACACTGGGGCAATTGTGTGCCGCCCTATGGGACTCCCAATCACAGCCAGTTGTGATCCAGCCTGGATTCGAACCAGGGTGTCTGTAGTGACGCCTCAAGCACTGAGATGCAGTGCCTTAGATCGCTGTGCCACTTGGGAGCCCGTTTAACCTGAAATTTGCATGGCTTCTTGAGAGATTATTGAATGAAGCCCACATAACTCACTTACCTCTTCTCATTCTGAGACTGCCCGAATACTCACTTTTCCACTCATTTTCGAAAACACACTCACAACCTCATCCTAGTTCAGGTATGCTATCAAAATTGCAGGGCAAACAATCCCACAGACACACAAACCACTATGACACAGAAGTATAACGCCAAGTGTTTTCTGTTGCACAGTTTATTTAACAATATGGTATATAAGTAAGAAATGAGTCTTTAACCAGTTTATACAGTGATTTCATTCGCTCTTCCTTATATTTATAGTATTTCTGCTTAATAACAACTTGCATGATTTACAATATGGAGCTAGGAGAACGTAACCCACCAAGTTTTATTCAAGTTTGTGTTTTTGAGAGAGAGGAATGAGGATGGAAGGTTGATAGACAGCTAGACAATTTATTTCTCTTTTCAAAACAAACAAGCAGTCAAGCAGTGAACCCCCATTCCCCTTCAGGATAGGAGTCCTTCTGTCCCCCATTCCCCCTCAGGATAAGAGTCGGTTGTCTGTTCTCTTTATATACTTAACTTTACACAACAAATGACAAACTTTTTAAATGACAGAACCACAATTTTCTACATCCGCAAGTCAAGACAGGGATTCCGGTTTCCAGGCTAGTGAGATTTTGTCCTTGTTTTGTTGTGTGTGTTTTGAGAGTTTGGCATTCCGTGTACGTGTGTCAAGTGTTTCTGCATACATGCCAGTGTATTAAACTGCCATAGTCCATTTCCTATTTCAATACAAATGGATAGCTCTCCTCGAACACACACACTTCACAAAGAGGAAAAGGAGTCCCTCCCTCTCAAAACGCAGGTGGATCTATAAAAATGGTACAACACTTTAGATTACAATTGCCAGGGCTACATCTGGAATGGCTCCCTATTCCTTACATAGTGCACTACACTATATTGGGAATAGGGAGACATTTTCTGGATGTATGCCCCAGGAATGAGAAAAGCTTGAGAAAAGAAAAGAAACCTATCCCGATTCCCAGACAAAAATATTTTACAGTCTCAACACAAAACCTAACTTTTTTTTCCAAAAAAAGGTACAAAATAAAAAGTATGAATACTATAACGCAATTTTGTACATTTTCTTTAAAAAAGAAAACAAAAAGGCATGACATCATACCAAATACCAAACAAATAAAACAAAGTCTGAGCACATTTTGGTCTCAACCAAAAAAATATATATTCTTTGTGATTTAAACGTCTTTTAAACAGCAATTTGCAAAATCCCGACTCATAAGGAAGAAGAAACACCAGTTTCAGGAAACATCAACATTCCCCTATAAGTGTTGGCATTTTATCCCATTTTCTCTCTTTTTACATCTCTTGAAACTTTGTACATGTCAGTAAAAAAAAAAAAAAGAAATAAATGATTTCATTACTTTATAAAGAACAAAGTCTCAAAAAGGGGAGGGGCCCAGAGAGTACATCTGTGGAGGATGGGGAGAGTGGTTTGTTTCTGTCTGCATCCCAAATGGCACCCTATTCCCTAAATAGTGCACTACTTTTGAGCAGGGCCCTAGTGCACTAATTGGGAATAGGGTGTCACCTATTTGGGACACAGTCCAAGTCTACTGTTTAATGCTACAATCCCTCCACAAACTTCTCCAGCGTATCTCCCGTCGTATCCCCTCCCGTGCCCAAGTCATTCTTCAACCCTCTGGCGGGCGTGTTCATCTGTGATAGCATAGCGCTCTGCTCCGCCAAGTGTCCCTGGTCCATGGAGCCAGGCATGGGGCCCCCCAAGCCCGGGTGGGGGAACCCCGGGTGGGATGAGGGCTGAACCTGGGGCGAAGGGCTGGAATGTGGGGGTTGTTGCAAGGGCGGGCACGGGGATTGTACAGGTGCAGGGGACCGGTTGGAGAGGGCATTGGCCATGGGGGACTGGCCAGGGAGGTGAGCTCCAGGCTGGGGCTGGCTGGCCAGCAGGTGGGCCTGGGGACTCATGGTGGGGCTGGGCAGGACCGTCGAGCCGCCCATCTGCTGCTTGAGGATGGCCTGTTGGTTAGAGATACCCTGCTGTTGTTGCTGGAGCATCCGCTGGTGCAAGAGGTTCTGGGTGGTGGAGGTGGGATCCATGCCCATGCCAGATTGACCCATCTGGGCCATGGGAGGGAGCTGGCCCTGGGCCTGCATGGCTAGCTGTTGCTGCTGCTGGATGCGGAGCTGAGAGTAGCTGGCCGTCTGGCCTTGGGTCTGGGGAGGGAACGGACCTGGATGGGCCTGCTGCTGCTGTTGCTGCTGCTGCTGCTGCTGCTGCTGCTGTTGTTGCTGCTGCTGCCGAAGGAGCTGTCTCCGGTAGAGCTCCTGTATCTGGGCAGCGTTGGGTTGGGGGTTGTGTCCAGGGTTCATGAGTTGCCCCTGGGGTATCCCTTGGGCGGTGGGTTGTTGAGGCTGCTGAGGGGGCATCCCGGGCCTCTGGCCGCCCCCGGCCCCAGCCTGCATCGCCGGCTGGGCTCCCAACATCCCCGGCTGCTGTTGTTGCAGGGGGTTGCTGGCGTGGTACTTGGCCGTTCTCTGTTTAATGAATGCCGCCATGAGCTGGGGGTTGGACTTCAGGATGTTGAGGACCTGCTGCTGCTGCTGGGGTGAGCTGGGGGACTTGAGGGTCATCAGGAGGTCCTGGAGGGCGTTGGGGGCGATGGCCCCGGGTCTCTGGGATGGCGTCTGGGGTCTGGGACCCCCCGGCTGGGGGACTACCATCCTCTGAGCCTGTTGCTGAGGAGACATCATGGGTCTCTGTTGCGTCGGTATCCCTTGCTGGGGTTGACCCACCTGGGGAGGGACTCCAACTCCTGGTTGTCCAGGCTGAGCTGGACTCCCTGCGATGGGCCACTGACCTGGGGCCATGGGCTGCTGCATGCCCTGGGGCCCTCTGGGTCCCACCATTTGACCCCCAACCATCTGCATGGGTCCGGCCATGCGTTGCTGCTGCTGGGGGTGAGGCTGGGGGTTCTGCTGGTGCAGCGGCAGGCCGTTCATGTTGACCCGGTAGTTCTGCTGGTTCTGCTGTTGCGCCTGGGCCACCATCTCAATGTGCCGCGCCATCTTGACCGCAGCGAGAGGGGGTTGTTGTTGAGAGGGTTGTTGAGGTTGAGGGGGTGGCTGGGGTTGGGGAGGTTGCGGGGGGAGAGGTGACTGCTGCTGGTGTAAAGGGGACGCTTGAGGTCCCCCCTTGCCCTGGGAAGCTGGCGTTAGGGGATGACCATTGCGAGGAGGGAACACTGGTGACATACCTGCAGCGTTTAGGGTCTGCGGCTGGTTTGAAAGCGGTTGTTGGGGGGTTTGGGGTGTGTTAGGCTGGGGGTGAGAGGGGGTGGTGTTTGGGGTTGTAGTGGGGGCCTGAGGGGGGGACGGTAAGCTCTGGGGCATTGCTCTTCCCTGCATGGTGGCCATTCTTCTCCTCATCATCTGAGCCTGCTGTAAGCGGTGCTGGAGCTGCTGCTGCCTCAGCTTGTGCTTGATGTTAAGACAGAACGGTACAGGACACTTGTTCTCCTGGCAGTGCTTGGCGTGGTAGCAGCACAGAGCGATGAGCTGCTTGCACACGGGGCAACCACCGTTAGTCTTCCTCTTGCAACCTAAAATAGATAAGAGAAGATATGTTATTGTCAATTGACAAGGAAACATCGAAGTGTCTTTTTCCACAATCTCACCCCCCCCCCAGAGAGACATGGATCCACAGAGGTTAAGAGGACAGGGTCAGTCGCAGTGCAGTTCCCTTGGAGCAGTTTTGGGGTTAAGTTCCTTGCTCAAGGGCACAACGGCAGGATACTGACGCCAGCAACCAATTTCATTACCTTTGGTGTGCTGCACCACGCGCTTCATCTTCTGGCAGGACGGCAGGCTGCAGTTGGCGTTGCGACACTGGCAGGCGTGAACCAGGGACTGGATGCAGCGCTGGATGCTGAGACGGCGTGACTCCTGGGGGCTCTTAGAGGCCTCGCCGGCGCCGCCCGCTCCATTGCTGTCGTCGTCCAGCCCCAGGCCCCACTTGACCATCTGGTGCTCGTGGCCCTTGGCGGCATAGCAGTTGATACACAGGTCAAAGTCCTGAGAGGAGAGAGGTGGGGGTTAATACATGTATGGGCAGATGTAAGTGACAGAGAGCACAGCTATTGCCTGCTTGCTCTTTAGGGTCTAGGCCGGGTTACTGTAAAGCACTTTGATAACCGGCTTTATCAAATTCATTTGATTGATTGGGACACAGGTACATGGTATGAATCTCCAAAGATGGTGAGGATGTATGCGCGTGTGTTTGTGTGTGTCTTACCTCACAGACGGTACAGTGCCAGCGTGTCTCCACGTGGTGTTTACACTCGTTGCAGGTGTAGACGAAGCGGTCCTGACCCTGGTTGTGCAGCTCCACCAGCATGCACATGGTGCTCCACTTACACCTTATGGGAACAAATGGTAGGAATTCGTCAACCAATGGTCCTCTATGGCAGGGGTTTTCAAACCTCTCCTCAAGGACCCCCAGTCGTTCCACGTATTTGATCTGTTCCACAGCTAGCACACCTCATTCAACTTGTCAACTAACCAGCCTTGAATAGGTGAATCAGGTGAGTTAGTTCAGGGCCACAACTAAATTGTGAAACCACTGGCCTACGGGACGCTCTACCTTACCGTCTGAGAGCCACTCCATCCATCAAGCAATTTTAAAACGGCCTTAAAAATACCAAAACTCACTTTAACAGACATCTCTGTGAAGGCCTTTCAGCATCTACCATTAGTGCTTTAGCTGGCTTGATTCTTACTGAATGTTGCCTTTTTATTGATACATTTCGGACACTTAACAGAGGCTCTTATCCAGAGCGACTTAGTCAGTGCATTCAACTTTGGTAGGTAAGACAACAGTCATAATTGTTCAATTCTAACGTAGAATTGAAGAGGTAGAACTTTGAGATTCCTCCATTATGAAAAGTGCTATACAAATCAAATGTATTATCATTACCTCCTGAGAGAGCTGAACTCCCAGTGCTTGTCCCGGGCCAGGGTGAGGAAGGCGTCGCGGCCGTCCATCAGGTCACAGTTCAGCAGGGGGTCAGGGTCCATGATGGGGGGCAGCATGTTGGCCATCTGGGCCGAGTGCAGGTGGATCACAAAGAACACCTGGAGGGAGAGAGGGGTTAGAAATACTCTTGGAGAGAGAAGAGAGCATCACTCAATTCTTGATTGTTTGCCATTGGGTTTGGGGTCAGGCCAACAATATCCCAGCTCAGAGACTATAGAAGAGAACCTACACATGGCACCATTCTAAGAAACAACTTCATAAAACAGTTAAAGCCATTGAAAGACTACATGCATCTCAAAGTGAACGTGGTGATGTACTCATACCTCTTTGTGTTTGTCGAGACTGGCGTAGAGCTTCTGGGACAGGTCATTGGCTACATTCGGCATGCCAGGCTTCTTCTTATTGGTTCGGCTCACGCTGCCCTTGTTCTTATTGGTCTTCTTGCTGTTCTTCTTCTTGGCGTTCTTCGTGTCCCCCGGCGTGCCCTGAGGGGAAGAGAAGAGGGAAGAGTTAGAAAAATCTGGAAAATGAACTAATGTTTACACACAGGAAAGTGAGGGCACAAACATTCACCACATGCATGTTATGCATTCGACTAAAGTTATTTCACATTAATAAAAACATTTTAAGACAAATGTGACTCGACAGGTAGGAGTTATATATGTATTCATGTAAGTAGGATAGCTATTGATAATGATATTGTCTCTAGTACTATCATCAGTCTACCCTATGACTCGTCTCTCCTCCTCCCACCTCAGGTGTGTCGGAGCAGGCTACGTTCTCCTCCTTCTTCCTCTCTTCCTCTTCCTGTTCCAGCTCTTTGATGCTCTCCTCCAGCACGTTGGGCCAGAAGTCCCCCTCAAAGTAGGGCATCTCGTTGGCCCCCGTCAGACAGTCCTCTGTCGCCTGCTTGAAGATGTCCTGGAGAAAAAAACAGGAGAAGATTACTTTAAATGTCCAATGGACACAAATGTTCAACTAATATGAGTCTTCTGCTTGGCTGGTTGTTGCTGTTCTAGTCCTATTAATACATTCAGAAACCTCAAAACAGTTGAGGTTGACGGCTTGGTTGGCCCTGTTGCAGAGAAAACAACTTTCCCAAGGCCAAGGCTGGGGACTCAACTGGACTAAGTCTACAAGATAGGCCTGAAAGGCTTTAGCCATTGAGAGGCCTACCTTGAAGTCGTGGATGATCCTCTCGTCGAAAGCAGTATCCAGCATCTTCTTGTACCACTCCTGCAGCCTCTTGGGCTTGTGGTATCTAACTTTAACCCTTAATCCTAACCTTAATCCTAACCATAATCTTAATCCTAAACCACCTTGAAGTCATGGAGGATCCTCTCAGCAAAGGCCTTCTCCAGCATCTTCCTGTACCACTCCTGCAGCCTCTTGGGCTTGGGGATCTTCTGGTCGGCAGGGTGGCAGTGGAAGATGTAGTCGTCCCCCTCGCTGGGGGGGCACGCCCAGATGTGACCCTGAGAGTAGCTGAGGGGGAGAAGAAAAAAGGATTGGTTGTTTTGGTAGGGAGATACATTTAATGCAAGTGAGTTACCTCGATCAAGTAAAGTGCTTTTACTTGAGAAAACTGCAATATGAATGCATATCACTGTACTATTAAGACCTACCCGAGTTTCTTGACATACTCCAGGTAGCCAATCAGGATCTCATGATAGACGGCCGTCCTCAGCAGTCGAGGTTTGAAGAAGTGAATACTGTCCAGGTATGATATGTACACCCGTCTGTGGAGGAAGGGAGACACAGGAATAAACAAATGTCACCAGTCATTTCAATTACGTCCTCAATTATTTGAACACATTTATAAAATGTGTACATTTATTTATGTAGCATGTTACTACTGAATCAAGGGTCTACCAACACATCACACTCAGTGTACCTCATTATAACTAGTCCGGGACCAGCCCCATGCAGGGGGTACAGGTACTCCGGACCAGCCCCATGCAGGGGGTACAGGTACTCCGGACTAGCCCCATGTAGGGGTACAAGTATAGGTGCTGACCTGGTGTTGGGGAAGGAGCAGTCCGAGCCGTACTCCTGCACGTGCATCCCGAAGAAACACACATCCACGCCGTCGATCTCCTCAAAGGCAAAAAGCGCTTTGGTTCTGTAGGGAAAGGTCTCCGACATCTCCCCTGTGTCCACGAACCTGACCAGAAAAAACAAAGACAGATGTCAGTCTACATCTAACATTAACCATATGTGTTAAAGAGGCCAAACTGAGTGGGCGGCAGGTAGCCTAGCAGTTAAGAGCTTTGGGCCAGTAAACGAAAGGTCGATGTGCCCTTGAGCAAGGCGCTTAACCCTAATTTGCTCCTGTAAGTCGCTCTGGATAATAGTGTCTGCTAAATATGAACTGACCATTAAAGGCAGTAACAGGGAATGTTTACAGTCTGCTCAAACATGCAGGTTCAACAGCATGGGATTTAAGAGTTGAATATATGATCATTATGTTTTACGTGGTGTATTCTTATCTCCTGGACTCTCTGCAAAGTTAAACAAGGGTGTCGATCACACTGTTTACTGGCAACAATAAAACAGGAGCGTGGACAAATCTTTAGAGTATTGACTATGTTGAGGTACAGACAAGACTTCCTTACACGCTGTAAAAGTGCCTGCACAACTAAAGTAGTGCAATAAATGTGTGTTCCGTCAGTAGACTGAAATGTTAGGTAGTGCACTAGTGCGCTGTCCACTCCTAGCCTCTACCTGGATTTCATGCCAGGTTTGACCTCTGTAGTTTTGTCGGAGCTGGCCACCACTCGTACGTACACCTCCCCCGCCTCAGGGTGGTTCTGCCTCTTCAGATACTTATTCACCCGGTCCTCGATGTACATGCCCAACCGCGTCGTCTGCAACCCTACACACACACACACACACACACACGGAGAGAGATTGGTCCAAAAAGGTCACAAACCAAGCCTTCATTCAGCAGGACATGTTTTATGTATGAATAAATGTGCAGACAGAGACTAATTTAGCTTAATGCCATGTGCATGGAAAGGTCAAACACGCTCCTGGTACTACAAATACCAGAGGCAAAACCGCAAATTGTGAGAGAGAGAGAGCTACTGCAGGTAATTGGAGAAAGCCAGTGATGTCATAAGTCCATGACATTTACCATATGGAAGTGGTTTGTCATATAGAGAAGGCTTCTGTAAAGCCTAGGCTATTATTAAACTGACGTTCAAAAAAATGTGGCCTTTTTTTTTGTTTAGATATTGCATGACGAGGAATTGGCTAATTATTCAAATACTCTTAAAGTGGAAATCAGCCATTGCTACGTCAATTTATGACCTTGAAGGATTGATACAGTATGTACCCATTGATTATTGAAAAATAACTTAGAAATGCCTCATTAGCTCAGTTCAACCATCAGAACCCAAAATAAGCTGTTTCACTCAAATGTTTGATATAAATATAAAACTATATTTTTGATATCACAGATGGTCAGTCCTTGCATCCATAGCTTGGTCTATGAGTTTGAAAGCGGTTACATTTCTCCAGCCCCATCACTCCGCTTTGTACCGAAACAACTGTGGATTGCCACTTTAAAATGGGGAGTATAGCCAGGGAACGAAAAAGAGGACGTACGTTTTGCAGAAAACTTGTTGTCTTTCCGTGTTTTCCCACTCTTCTTCAAACAGTTGTCACAGATGAATCTGCAGAGTGAGAGAGAAAGAAAGAGAGAGTCATTCATGTAACTGGTAACGAATAGAACTTCTTCCCACCATTTTGTGACACTGTCAGAGGTTAGGCTGAATGTTTACCCGGATGGCCAGATGACGTCATAGTGTAGAACACATATCTGATGCATCTTCCGTCCGCAATCTTTACAGTCAACAAACCTGGTGACAAAAACACCACATCTTGGTTTACTACAGAAACCCATTAACAACTATATCCGTTATGTCCCCTATTTAGGTCAGCAGTTTCTCTTCTTGTTTGTTTCAATTGTACTGTTCACGATATGTAAGAGTGCTGATTGGCTTGACTGCTAGAGCAGGAAGCCATAGAGAGATCAACATTCACTTAATATTCCTCCAGTTCTTACGCACGTGCAAGCAGACCAATGCAAGCGCGCGCCTTTGTAAGAGGGGTTAGAACACAATACTCGTATGTAGGCCATTATTCATTTATATATTCATAAAAAAATATACTTGTCGTTATAATAAAACTAAAATGTGTAAATAGAATGGAAATTAAAAGGTGAGAAAAAGTAGAGATCTATGAGTGGCTCTTATGTTGCCTATTTAAAATCAAGCATGTGGCCAAAGGTGTACATGATGAAATGCTCCCCTAGGTGATCTAAAACTAAACACCAGATGGCGCTTCAGAGCTGACCAGGAGGTCTAATAGGGATACCTGCAGGAGCAGCAGGCTGATATGAAAGGTATATGGAGTAAGTGTGAGCCATAAACATACAGATGGCTGGTTAAAGAGCCTTACGGTTCAGGGTCTAGTGTATCGTTCTTCTTCCTCTCAAACTGGTCTTTACATATCATTCTGAAGAGGCAGAGAAGACAGTAACTGGTTAGACGACACGGTTAAAACATGACATGAAACAAACATTTACTGCAAATACCTGAATAGAAAACAAGATCCTATTGGAGTTTGAATGAGATGAATGAAGTGAACTGGAGAACAAGTTAAGCAGAGACGGGTTGACTCACGTCTGTGGTTGTGCCGGGTCGTCCCCTAAAGTCACATTGAGCCCCTGGATCTCATTGAAGCACTTCTCACAGAAATGATACCTGGAACAAGACGAGACACACACATACACTATAGCACACGGAACACAGAAAATGGCACCAGGACCAAAGAGCACCAACAGACATTCAAAACATCCACTTGCCTCAACTAGATATAACTGAATTGTGGTTGTCGTACCAAGCTGCCTTAAGTAGATGCATTAACTAAGTCACTCTGGATAAAAGTGTCAGCTAAATGTACAGATCTGAAATACGATGACTACCTAAAAGGTTGTCAGTGCATATGAACATCAGAAAAGCCATTCCTGAGAGTTGTATAGTACTTGCACATTTAACTTCAATGCAAATCTTTCCATTAGGACTTGGGAGTGTCAGAACAGTAGACCATGCTGCAAGAGATATCAGGACCTGTATATTCATAAAGAATTTCAGCAAAGGAGTGCTGATCTAGGATCAGACCCCCCCCATCCACGTTATCTTATGGCATTATCTGGTGATCTAAAAGGCCAAACTGATCCTAGATCAGCACTCCTAATCGGAGATGCTTTATTAATACGGGCTCAGAGCATGCGGCCTTGTGTTACAGCGTTATTCTATCTATTCACACGCCACGGCCGCTGTGCTGCACAACCCCATTCCAACGCATGCAGAGGAAAAACTAGCTGTAGTTACATGACCTGAACACCAGGCGGAGCAAAGGGGCAGTGTTCTGACAGCACTGTCATTTAGCGCAGAGATGCAACTCTTACCTGTTCTGGTAGCTGTAGTAGGTGCCGCCGGTTGGTATGGTGCACAACTGCTTACCATAACAGCAGAGAGTTTGAGGAGAGAACTCGTACTGCAAAGGAAGTGGACAACAAGAAAATGTTACAATACAGATTTGCAAGAAAAGTTCATTTCAGAGATACAATCTCTCCCCGCTTCCCATCCCTCCATCTCACCTTGCGGCCGCAGCAGTAGCCAAGGCTCATCATAACGGGGTCTATCTCCAGCTCAAACACCTCGGCCAGCTTGGAGCAGAACTTGTAGACGCGGGACGTCTTGCGGTTGTAGATCCAGGCGTTGTTGAACATGACCCAGATGTCTTCCACGTACTGCCAGGGTTCCTGGTACTGACCCGTGTCCAGCTTACGCTTTATGGTGGACAGGTCGATGGGGTTCTTCACGATGTCAAAGTAGTCCTGGAGGGAAGAAAGTCGGGCGTTCATCAGACCGCATCAGTCAATCGCTACGCCTTCTAACAAACGTATGCAGACATGGGCAAAAAGGTAAGACGTTCGTTCAGCTTTTCATAGAAAATGAAGTGAATATAACCCATGATTCATCCTAAAATATTAGCAGACCTGCCAACCCTGTCCAACTTTTTAGAGTACCAGACGCACGTGGCAAATTGGAGATTCAACTGTTTGTGAGTCTGATCGCAATTATAGAATTGTACCAAATCAAGTCTATAAAGGTTGGAATACTTTCTTTCTTGACAGCATTCCATTTACACACATTAACAATATCTAATTAGAAAGAACACAAAGGGCCTTTATTTTTTATTTTATTAAATAAATAAGTTATTTGTTTAGGTACAAAATGTACAAACGTCTTATCCACGATAATTGTTTTATTTTAAACTCTGATACAAAAAAGGAAAGAAACTGATAGGAAACAGTGGGTGAGAACAAATCTTCTGGAGACCTTCAAATGTTCAGGAAATCATTTCCTAGACAGGTAGCTGGCAGATTTAGCCTTTAGGGCATCAGGGTCGACTTCTCTGTGGCAAACAGTTCCTCTGGCAATCATTGAAACCTTCTCGGGCACTCAGCGTGTCTGTACTGAAGGCGGCTCTGTACTGGGTTTTGTTCTTGGAAACGAGACTGAATATTAGTTTGCAGTCTGCATTGCTGTGGAAAATGCCCAATATCCGCAGCATCACAGCCGAAAGGTGGGAGTAGACCAGGCTGCCCCCCCCTTTTCATTGTGCTGATTTCTCTCCAGGCCTGATCCGTGTGCATGTTGACCAGACTCTTCTCAAAGGGTGTTGCCTAATAGTCTAAACTCATCATCCACTAGATCAACAGAGACAATAATGCAGGGAAAGCGTGCCATGAAAAAGTTGAGGGATGAGAACTTGGCAGTCGGCCTGTTGGCAATGTCAGCGACCACTGCATGCTGGAGGAGCACATCTCCTTTCTTCTGCAGACTGCTGTTTGTGACATCTGCATAGAAGGTCTTCAGATCCAGCTTGCCTTGGCTTCCTATGTAGGTGCGGGTGTCCTGGCCAATGGACAGCTCCTCGTCAGAAAGCTGGTTCTGTCTCTCCAGGTAGAGCGTAGGCTTGACACCAGTACTTTTTTCCCCCATGAGCACACGTGCTTAGACAAACATTATGGATCACACCTGGTTCAGTCCAGTCCTCTGAAAAGGTATTCACAAAACATAAATAAAATAAATATATGTTTTGTGGAATTAGCACAGATTGTCTGTATTGTCTTGATCCTAGTAATGTTACTCAGAATTAACTGTATATGCGACAAGGGATTTTTTTTGTATTCGCATTTAATTTCTTTCACTAGAAAATGCGAGTGAACTGCTGGCCCTTTAGAGCCCACTGAATGTCCAACTTAGGTTCTCTAACGTTAGCTTGAAACAATTAGTGTTTACCTTTCCACAACACACCCGAGTCGAAAAGGGATTTGTCTATGTGTTTAAGTACGACTGACAGTCGGCAAACTCAGCATCACAACAAACAGGAGGAGGGGCAGACACGGGGTAGCCACGTCCAATAATGATTCACTCAAGACGATTTATTTTGAATTATTATTAATAATAAAAAGAAATCATCAGGCCCCATTCATTTCTGCTTACTTTTAACTGGGATATCGTACCTTCGTACAAGGACAGAGAATTGCGTAGTTGGTAGGCAAAACGCGTGCATGTTGGCAGGTCTGTATTAGGAGTATAAATCAGATTGGCTGGACTGGAAGTTTCAGGTGGAATGACTAAAGGGTATTTGAGCTCTGTGGTTCAAGGGGAGGGATGCCCTGCAACATGGGGTCTACAGGCTTTCTGAAGGGTACAGACGCTGGGTCCTGTCTGTAGCGTGTCTGTGTGTACTCACTGGAATGCCCAGTACCATGGGGTCTACAGGCTGTCTGAAGGGTAGAGACTCTGGGTCCTGTCTGTAAAGAGACTCTAGGGTGGGCATGAGGGCCTGGCGCAGCTCCTCTGGCTTAAAGACTGGAACAGAGATGGAGACAAAGAGATTTAATAGGTGTTTTTTTAAGTTCATCCTAGACCAATTCCTTGTCCTGTCCCTAGTCCCTTCTCGAAGGAAGGCGGCGAGCCAGAGCGGCGAGCCAGGAGAGAAGCGGCGAGGAGGAGAAGCGGCAGCGAGGAGAGAGAAGCGGCGAGGGGCGGAGAGCCCAGCGAGGAGGAAAGCGAGCGAGGAAAGCAGCGAGGAAAGCGGCGAAAGCGCGAGGAAGAGCGAAAGCGGCGAGGCGAAAGAGCGAGGCGAGGAAGCGAGCGAGGGAAGGCAGCGAGGAAGCGGCGAGGCGAGGAAGCAGCGAGGAAGCAGCGAAAGCGAGGAAGCGAGGAAGCGGCGAAGCGAGAAAGCAGCGAGGCGAAAGCAGCGAGCAGCGAGAAAGCAGCGAGGAAAGCGAGAAGCGAGCGAGAAGCGAGCGAAGAGCGAAGCAGCGAGCGAGGAAGAGCCAGCGAGGAAGCAGCCAGCAGCGAGGAAAGCAATAGCGAAGGCAGCGAGGAAAGCCAGCGAGGAAGAAGCCCAGCGAGGAAAGCGAAGCGAGGAGAAGCGAAGCGAGAGAGAGGAGCGAGGAAGAGAGAGAGAGAGCGGCGAGGAAGAGCGAGGAAAGCGGCGGGAGAGAGGAGAAGCAGCGGAGGCCAGCGGCGAAGTGAAGAGTCAGAAAGGGATCTCGTAGGTAAAGTTCATCGAAGAAGCGAGCGGAGAAGGAGAAAGCGGCGAGCGGAGAAGAGAGAAAGCGGCAGCGAGCGGAGAAAGCAGCGAGCGGAGAAGAAGCAGCGAGGAAGCGAGGAAAGCAGCGAAAGCGAAGCAGCGAGAAGAAGCGGCGAAAGCGAGAAAGCAGCGAGGAAGCAGCGAAAGCGGCAGCGAGAGAAGCAGCGAGAGAAGCAGCGAGAAAGCAGCGAGAAGCAGAGAAGCGAGAGAAAGCGAGCGAGGGAAAGCGAGGAGAAAGCGAGGAAAGAAGCGAGAGAAGAAAAGCGAGCGAGAGCGAGAAAGCGAGGAGAAAGCGAGAGAAAGAAAGCGAGAGAGAGAAAGCAGCGAGGAAAGCAGCGGAGAAAGTAGCAGCGGAAGAAGCAGCGAGCGAGAAAGCAGCGAGGAAAGCGAGCGGAAGAAGAGAAGGAAAGCGAGAAGAAGCGGAAAGCAGCGGAGAAAGCAGCGGAAAGCCCAGGAGAAAGAAAGCGCAGAGAAAGAAGCGAAAAGCAGCCCAGCGAAGAAAGCCGGAGAAAGCGAGAAAGAAGAAGCGGAAAGCAGCCCAGCGAAAATAGCAGCGAAAAAGAAGAGAAATAGCCCAGGAAAGCGCGGAGAAAGCGAAAGCGAGAGAAGAAAGCGAGAGAAAGCGAGAGCGAGAGAAAGCGAGAGAAGAAAGCGAGAGAGAAAGCGAAAGCGAGGAGAAAGAAAGCGAGGAAAGCGAGAGAGAAAGCGAGAAAGAAGAAAGCGAGGAGAAGAGAGAAGAGAAAGCGAGGAGAGAAGCGAGGAAGAAAGCGAGGAGAAGAAAGCGAGGAAAGCGAGGAAAGCGAGGAGAAGAAAGCGAGGAAAGCGAGGAAGAGAAAGCAGCCAGCGAGAGAAGAAGAAGCGAAAGCGAGCGAGGAGAAGAAGAAGAAGAAAGCCCAATAGCGAGGAGAAGAAGAAGAAAGAAAGCCAGCGAGGAAAGAAGCCAGCCAGCGAGGAGAAAAGCAATAGCGAAGAATAATAGCGAGAAAATAAGCAGCGGAAAGAAAAGCGAGAGAAAGAAGAAGCCAGCCCAGCGAGAGAAGAAAGCCCAGCGGAGAGAAAAGCGAGAAGAAAGCGAGAGAGAAAGCGAGAGAAGAAAGCGAGGAAGAAAGCGAAGAAAGCGAGGAAAGAAAGCGAGAGAAGAAGAAGCGAGAGAAGAAGAAGAAAGAAGAAAGCGAGAGAAGAAAGCGAGAGAGAGAAGAAAGCGAGAGAAGCGAGGAAGAGAAAGCGAGGAGAGAAAGCGAGGAAGAAGAAAGCGAGAGAGAGAGAAAGCGAGGAGAGAGAAAGCGAGAGGAGAAGAAAGCGAGAGAAGAAAGCGAGAGAGAGAAGAAAGCGAGGAAGAGAAGAGAAGCGAGAGGAGAAGAAGCGAGGAGAAAGAAGAGAGAAAGAGAAAGCGAGGAGAGAGAAAGCGAGCGAGAAAGCGAGGAGAAGAAAGCGAGGAGAGAAGCGAGGAGAAAGCCAGCGAGAAGAGGAAGAAGCGAGCGAGGAAAGCAGCGAGAGAAGAAGAGAGAGAAAGCAGCCAGCGAGGAGAGAAGAAAGCAGCAGCGAGAGAAGAAAGCAGCCAGCGAGAGAAAGCCAGGCAGCGAGGAGAAGCAGCGAGGAAAGCAGCGAGGAAAGCCAGCGAGAAAGAAAGAGCCAGCGAAAGAAAGCAGCGGAAAGCCCAGCGGAGAAGCGAGAGAGAAGCGAGAGAGAAAGCGAGGAAAGCGAGGAAAGCGGCCAATAGCGGAGAAAGCAAGCAGCGAGGAAAGAAAAGCGAAAGCGGAAGAAGCGAGAGAGAAAGCCCAGGCCAGCGGAAAGCAGCGGAGAAAGCGAGCGAGAGAAAAGCCAATAGCCAGCGAGAAAAAAGCGGCAGCAAAGCAGCGGAGAAAGCCAGCGAGCGAGGAAGAAAGCAGCGAGAAGAAGCGCGAGAGAAAGCAGCGAGGAGAAAGGCAGCGAGGAAAGCCCAATAGCGGAGAAAGCCAATAGCGAGGAAGCCAAAGCCAGCGAAGAAAGCGGCAGCGAGAGAAAGCCAGCGAGGAAGAAGCGGCAGAAAGCGAGGAAATAAGCGAGAAAGCGAGGAAAGGAATAGCCAGCGAGGAAAGCCAGCAGCCAGCGAGAGAGAAAGCCCAGCGAGCGAGGAGAAAGCAATAGCCCAGCGAGGAGAAAGCCAGCGAGGAGGAAAGCAGCGAGAGAAAGCCCAGCGAGGGAAGAAAGCGAGCGAGAAAGCCCAGCGGAGAAAGCAATAGCGAGGAAAGCAGCGGAAAAGCCCAGCGAGAAAGAAAGCAGCGAGGAGAAGCAGCCCAGCGAGAAAGCGAGAGAGAAAGCGAGGAAGAAGCGAGGAAGAAGAAGCAGCGAGGAAGAAAGCGAGAAAGCGAGAGAAAGCGAGGAAAGCGAGCGAGAAGAGAGAAGCGAGGAAAGCGAGGAGAAGAGAAAGCGAGGAAAAGCCCAATAGCGAGGAAAGCAGCCAGCCAGCGAGAAAGCAATAGCGAGGAGAAAGCGAGCGAGGAAAGCAGCCAGCGAGGAAAGCAGCCAGCGAGAGAAGCCCAGCGAGGAGAAGAAAGCCCAGCCCAGCGAGGAAAGCCCAGCCCAGCGAGGAAGAAAATAGCCCAGCGAGAGAAGAAAGCCAGCAGCGAGGAGAAATAGAGCAGCCCAGCGAGAAGCAGCGAGCGAAAGCAGCAGCGAGGAAAGCCCAGCCAGCGAGAAAGCAGCCAGCGAGCGAGAAGCCAGCAGCGAGGAGAATAGCGAGGAAGCCAGCGAGCGAAAGCAGCAGCGAGAGAAAGCAGCGAGGAGCGAAAAGCGGCGAGGAAAGCAGCGAGGAAAAGCAGCGAGGAAAGCAGCGAGAAGAAAGCAGCGAGGAAGCAGCAGCGAGAGAAAGCGAGGAAAGCCCAGCGAGAAAAAGCAGCGAGGAAAGCAGCGAGGAAAGCGGCGAGCGAGAAAAGCAGCGAGGAAGAGCGAGAAAGCAGCGAGAAAGCCCAGCGAGAAAGCGAAAGCGAGGAAAGCGAAAGCCAGCGAAAGAAGAAGGAAGAAAGCCAAGCGAGCGAAACCAGAAGAAGAAAGCGGCGAAGCGAGCCAGAAGAGAAGAAAGAAGAAAGCCAGCGGCGAGAGAAAGAAGAGAAGAAGAAAGCGGCGAAGCGAGCCAAGAAGAAAGGAAAGCGGCAAGCGAGCCAGAAGAAGGAAAGCGGCGAAGCGAAGCAGAAGGAGAGAGAGAAAGCGGCGGCGAGCCAGAGGAGGAAGAGAGGAAAGCGGCCAGAAGAAGAAAGGAAGAGAAAGCGGCGAGCCAGAGAGAGGAAGAGAGAGAAGCGGCGAGCGAGCCAGAGAGAGAGAGAGAAGCGGCGAAACCAGAAGAGAGGAGAAGCGATGGCGAGCCAGAAGAGAGAGAGAGAAAGCAGCGAGCCAGAAAGAGAGAGAGAGAGAAAGCGGCGAGCCAGAGAGGAGAGAGAGAGAGAAGCTGACGAGCGAGCCAGAGAGAGAGAGAGAAGCGAAGCGAGCCAGAGAGGAGAGAGAAGAGAAGCGGCGAGCCAGAGAGGAGAGAGAGAGGAAGCGGCGAGCCAGAGAGAGGAGAGAGAGAGAAGCGAAGCGAGCCAGAGAGGAGAGAGAAGCGGCAGCGAGCCAGAGAGAGGAGAGAGAGAGAAGCGGCGAGCGAGCCAGAGAAGGAGAGAGAGAGAAGGCGGCGAGAGCCAGAGAGAGGAGAGAGAGAGAGAGCGAGCGAGCCAGAGAGAGGAGAGAGAGAGCGGCGAGCCAGAGAGAGGAGAGAGAGAGAGCGAGCGAGCCAGAGAGAGGAGAGAGAGAGAGCGAGCGAGCCAGAGAGAGGAGAGAGAGAGAGCGAGCGAGCCAGAGAGAGGAGAGCGAGAGCGATCGAACTCACTTTTCCTCCGTGACTGAGAAGGGGATGAGGACACTGTGCCGTTGGCTCCTCCCCCCTCCTCTTCTTTGGGCTCAGTCTTCATCTCCGGCTTCTTCTCCTCAGTCTCCATTGGCACCTGCTTCTCCTCTGGCTCCTCCTTCACTGACAGCGAACCAGAGTCCTCCTCAGTCTGCAAACAAGAAGTAAAGATGGGCGATTAATAAAGCCAGAGGAAATGCCTTGTTTCCAGTATAAACCATGTAATTCATAGCTTCCATTTCTATGATTCAACATTTTATTGTCTAATGACAGGGATGGACTCCACATGACTTCTGGAGCTCAGCTTAACCAAGCCTGAATGAATGAACAAACAAAACACACCTCCATCTTGGGCTCGGTCTTGCCACCGGCCGACTCAAAGTCCCGCTGGTTCCTAAGCCGCGGCTCGGCCTTGGTCTCCTGGGCCGGCAGGTCAGGCAAAGCATGCTGGGAGTGCGAATGCAAGTCGCCGCTGGCGGCAGAAGCTGGGGTGGGCACCCGGTTATCCAGACTGGCACCTGTCTGAGAAAGCTGAAAGAGAGAAAGAAGGAGAGAGCGCCAGAGTGAGAGGAAGAGCGAGAAAAATAAAAAGAGCAATTAGCGGAAAGCAAGTTCTTCCCAATTTCTCAAAACAGTGAGGGAGAGACTACAGTGAGTTTGGTTGACAGATGAGACATTCCATGGTTGTCATGCAGCTAGAACACAAGATGGCATGGTCAATGGAGGTCAAAAGGTCAATCAGAAAGGGTTGAAGGTGAGAGGTCAGAAAGGGATGTCGTAGGTAGAAGGGCATGCCATGCGGTCTCAGGTCTCTCACCGGCGTGGTCGGGGGCTGCACTGTAGGAAGCTCCGGTTGGGACTGAGTCTGTGGCTGGAGGGGGGTATGTGGCTGGGGTTGAGGAGGCTGGGTCGGGGTCAGGCTTGGGCGGGGAGGGGTGTTGGAAGGACCAGGACCGGGGGTGGAAAGGGTGGGGGTTGAGCTGCGGCTGGAGGGCTTGGGGGGCTGCAGGTTAGTTGTGGGCCCCCCTGTGGAGGAAGAGGGTGGAGGAGTGGAGCGCAGGGGGGGCTGGGAGGGGAGCTGGGGGCCCAGGGGACCAAGTGCACTCATGGGGAGGTTAGCATTCTGCTGCTGCGGCGACTGCTGCTGTAGAGAGAGGAGGCACACACACACACACAACAGAAGACACAAGACGACACAGAACAACGATTACATACACATAAACCAAACACACACAGAGACTTGAGTTAAGAAGGGAACCTCTTGAGAGTCAGTGTGTGAGTTGTGACGGTTACTGATTTTAGTGGGTTATGAAACCCCCATCCATCTCTCACCATTGTGACAGTAGCCCAGGCCTTCCCTCCCACCATCTATCTAAACCTCCCTCCCTTTACAGGGCTCTGGTCCTTTATCTCTCACCTGTGTGACAGCAGCCTGTGCTGGGGGCTGGCCTAGACCCAGGTTGTTAGCGTTCATGGCGCCGGAGGCAGAGGGGGGAAATGGGGTCTGAGGTGGGTGGAATTGACTATTTTGATTGGCTGTCTGGCCCACCATGCTGCCGCCGCCACCGTGGGCGCCCAGCATGCCCTGGGCCTGTGGCATCCGCGAGGGAGACAGACCCATCTGAGGAGGAGAGAGAGTGTTACCGTGGAAATAGGAGAACCAATCAGAACCAATCAATCAAATCCTAGATATACACAAACACAATGAAGCGTAAAGAGAGGAGTATGCCAGCCTTAATGCTATAGTCTGGGGCCCCTAAAATACAGCATCATCTCAATATATCCCTTAAAGCCTATGTGAATACAAATTTAAAATCTGAATAGAACCAGTTTGCCATTAGTCACTGTGACGTCTCTTCCAGACAGCACCAACAGAGGGGTTGTCTATAACGGGAGAGATCATCAATTAACACTACGAGAGCTCTCGACAAGGCGGCGTCATCAGTGAGCAAGCGGCGCTCTGACTGACTCAAACCGCTAGGAAAACTCAAATAAATGGCGCGTTGTGTGCTGAAACGTGACCCCTGTAACGCCCACATCTCACGCTTCGGTTTTACTAAGGAACTGTTGCCGTGATGCTGCGGAGCGCTAGAGGGAATGCTGGGAGTACGAACTCCTCATCCCCCTCTCTTTCCATCCCTTGTTCTCTCTCTCCATCCCCATCATTCCCTCTCTCTCGCATCCCTTGTTCTCTTAATTCTTTTCTCTCTCCATCCCCCCTCTCTAAACCATGTCAGCAGTGCTGTACTTTACTTCAGAGGGGTGGTGCTGCTGCTGCATCAATTCAACCTAACAAAAGGTCGTGACTGACTGACACCTCTCTTGGCCAATAGAATTGCTCTCCAACATACGGTGAGTCATGGCTGGAGAGAACATTATGTGCTGCGTCCCCAATGGCACCTTATTCCCTACATAGGGCTCTGGTCAAAATTTGCGCACTATGGGAAGTGTTGACAGGACACCCTTGTACATCCTAGTGTGTGTGTGGTACTCACGGAGGGGACCGAGCCCATGTTGATCTGTGTGGGGTGGTTCATGGGGGAGGCGGCGCGGGACCCTAGAGGCTGCTGGGACATCTGGATGTTGGGCAGGGCCATGGGGCTGAACTGATTGAGCCCTGCAGAGGAGAGGTGGAACACAACGTCAGACAAGGCGCACCTCACCGTGCACACGCGCGCCTCACCACGCACACAGGACATGACGCAAAATGCACCTGTAGAGAGATGCCAAGCACATACAAATACGCAAATTCACACCACACACAAATTGCCTTAAATAAGAAAACCTAGGGTGGGGTAAGTACCTTGAACAATTTGCATGCGATTCATGATCTGATTTGACACATTGGGCATAGAAACAGGTCCATCTGAGGAAGAGGAGGAAGCAGAGAAAGACAGCAGGATAAGGTAAGGGTTGGAGAAGAGCAGCAAACAAAGAGGAAGAAAGATGGCAGAAAAGCAACCCACCCCCCCAAACAGTTTCAGAAAAGCCCTGGCTTTGGACTACCCACCACCACCTCCAGAGTGGTGGGGTTTAGGGTTATGGCTTGGTACTCACTCTGTGGCCTAACAGACTGCCCAGGGCCCAGGGTGTTGGGCTGCGGGAGACCTCCAGGCTGCTGCTGGGCTCCTGCAGCCGTCAGAGGCCCCTGGTTGATGATCTGTTTCTGGAGCCGAGACCTCCTCTTCTCCTCCAGCTCCTTCTGGATTTTATAGATCTTCTCTGCCAGGAAGTGGTAGTATTCGTCCTGCAGGGGAGACAACAAATGAATGAATAAAATGGTTGGGTAATGTAGTTCAAAACAATCTAGCAGTCTAAAAACTAGTAGAATGCATGAAAACTAGTTTACCACCATTATGGCTTATCAACTTCAGTGCTCAAGTGTTGTTGGTAAGAGCACAGACTGATAGAACAGATACAAACAGGACACTGAGGACTATTCAGGGGCTTGTTTCTGGGGAATGTGAGCTGTGTACCCTAATGTTAGCAGACTCATACATGTCCCCCTCCACCTTCCCAGCGCGTGCGTGGTACCCTAATGTTGGCAGACTCGTACAGTGCATTCAGAAAGTATTCAGACCCCTTGATTATATTATTTTTTCCCCTTAATCTACACCCAACACCCCATAATGACAAAGCGAAAACAGGTTTATACATTTGTGAAAATTTATAAAAAAGATTAAAACAGAAATACCTTATTTACTTCAGACCCTTTGCTATGAGACTCGAAATTGAGCTCAGGTGCATCCTGTTAATATTGATCATCCTTGAGATGATTCTACAACTTGATTGGAGTCCACCTGTGGTAAATTCAATTGATTGGACATGATTTGGAAAGGCACACACCTGTCTATATAAGGCCCCACATTTGACAGTGCATGTCAGAGCAAAAACCAAGCCATGAGGTCAACGGAATTGTAGAGCTCTGAGACAAGATTGTGTCTAGGCACAGATCTGGGAAAGGATACCAAAAAATATCTGCAGCATTGAAGGTCCCCAAGAACACAGTGGCCTCCGTCATTCTTAAACGGAAGAAGTTTGGAACCACCAAGACTCTTCCTAGAGCTGGCCTCCTGGCAAAACTGAGCAATCGGGGGAGAAGGGCCTTGGTCAGGGAGGTGACCAAGAACCCGATGGTCACTGACAGAGCTCCAGAGTTCCTCTGGAGATAGAACCTCCCAGAAGGACAATCATCTCTGCAGCACTCCACCAATCAGGCCTTCATGGTTGTGGCCAGATGGAAGCCACTCCTCAGTAAAAAGCACATGACAGCCCGCTTGGAGTTTGCCAAAAGGCACCTAAAGGACACTGACCATGAAAAACAAGAGTATCTTGTCTGATGAAACCAAGATTGAACTCTTTGGCCTGAATTCCAAGCGTCACACCCGGAAGAAACCTGGCACCATCCTTACGGTGAAGCATGGTGGTGGCAGGATCATGCTGTGGGGATGTTTTTCAGCAGCAGGGACTGGGAGACTAGTCAGGATCGAGGAAAAGATGAACGGAGCAAAGTACAGAGACATCCTTGATGAAAACCTGCTCCACAGCACTCAGGACCTCAGACTGGGGTGAAGGTTCACCTTCCAACAGGACAACAACCATAAACACAGCCAAGACAACGCAGGAGTGGCTTTGGGACAAGTCTCTGAATGCCCTTGAGTGGCCCCAACCAGAGCCCGGACTTGAACCTGATCGAATATCTCGGGAGAGACCTGAAAATGGCTGTGCAGCAACTCTCCCAATCCAACCTGACAGAGCTCGAGAATTTTTTAGAGAAACTCAAAATACTGGTGTGCCAAGCTTGTAGCGTCATACCCAAGAAGACTCAAGGCTGTAATCGCTGCCAAAGGGGCTTCAAAGTACTGAGTAAAGGGTCTGAATACTTATGTAAATGTGATTTTTTTATTTGGAAACATTTCTAAAAATCTGTTTTTGCTTTGACATTTGGGATATTGTGTGTAGATTGATGAGGAAAAAAACAACTTAAACCATTTTAGAATAAGGCTGTAATGTAACTAAATGTGGAAAAAGTCCGAATACACTGTACCCTTCCACTTTCCTAGCTTGTGTGTGTGTGTGTCGTACCCTGCTGTTGGCAGACTCGTACATGTCCCCCTCGACCTTCCTAGCGTATGCCACCAGGTTCTCCATCCGCCTATCCTTTAGAGCTGCCGGATCTGGGGTGGGGAAAATGGCTTGTACTCTGGACAGAGAGAAGTAGAGGGAGAGAACAGAGGCAATGAATAAACATGGGAAGGACGGAGTCTCTAGACTCTTCAAGTGATTCACTGCTTACGTCGCCTAAAGAACATGACTTTCTCATTCCAGAGTTTCTGATATAAGTGGATGTGGGTTGTTGTGACTAGGAAGTTCTGTTTGTGGGGTGGGTGACAATAGATCTAAAGGCTCCCGGTGAGTCACAATACAAACACAGCACTGGAACTGAACCACGGCTCTGAGAGACTTGTGTTTAGTATTCCATTGAGATAAGAGCATTTTTTTTCTATTGTCGTTTCCCCACTGCAGCCATCTGGACGTACAGTTTGTGGACGAGGTGGTTGCGGAGGTCCTGAGTGACGTGTTCATGCCAGGTCTTCCTGACTCCCGATGCTGAGAGGGGGGCGGCAGTGGGCAGGCTACCCCCCATGGAGCCAACACCTGACCCGTCGGACAGCAGCTGACTGACAGGGGGAGGAGAGGGGGGAGATTAGGAAACATCTTACATAGGCCTGAACATAGGTTCATGAGAAGTTCCAATTCAATTAAGTCTTGGTGCTGTGTCAACAAGTCAATTCATATGGAAACCTGTGTGAGAGAATCTTCAATACAGCTAAATGGGGCCAATTCACTTATTATCCATGATCGTGCTATATGCCTACTTTCATGTTTCAGTCACTTGATCCATTTCCTCTCAGCTAAAGCAACAGTTTTTTGAATAACCACTTATTCAGTCAATCAATTCCTTGGCACAGCTCCTAGACATGATGTGGGGCGGCAGGGTAGACTAGTGATTAGAGCGTTGGACTAGTAACCGAAAGGTTGCAAGATCGAATCCCCAATCAGACAAAGCACAAATATGTCGTTCTGCCCCTGAACAAGGCAGATAACTCACTGTTCCTAGGACGTCATTGAAAATAAGATTTTGTTCTTTACGGACTTGCCTATTTAAATAAAGGAAAATAAAATTAATATAAAGATGTATGTTTGCTGAGACTCACTTGTTGGTGTTGAGAGAGTCCGAGTGCAGGTTGGTCTGATCTGACGAGGCCACGCCCATCACCCCGCCCCCCAGAGCCATCTGGTTACCTGGAGAAACAGAGACACGGCAAGTTAGAATCTGTGTGTCTAGACGCAAGTTAAGATTGTATTATACACACACACACACGTCTCGTCAGACAAGACAGAAGCGCAAACACACACTTTAATGTTTACGCAGTTAAATTAAGTAGAAACTGTTACTAGACGGTTAACTAAACAAAAAACCTGTTGAGCAAGGTCCTATGGAGACAGACTAAACCATGGTCTCTTAATCAAACACTTCTCCCAAACTGACACACCTGGGATCGTGCTAATTAGACAGCAAACAGAAAATGTATTGAAACAGGGAGGGACCTGAACTGGTCCAATAAGAAACACTAATTCCCATTTTCCATTCCTAAACGTTTCCAAACGTCTTCTGTCGAGTGTCCCTAATGAACACCACCCTGCTATACAAAACCACTCTTTACCTAGTGCATTGATGGGTCTCATCAGCTGTGGATGCTGCCCCTGGGTAGCGTTCTGACCCCCTGGGGGGGTCTGTCCGGGGGTGGGGGTCTGGTTGCTGTACGGCAGGCCCAGGGCGGCATAGGCCCTCTGCATGGAGGAGGGGTCGATGGGGGTGGGGGTGCTGAGGGAGGGAGCGCTGGGGGGGCCAGAGACCACAGAGGCCAGGGAGTTCTGGAGGGCAGCGTTGGGGGAACTCAGCAAGGCTGGAGGGGGGAGAGAGATTCTGGTTAACATTGATTTGACTATGATAAACATATGCTGTTAGCTATAGTCCTATAAAATGTAATCAAACAAATATACACACAGTCATGTAGGCATACATTCATGTATACACACAATCAGAACACACAAAGCTTTCATAACTGAGATAGCCGTGGGAAACAGCAGTTATGGTTCTAATCTTAGTGGTTCAACCACATTGTGACACACAAGAGCTGTAGAAATTCCTTCAGGGGGTATTACATGTGTAAAATCCACATATTAAATAGAGTTCAGCCAACATACTATAAGCCTGCATCCCAAATGGCACCCTATTCCCTATAGTGCACTATTTTAGACCAGGACCGACAGTGTACTATGTAGGGAATAGGGTGCAATTTGGGACGCACAAAAGACAAAAAAAATCAGGAGAACGAACTGAAACACTGCTTGCTATTTACACTGGCAGGAGTAAAGTCAGTGGTGCCATTGTGCGTTCCAGCATGTGAATGAGGCAGAGAGAAAAACTCTGAAGAACAGAGTGATGAAAGATGCTGAGCAGAGGGAGAGAAAGAACAAGCGGAGAACGAGAGGGAAAGAAGGAGTAAAAGAGCAAAGGGAAAAAAACAAAGCAGAGTAAGGCAAAGAGAAGGAGAAAGAGGGAGAGAGAGGGATTAATTAACAGAGTGAGACAACAAGAAAGGAGAAAGAGAAAAAAAGCATCCATGGAGGCAGGCAGTCATCTGGGGGGTTTAAATGAATCATCAGTCCACCAGCCAATCACTCAGCAGGACAGCCACACACCCTCCATGCCTCCATCCCCCCCTCCTCTCCTTCCTGCGTCTTGGATTACAAGCCCAGCAGGAGCCCACTCTTGCTCATCGAGCTGTTCATAGCCAGCCCTGTGGAACGCTAGCCTGGTCCCAGATCTGATTGTGCCGTCTTGCCTAGATCTACGGTCATTGGCAAGACAGCACAAACATATCTAAGACCAGGCTAGTGGAACACAAGGCTGGTATATAAATATCCTACAGGTGGCAGTGTCTTATGGATGATGAAGTACTCATGGAGTAGGATGAGGTGGTCTCTGATCTATGTCCAGTTTTGGGTTTTCACCCTAATGGTTGATATATGGGGAGTCAGTAAACTGATCCTAGATCAGTGTGTGTGTGTACTACTCACGTTGCTGGTTCTTCTTGTCACTGGCGTTCTTTAGTGGCAGGCAGACAGGACAGTCGTGCCGCGTACAGTTCTTCCAGTGTGAGATGATCTGTCTGGATGACGCACAGTGAGCCACTACAGAGGGGAAGAGCAGAGGGAACACAGCGTTACACCACCTGTAACACAAGTACAGCGAAATTCCTTTCTTGCAAGCACTAAACCCAACAATGCAGTAATCAATAACAAGGTAATACTAAAAAGAACAAGGTAGAACAAAAACACAAGAAAAAAATGAAATACACACACGAGAAGTACGCTACATGTCCACATACTTTTGGTCACCTGCTCATCCAACATCTTACTCAAAAATCAAGGGCATTAATATGGAGTTGGTTCCCCCTTTGCTGCTATAACAGCCTCCACTATAGTGGAAAGCCTTCCCAGAAGATGTTGGAACACTGCTGCGGGGGACTCAATTCATCCACAGGTCGGGCACTGATGTTGGGCGATTAGGCCAGGCTTGCAGTAGTCTTTCCAATTCATCCCAAAGGTGTTCGATGGAGTTGAGGTCAGGGCTCTGTGCAGGCCAGTCAAGTTCTTCCACTTGACAAACCATTACTGTATGGACCTCGCTTTGTGCACATGGACAATGTCATGCTGAAACAGGGAAGGGCCTTCCCCAAACTGTTGTCACAAAGTTGGAAGCACAGAATCGTCTAGAATGTCATTGTATGCTGTAGCGTTAAGATTTCCCTTCACTGCAACTAAGGGGCCTAGACCAAACAATGAAAAACAGCCCCAGAGCATTATTCCTCCTCTACCAAACTTTAGTTGGCACTATTCATTCTGGCAGGTAGCGTTCTACTGGCATTCGACAAACCCAGATTTGTCTATCGACTGCCAGATGGTCAAGCATGATTCATCACTCCAGAGAACGCGTTTCCACTTCTCCAGAGTCCAATGGTGGCAAGCTTTATACCACTTCAGCCAACACTTGGCATTGGGCATGGTGATCTTAGGCTTGTGCGCGGCTGCTCGGCCATGGAAACCCATTTCATGAAGCTCCTGATGAGCAGTTCTTGTGCTGACGTTGCTTCCAGAGGCAGTTTGGAATTCTGTAGTGAGTGTTGCAACCGAGGACAGACAATTTTCACACATTTCAGCACTTGGCGGTCCCATTCTGTGAGCTTGTGTGGCCTATCACCAACGCTGAGCCGCTGTTGCTCCTAGACGCGTTTCCACTTCACAGCACTTACAGTTGACCGGGCAGCTCTAGCAGGGCAGAAATTGGACAAACTGACTTGTTGGAAAGGTGGCACCCTATTACGGTGCCACGTTGATAGACACTGAGCTCTTCAGTACGGGCCACTACACTGCCAATGTTAGTCTAGAAGATAGTCGCACACTGCATATATAATTTATTGGGTAAATCACCAAAGTTTCAGCATCACTGTGCCTTCTTCAGGGTAATGTCATGAATACTTGAACCAGGTTATGTAGATAAACAGTGCAATTACTGCAACCAATGACAATAGTGAGGGGTGTGTCAATTAAGTTAATTACAATGAATTGAATCAATAGCTTATTGCATATTAAATATATTAGGCTATTGTTATCCTACGCAAACATAATTGAATATTGTACATAATATTAGCATCAACATACATTATTGTTTAATTCAATGTTTACCATTTCATTTATATTAGTTACATGTAATCTTTTGGTTCAACCTTAATTCATAAGCATCAAACAGGGGGAACATATTAGGTGTACGCTAATAAGTTGTAGAAAGAATATATCAATTCATAAAACTTGTTCATAAAAGAGAATTGTTTATAAGGGCCTGAGATCAAAATAAATATTCAGACCACTAGGGGGTCAATGTTTTTAGAAAGGATATCCAGTAAGCCTCCCTTAGTAGTAGTTGGATCTTGATGTTACCTCTCCTTGGTAGAGCAACATGCTCAATGCCTGTGTATTTGAGGGAGATTGGATGGTTAGCTTCAACAAAGTGAGCTGCTAATTGTCTTTTTGTTTTGTCCTACGTAGGGTTTTGTACATGAGAATATGTAAAAATAGTCTACATAAAGCCAACAAATAAAATCATTGCAGCGCACAGGTAGAAAATATCATGATAAAAATACTAATCCTATAAAACCACATTGGCTACGCATAGCTTGTCTGCAAGGAACTTCAAACATTGTATCAACTATTAACTTGTTCCGGCTGAAGCTCGTGCTAGCAAACTTGCATAACATATTCTGGGCCCTCAGAGTTTCTGGCCCAGTGAACTCCGGACAGACAGCTGTAGGCTATTTGCGCAAGGGATAAGAAGTCCTCAGGTATGACTTTTCATGAAGTTTCTCCCGGATCAGAGCATGACATTTTTTTCCCCTTTCATGCGGAGTGGTTATCGAAAGGAAGAGAGCTGGAAAGATTTTTCAAATAGGTTCCCAAATGGGCACATTTATAAGCATACATTTGCGTGCAGGCCAGGTAGCCTAGGCCTACTTCTATGTGTAATCATGTGCGGGCAGGCCAGGGAGCCTAGGCCTACTTCTGTGTGTAATCAGGTGCCTGTCCTTACAGGCAACAATGAATAAATTGACAACTTGTAAATGGAATTAAATAAACCCAAACTTTTGTAGCCTAGGTAACACTGTCTGCAAACAACATGTCCACTACTACAATGACAACAGTAAAAGTGTAAAAATAAGATATCGAATGCATTATGAATGCATAAATTACCGTAACCAAACATTGTACTACTGGTGTACCATCCCCGTGGCCTGCTTAACGGATTAGTCCACTCAGAGTCTCGTGTGCCATACATTGTTTTAATATACATTTCCACTGCTCAACAAAAAAAAAAAAAAATCATGCCAAACCGTTTCAACCTCCTAAGGGGGAAGACGTGCCATCGTGCCTTCTTCACAATTGTGTGCGTGTGGGGACCATTTTAAGCCCTTAGTGATTTGGACCTCAGTGCGATCACTCAGTCCTCTGGGTTGGTGGTGACAATTTCTCGACAGGGCGTATCACGGGTACTTTGAGCTTTTGCTTGTAAACAGGAAGCAGGAGTAAGAAGTCAACCTGATTTGCCAAATGGGGGACGAGGGAGGGCCTTGTATGCTTGCTTTTGGGTAGATTAAACAGTGGTCTAGGACTTTTATTGCCGCTAGTGGCGAAAGAGATGTGTTGATGGAAGTTGGGCATCACGAGTCTTAACTCTTAAGGATCTTCCCATTTTTTTCAATTTTCACCTAAAATGACATACCTAAATCTAACTGTAGCTCAGGACCAGAAGCAAGGATATGCATATTCTTGATACCATTTGAAAGGAAACGTGAAATAAATGTAGAAGAATACAACACAGATCTGGTAAAAGTTAATACAAAGAAAAAAAAACCCGTTTCTTTGTACCATCATCTTTGAAATGCAAGAGAAAGGCCATAATGTATTCTAGCCCAGGCGCAATTTAGATTTTGACCACTAGATGGCAGCAGTGTATGCGCAAAGTTTTAGACTGATCCAATGAACCATTGCATATTGGTTTATTAATACATTTTCAAGTTCATAATTGTGCACTCTCCTCAAACAATAGCATGGTACTCTTTCACTGTAATAGCTACTGTAAGTTGGACAGTGCAGTTAGATTAACAAGAATTTAAGCTTTCTTCCCATATCAGATATGTCTATGTCCTGGGAAATGGTAATGTTACTTACAGCCTCATGCTAATCACATTAGCCTACGTTAGCTTAACAGTCCCGTGGGGGGTGACACCGATTCTGTAGAGGTTAATGATGCAGACTTAAAGATAAAAAGCGCCGGCAACAAGGAAAGCAGCCACTGGGTGCAAGTTTTTCTGCTTGTTTATAGCCTCGCATAGTTTGTTAAGTTCCAGCTTGTTATTTTTCTTGTTCTGAGGTGGAACGTATACAACAGTCACGATAACAGCAGAGAATATTGCAATTAAGAGTCCCATTGGTAGCAAAGCCGCGATCGGCAGTCATCCATCTTATTATAAAGTGGCCAGTAGAATTGAGGGAAGAGGGGGACGGTTTTCCCTTCGCCTTAATCTCGCATGGACTACCCCTCTCCTCTCTAACGCCAGCGTTTTCACTTGGATACCCCAAAAATTGGGTCGGAATTACATAAAGAGTCCAGGGAAGCCGGATTTGGCCTAAGTAACTACCGATCTGACGTTCAAAAGTTATTGTCGGTTATAAGAAATGATAGCGGATACATTATAAAAAATAAAGTACAAATAAATGCCAAATAATCACAAATTAGCCAAGTTGGAGGCCACACAGTACGGCGCCATCTTTGTATTCAGTGAGCGACTACAGACGGAAAACCGAAGAGCACAAGGAACACAAAGTTAGACAACCACCACTGGCTCCCAAAACAAAAAGCAACACCCAAAAGGTATATAACCACAGACTTTCATATTCTACACTGACCAGGAAAAGGAGCATATAATATCTCTGACATGAGTACAAAATGCACTTTAAGAGAGCAAGAGCAAGAGTGTATTAGCACCAACAGCATCCAGGCCTTATAAAGCAACAGAGAGCAGCAAGGCAAGGCCTTAAACAATACGTCTTGGCTTGTTAGAACTCAAGAGGCAGAACGAGAAATTGAGGAGAAACCGGAGTCTCCCCAAAGGCCTGGTTATCATACCAGGCTTCTCACAGTGATAATTCAGTCTGGGAAGAGTCTACTGCGTTTGGCCTTGGGGGGCAGAAGAAGAGAACCACAACCAAAACAACATGTTCTTTTTGGTTCTGGAGTCTGTACCTGCCAGATTCTGTTCAACAGAGAAAAGAAAAAATGGGCAAATTCAATACCTTGTCATTGGCCTCATTAGGGAGAGAACAAGAAACAAAACATGTTTCTCCTGGTTTTGTAGCAGACATATTGGGTTCCCTCTATCCTCCAGAGCAGAGATCCCATATTGGCTAACAGAGAGCCATGGATCCTGTTCAGTAGGGCACACAGTAGCAATACATTTTGCAACGGTAAACTAGAATCTGGCAATTCTTATTGGACAAATTCAAGTAGTGCCTCCGCATTTCAGAATGTTTTAAAACGTTTTCGCCCAACTGAAGATGACCCCGACTGATGTGCCTGCTACTGCCACTAGCCCTGGGCAAGCCCTGGGGCAGGAGAAGAGGGAGTCTAGAGCTAAAGGCAACTATACATGAAAGTGACAGCTAAGTGAATAAATTGCTCGAAGCGGTGTAGAAAAGTATAAATACATAACTATTTGGGAATACACCAACAAAGCAAGACCATTTGAGCATTAATAATAAAACCCTCATATATATCTCAAAATGAATTTCTTATTACAGATTCAATACGAAACCTCTATCATAATAAGATCTTAGCAACAGTTTGCTTAGATTCTGTGTGGAATTCTCAAAACAAGCCAATCCAAGCACCAGAATCACCTAAGAAAATACAATTCTATTTACTTTAGATCGAAGAAAAAGGAACAATTACTCTGAAGAGGAACATTCGTGCTGATTATTTGGGTGGCGGGTAGCCGAAGGAAATGAGCTGGCAGAGACAAGAAGAACCAACGACTTGGCATGCACAAGTGTTTGGCTTCAAATGACACTTCAACCAGACAGCATACAAGGCCAGACATAAATGAGAGGGAGGCTGGAGGGGAATTTTCCATTAAAGCCATGAAAGAGAAAATAAAACTAGAGAAAGAGGGGAAAGAAAGAAAGGATTGAGAGGGAAAGAGAAAAGGGGAGAGTTGGAAAGTAGCATTCGAGGTGTAGAACTGGAAATCCCCAGTGGCGTGACCAGATTAGGCAAAAATGCGTGGTGTGACCGTTATGGAGTGAAGGAGAGCGCCCCCCCCCCTCCAGTACTGACCCTGGCAGGACTTGCCGGCCTGGCAGTGGGTCATGTGGTTGAGGACATTCTTCATGGTGCGGCAGTGTGGCAGGGCGCAGGCCCGCACCTCCCCATTGGCTTGCTCGCGCCGCTGGCACTTGTGAGCGTGGAGCAGGAGCACCAGCTGCTGTTGGATCAGTTTGCGCTTCTCCGGGTCGGCCGTGGGGCCAGAGATGGAGACACTGCCGGGCACCATGCCCACCGAGGGCACCTGCTGCCCGGGCTGCTGCTGGAGCGGAGTGGAGGAAAGAGGGGGGGAGATATGTTTAAGAACCTCAAAATAATTGCACCTAACTACAGTGACATCAGAGGGTCCCAGGATCAATGCGAAGCCTTGACATTTGCACATAACATACAGAGACAACATGAAACACTCGTGAAAAAAAGTAGTGCACTATATAGGGAATAGGGTGCCAGACTAGGTGTGTGGACAGGAGGACTCACCAGGTTTGGCACGCTGGTGACGGCGGTAAGGGGTGCTGCCTTGTTCTGAAGCTGCTGGGGGTTCACCCCCTGCCCTGGCCCCCCCTGGCTGTACTGACCACCAAACGGACTGCCACCGTTACTGCCCAGGCCCAACTGAAAGAAGAAAAAGGAGAGGGGAGAAAATGTCAGGAAGCATTTCAAAACACCGTCCATGCTAATAACTAAGTAGCTCTGAATAAGAACTTCGGCTAAATGACCAAAATGTAAGTGTCCATTCCATTTCAACAAGCCAAGCACACGAACCCAAATCTCAAAACATGGAAAATGCTCCCAGCATCAATTTGTCTTCTCCAATTCTGCACCAATTTGTCAACAAGCAGCTCTCCCAGTGAGGTCTATGCCAGTCACAGCTTGTACATGGTGCCATTATAGCTCTGCCAACTTGGTCCCACCACAATCCTGCTAGTGCCAACACAGCTCAGCAATAGCCCCACACCACAACCCTACTGCCAGAGTTTTAGCTGCAGGCTGAGGAGCCAGAGGGCCTTGGCCGCATCCCTCCTCTTCCTTCCCGCTTTCTCCCTCAGTACCCCTTCATCTCTTCCTCTCCATCTACAATCACCCCAGCTATCGCTTTCCTAATTCCCTCTACCGCAGCCTGGAGAAGACAGACAGAGGCAGACAGAGGCCCCTACATCTCTCCCCCTCTGATCCCATGCAGCAGGCAGGCTTAGACCACGGCAGGCCCACCCTCCCTCCCCCCAGGAACAGTCCCCCCCTCCCAGGCCGTTGACAGCGCTCCAGCAGACCAGATAAAAAGGCCCAGCTGAGGCAACCAGAAACCAGCAGCTTAACTCAAACACACACACAGCTGAGAGCTGAAGATAGATGGAGGTGGGGTGGGGCCTATCTTTCTGTCCCTCGCCGACACACTCCACACAGACGAGCACTGAAGAAAAGTGCCCGCCGTGCTCTCCATACACACCTCCTCCTCATTCTGACACACTTCACACAGCAGCCAGCTCTGCTTTGAGCCTTGCCACTCCACTGCCAGACGAGAGAGAGAGACAGAGGAGTGTATTTAGCTTGTTTGGCCCTGCACATAGATTACCCTATCCCTCCCTCTCTTCCCTATTCCTCCTATTCACACTCACCCCCTTATTCTGCAACTGATGAAGTGATTTACTGCCCAATGGTAGGGCAGAGAGCCATGGAAAGAGGAAGAGAGGGGGATCACACACACCCAGAAAGGAGATTTACAACCTAGGATAATGCTAACAGACCACACACACCACAACAAAGACCATCACCACGAAGAGAGACACTTTCTCCATTGAGAGACACTTTCTCCATGCCCCTCTCTCTCTCTCTTTCTCTCCGAAACAACTCAACTACCACCAATATGCTCTCCTTCAGTCTCTCTCTCTCTTTCTCTCTCTCTCCCCTCTACCTCACACACCAAACTAATCACCACTGAGTTTCTCAGTCTCACACCCAAACTGCTACAGGTTCTCTCAGCGGACTGGTCTCCATGTAAACACACAACACTGTTAAGACCCCCTCGCTGTGTTGAGGTTACAGACAGGCCGTACTCTCATTAGACAGAGACAGCAGAATGGATGGTTTCCTATTGGTTTCCTGTGAAACCACATAAGAGCAGTGTCACTGGGGCTTAGGTAAACAATCCCTAGTGTTCTACACACACTGCTATAATCAACTGTAATATCCCCTACGGACAGTGATTGAGCAGAAGATAAGAATGTTAACTCAAGATCAGTCCACAGCAGTTCGTTACAACTAGAATTCTAGTTCTAATTCTATGCGCAGAGCTTGCAATTGAATAATGCTGCCAACTGATCTAATGTCTTTAAAAAGAAAACGGTCTCAAGCCAATAGGCAACTAGCTTGTGCAGCCCATTGTACAAAAAGAGAGCAGTTATGAGTCTGCAGTGCTGTTGATAGAACTGTTTTTAAATTGTCCTCCAAGGCCACTGTGGCGCGCAGATTGAAATGTATCATGACTGCAACATGTGTCTGAATCTTTCTAAATGGTTCGGCTTCTGCGGATGGCATTTATTCCTTTCCAATTTGGTACCCAGCAGTATCAGAGAGCTATCACCCAATCAGGATGGATCTGCTCTACACAGTGCCACAGTAACTAGCACCAAAGCTGAGAATTCATGGATGATCCTGTACAAATGACAATTCAACACACACAAACCAGAGCTATAAAGAGATATCGCTGCTCTCTGACCATTTGGCACATTCAAGACTTCTGTCGCAGACATGCCTTTCTATGACTCAGAGTGGAGTTTGTGTTTGTGTGTGTGTGTCAGAGTCTCTCATCCCTGTGACTCACCTTGTTCATGTTGCCCGCCTGCTGGGCGGCGGCGGCAACGTTCAGGGTGGCAGCTCCCACCTGCTGCCCGCCCTGCTGTGTGAGGGTCTCTGCCAGCGAGCTGCCCGCTCCTCCTCCTGGTGCCCCCTGCATGGCCTGGTACTGCCCCCGGCCTCGTCCACCTCCAGGACCCAGCCCCAGGCCTCCGTTTATCACCTGGCCCGGCTGGTGCTGCCCACCCTGGGCTAACATCCCGGCGTGGCCCCCCAGAGACTGGTTGAAGTTCTGTCCGGTCCCCGCTTTCGGCGACCCTTGACCCAAGGAGCTCTTCCCGTGTGCTGCACCCAACTGACCCCCCATGCCACCGGGCTGAGTCCCTCCTCCAGCACCCCCGGTGAGACCGGAGGCACTACCCACCCGGAGGAGTTCTGACAGCTGCTTGTGCTTGGCCACTGCGTCAGGGACCTTGGAGGCCAGAGGTCCAGGACACCCAGGGTTGGCATTACCCCCGTTGGAGGGCATGGCGCCCCCCGTCATACCCCCCAGGCCAGAGCCTCCGTTGGGGATCAGCTCGTCTGGCAGGTCGTTCTCCAGGTCGTCCCATGATAAGGAGCCTAGATCCACTGTAGAAGAGGAAGAGCGAGAGGGAGAGAGAAAAACAGGTTAATAATATGGATTGATATTCATGAAAATTCATGGGCAAATATTCCGGTCTGTGTAAGTGCCATTGAAGTACAGTATTAGCCAGCCTACAGCAGACCTGCCAACCTTGAGTCATTTTTATGAGAACCACTTCAGCGCAGTGGCGGCACCCCCGGGCCCCCACGACGGCACGTGTGAGACACCACACTGCTCAAATCATAGGCAAATGCACTTTTATTGTCTAATAATGTGGCAGAAGATTGCCTCAGAAGGAATGGTAGGCTATAGACTTATGGGTACTTGGTAATTGGCTGCTCTTCAGGAGCTAACTAGAAATACATTTAAATGCATTGTCAGGGCTCTCACCACAACTTTCTGACAAGGTGGTGCTGATGTAGGCCTAAGGTTGTGTAGGGGATAGGTCCAGCGCATGCCAGTCAACTTCCCCTTAGGAAGTTGGAGCATTTTGCATTTCTGAAAAACCTGTAACTGCCATTTCCTGATCAAACAATGCATCAAACACAGAAGTACTGTGTTTGATCCAAATTAAATTGAGGTGGTCTCAATTACATTTTTCTAGGTTCAATTTAGGGGTAATGATTATTCTAATTAATGTAGGTGCTTTTATGTGCATAGTCGACTGAAAATGTAAACTGGCTTCATTTTGTTTGGGGAGAATATTCTAAATAATGAAATCACTGGAAGCAATGTAGTAGCTTACTGTATGCTATTTGGAATATGAAACAACTGAACTAGCCCAATGAGCTAATTTCACATCTACATCCCTGACCTAGTCCATCAAGTTAGGACTGACTACTAGGCTACCCTTCACTCAAAAAGCCTTGTTTTTGGTGAACTGACTATTATGCCATCTAGTATCACACCACTACGGTTGATATACAGCTACATCAAGAGAACAGCTCAACAACTGATTCATTAACATAGACCTACTAGTCTTTAACAGTATACCATAACTTTCTGAAGGACGGACCGGTATTTGCGGAACAGCTCTCTGCCATGTCTGTTTCCATCCACGCAGCGGCGAAAAACTGAACTACCGCAACACCACACGTTTCCTTTCTCCTCAATGCACTCCTGCCTACTACCGCTCTGGAGGAAGATGGTACCAGAGACAGAAAATGGAAGACACACCCCCTGCGCTGTTTTTTTCTGGATCAATTGAAGTCAATGAACTGAGCAGACCCAGCTGCTATCGCATTGGTGTCTATGTGAGAGCTGCCCCCTTAACTTGTTAGGGAGTGGCAGCTGAGGGGTCGGTTTTGGAGAGCCTGGCGTGCCCAAAGTAAAATGCCTCCCATTCAGGCCCAGAAAATAGGATATGCACATATTTAGTACCATTGGATAGGAAACACTGAGTGAAACAGAACGCATATGGCAGGCGAAACCCAGAGGAATTTCTGTCCTGGAAAAAGTGGTTTTGACAGAGTGCCTCATTGGGAACCCCTCCCTCATGAAAATGACCATATAAGGGCATATGAATGCAGTACCCATCGCTTCCTTTAGATGTCAACAGTCTCGAGACAGTGTAAAATTTCATTTTGGATGAATTAGACCAGAGAATAAGAGCAAACCAGGAAGTTACCTTTTTATGTCAACAGTACCCAGTGCGCATTCCCGAGAAGGCGCGCAGTGTCTTTTTTACAGTCTTTATCGATCGGTTTATATTCCTGTTGATTTATAATAGTAAATATACGTAAAGTGTTCCTAAGGATACATTTAAAACTATGTTTGATTGTTCTTGGACAAGTTTATAGGTATAAGATGAACGAGTTTGCGTCACGTTTCAATGGAGGAGTGGAGGCTGTCGTTTCTGATTATAACGCGCGAACCAAATGGAGGATTTATGGATAAAATACCTTACTTTTTCTAACAAAAGAACCATGGATTGTCTTCGTTGGACACTTAGGATGACCTCAGCAGAAGTTCTTCAACAGGTAATTGATTTGTTTTCGCTGTGAAATGTGTTATGTGTGTGCCATGATGGCTAATCGATTCATGGCTAGGGGAAAAATATGTGAGGTGCTACCCTCAAACAATCAAATGTGCTGCTTTCGCCGTAAAGCCTTTTTGAAATCTGACTACGCTGTAATATTGCCAAGAAACAGAGCTTTTGATGAGTATGGAACACTTGTATATTGGTGGATGTTTAATAATTCAACTTTTGGATTTTGAATTTGGC
This sequence comes from Brachymystax lenok tsinlingensis, assembly GCA_030435695.1. NCBI lineage: Eukaryota > Metazoa > Chordata > Actinopteri > Salmoniformes > Salmonidae > Brachymystax > Brachymystax lenok. The sequence goes on from CM059812.1 coordinate 16,091,020, forward strand.
GCCTTACATTTCACCTGGTAGTGTCTCAACAATCCCTGAGAAGTTAAGTAGACAGGAACTAACAATGTTTTCGCAATGGTAAATAGGGACGCACAATATAAATCGGTGAACATATCAGAATCGGACGATATTAGCTAAAAATGCCAACATCAGTATCGGCCCAATGTCTAGTTAACTATTTAACGGTACTATAATGCTTAAAAGGCCGCTAAAATTTTAAATATTGTATTTGTTTTGGAAAGGAAAATATTGGATATCAGCCAAAAATGTAATATCGGTGCATCACTAATGGTAAATGGCCTGAATTAACTGTTTTAATTTATCCACCATCTTTGATAGTACTACGACTACGGGGGGCGGGCCGGAGCAGAGAGCTAAAAGGTTTTTTTGTCCACGCCTCTGATTGGCTCAGCTCCAACTTCAGACAGTTGAGTCAAAAATCACAATGTGCCAACTAGACAATTTTTGTGTATTTTTCGTACCAGTGTACTTTGACCTCAAAATGCATGCAGGTTGGCAGGTCTGCTATCGCTCCCAATTCCATCTCCCAGCCCATTCACCTCACACTTGATTCCATGGCAACGTGCTAATGTGCTAACTAGCTAGGGCTGCTTGGTGAGTCTACTGCTGAACCACACCACACAGTAAAGCAGCAAGGAAGGGAGGGAGGATGATATTTAAGAAGAGTGATAAATGAGGGTGTTGGTGCCACCTGACAAACACAGTTAACAGTTAGACAGGCAGTGAAAATACAGCATCACTCAAGGGAGGGGGCAAGCGTATTTGGGTAACACTGTCAGGAAGCGTGTTTTGACAGTTAGACAGGCAGTGAAAATACATAATCACTGCATCACTCAATGTCGGTTGCCCATAGGGAAGGGAGAAGAGTATTTGGGTAACACCGTCAGAAAGTGTGACTGGGAGACAATTGTGGTGGAGGGAGACAATTGAAGACATGACGGGATGAGAGTCCGTGGATACAACAAATGAAGCCAAACAGAACTTGCTAATTAGATTTCTGCAGGGCTGCGGAAATTGACTTAAGTTTTTTTTTTTACCCAGTCTCAAAGCTGAATGGTTTAGATTGCTTGGAATTTTACGGGAGAAGCTCCGACCAATTGCGACCATGCCTGTGCAGCTCAAACGTCTTATTTTTATTTATTTTTTACTGCAGTCTTTGATGAAATGACCCTGTTCATGTAAAATAACAGAATACACTGACGGTTTAAAGCAAAACCACACTTTCTGAAGAAACCACTTTATCCTGCACCAGTGCTAGTGTTTCCTGAAGAGTGTTGCTGGTCAGGTTTCTTAGAAAACCCTTTAGAGCGCTTCCTCTTTTCTCCCAATTTCTAGGAATTTACCCCGTCTTTGTGTAGCCTCAAGGGTTGCGTTGGCTTTCAGAAATCTGCATTGTTAACTCAACTCAAAAGATGCCCAACTATTGAACAGAGCAGTAGCTGAGTTTGTGTCTGGATCAAGTGCAATTCTGTGACTTTGGTCGTGTCTACACTTCACACTTACATGTGACTTCTGCTACCAGAATACGAAGATCGCACTGAACAGACTGTTCTAGACACACAAAAGTCGCTTTGTGGTCTGATCTAGCTGACCACTTCAGGAGGTGGTCAGGGATACACTGTGTGCAAATTTCTCAGTCTGGATGCAAATCAGGCTACCGAAAGCGCATACAGTGGGCGACGTCATTGGCACTCCTTCCACAAGTCTGCAGAAAATGTGCGTTTTGGGTCCGAGAGGTACCTTGTCATTATAACGTGATCAGAATACTAAAGCTGCATGAACTGTCAAGTCCAGACACGGCCAATGGCTAATATTTTAATTTTTTTGCTGTGGTAACATTTCGGATCGAGTTTCGTGATACAAACCTGGTAACCGTATCGAAGTCAAAATTCTGGTATCGTGACAAGACTACCCTCCAGCAGCCCGCTCTTTCATTTGCTCCCACAATCTCTCATGGCTGGTATATAGCCTTGTTTTCCCACTTCATCAATATCACTCCCTCCTTTTCTACTCACTGTTCTTTCCCTCTAATTCTCTCCCTCCAGCTCGTCCTTCTTTCGCTTGCTCTCATCACTACTTCTCCCTCTCTTTCCTGCTCTCTAGGTTCTCTGCTCTTAGTCACTTGCTCTCACCACTACTTCTCCCTCTCCATCTCTAGCTCCAGCCAGCTGTATATTCTCTGCTAAGCTTAGTGGCCAGCAGTGAGTGGCACAGTTCTGTCAGAGTCAGGCGCCTTCACACACACACACACAATGTCCCGGTCAGTCAATTCACCAAGTCAAGCATGGCTTATTTTCACAGCCTGCACGAGCCGAGCACACACACTCCTTCTCCTGCATCTCCCTCTTACACACACACACACACACACAACTTTCTGTCCCCCCAGACACACACATGTACACACCTCTGCCATCATTTGAGCAGCAGGGAGCTGGCGATGGGATCTGTGCTGACTTTATATTCCCTGGCTGGAGTAGACTGCAAGAGCACGAAATAGAGCAAGAAGAGTGTCCATTTCAACACAAAGGGGCTAATGACCCAGCTAAACCAGATGTCAAAGCTTGGAGACTAGCAAAACTAGGCTATTCAGGCACCACCCTTCCTTCTCCAAAACCATTCACCCAAATGAAAAGTGCTTTCAGGTATTAAGAGGGGACTTCAACTTGGTAGATGACCAAGGCTTATTTCCTTGGGGTGAGAATTTTGATTTTTTTCCTATTGGAGCTGAAACAAACCGAAAATTCCTGACACAGACATTGCCATCCTCTTACCGAAGCATTTTGCTTAAGTCGGTAATTTCGCTACATAACGTTCCTAAACCAATGGTTTAAGAAAAACAATAATATACACATATGAAATTATCCGCATGTTCCGTTTTGCTGTTGGCCGTTGACTCTCACACTGACACGGAGGAGGGAGAGATGCATTCTGAGAAGCACGAGCAAATGACCATTGCTCAAAATGCTATTGCGGGAAAAAGTTATCAAAGCAACTACTGTTGTTCTAGTTACAGAAAAGAAAGTCACAGCTTTCTGTGAGTATATCATGCCTCACCTCTTAATATCAAGTTCATGGCACCACTTTTCAACCAGTGTAGGCTGTAGTGCGCCATTTGCGGTAAATAGACCTACATCGAGTAGCCTAGGCCTAGCACTGGAAAGTTTTATTCACCACTTCCTCAGGTGGTGAATAATATAGCCTATATGCACAAAGATGTTGGCAAATTCTTTGAAGAGCCAAAAGTAAAATCTGATCATTCTAGATTCAATTTTGTCAGGTTGCACATCGAAATATCAATCATGCATTTCTTGGATATGTTAGATGAAATAGCTTACTTGTTGATAGGCTACCATCTCAGTTGTCTTACTTGGCACTGGGAAAAAATGGTCTAGAACCATGGCACTAATGTAAAGTAACTGCCCATTAAAAGTTTATAGTTGAATTTGTTGTTATTGAGCAAAATAGTGACATTTAATCGCAATATTATGTTTTGTCCAGGTCGCCCAGCTGTAGCACCTCCCTAAAAAAGTTTATTAAAATTGCTGATTTATCATTATCGCAAAAATAAGGCAATTTATTGCGATATGGATTTTTGTCCCTATCGCCCAGCTCCAGTTGCCATACATTTTCTGCGCTCTGTATCAAAGCCATATGAAATACCTTGGTTCTAAAGTAGTTGCTATAGAGCTAGTTCATATTAATCATTGAGAAAAAAAAAGTATACCTAAAAAAATCTGAGAATCTCCTCTTCAACCGGCGCAGTAATTGGTTCCAGAGCTGTGTTTTTCCCGCAATTGGATTTTAAAATATTACAGCCTACAATCAGAACAAATTTTTTTCTCCCAGAGCGCAGGGGAGAGGGAGTGAGTGGCTTGCTTATCAGCAGCAGGCCCCAGCGAAGATACTTTTACTACAGGAACTGTGAGGATAATGCACACTACTGTTTCACCAAATGATTGTTTTAATAACCTGAAAAAATAGGAAGTTTGACTGAGGTGAGCGTGTAATGCGACCAACAAAAAATTTAACTTGGGACAAGTCAAAGGGTCGCAAAATGCAAATAAATGTTCACAGTCTGGAGCCCTGGAAGACAACTGTCGTTATCAGATAGTACGCGATGCAAGAGCCGTTCAAATTTTCTTTAGCGATAGCTTGTTACGCCTCATCATGCCATCCATGTCCACTTTAACACGGCATATTTTTCCCTGTTGGCCTTTCATTCATCCCTCCCTCTCTCTTTTCAAGTTGAGAACTGACAGATGTGAGTGGGAGACGCAAACAATTGCAATATCTGCTAACAGGGGACAGATTGGCATATAATGAGGAAACGGTGAGGCTTAAATATAAAACGGCTTAAAACGTGTGAAGTGACTGCAGACTGGCATTTAAAATGCCAATTAGGCTGTAATATGTGCCAGGCTCAGCCGGCGCAAAAAGACACTGTCATAAGTGCTTTACTGGGGGTGGGTGGCTGACAACATGGGGGTGGGTGGCTGACAACCCATTTGTCCCCCTCCTCGAAGGTTCCATTACTAAGTGCGTCATGAGTGTGTGTGACGGGTGGGCCCTAAATGTGCCATTTGGAGAGCAGGGAGCGTGCTGATGGAGGGGAGGGGGAGGGCTCCTCTCGTTAAAGCAGCGGAATGGAATATCACGCTAGTCATAGTAGTCTGCCCCAGTATCTGTACGTTAAGAGATTTTGACGATGAGTATGATGTGTCTCAGATTGAAACTCCCATCAGACAGCTCAGCAAGCATTATGTCAAAATAAGTTACTCCCCAAATACAGAGTATCGATGAGCAACCATCTTCATTTACTCCCATTTAGCTATGTACTTCCAAAAAGTCTAAATACAAATTTACAAGCAACTGAATAACATCCTATTCGCCACCTTCATTACAGCCACCTACAGGTGGGAAGTCTAAAACAGCTCAATACATTGGAAGTACCGAAGTGGAAATTGTTCGGTAGCTTGTGAATTTTTATGTAGACCTTTTTTTGGAAGTGCATAGCTACCCGCTGTAACGGGAGTAAATTAAGATTGTTTTCATCGAAACTCAAATTTTGGTGAGTAACAAACGTATTTGACAGAGCTGTCTACATGGGAGTTCGAGCTTCCTAGGCATTAAAGAGAAACACTTGAAAATAAAGAAGAGCCGCACACTCTAGGAGCTCAGATGCAAAAGATATTTTATGGCCAACGTTTCGACAGGCAAGCGGTCTTCATCAGGGTAAGAGAGAAACACGTCATACTCATCTAAATTTCTAACGCACAGATACTGGGGCAAGAAGTCATAATACCTGCCAGGAACGTCACGATACGATATCACAATACTTAAAGTGCCGATACGATATGTATTGCGATTTGTATTGTGTTTGTATTGCGATTAGATACTGTGATTTTAATGCGATTTGATGTTCTAAACATATTGCTCACTGACTATAGAAAGCATTAGGAACTAGGGATGCACGATATATATCAGTGAACATATCGGGAATCGGACGATATTAGCTAAATGCGCCAACATCTGTATCGGCCCGATGTCTACTTTAACGCTGACGTGCAAAACTGATGTCAAAGCTGATGTGCATACCTATATAACGTAGGTAGATGACGTAATGACACCACGGAAAAAATACTGCGCTACACGTGGACATACATAAATGGCAACAAAATAACATGTGTTTCAACTATTTAACTGTACAAGAATGCTTAAAAGTCCGCTAAAATGCTGAATATCGGTATTGGCAATTTTGGCAAGGAAAATATTGGATATCAGTCAAAAAAACGACAAGTAGATAAGCCTAGAGCTGGCTACATCAAGACGTGGGCAATGTGTGCACTAGTACGGCACACACCCACTGACTAAAGTATTGGTGATGAGGGAATTGAAGGGGGAGGGGGCAATGGGACCCTGCAGGGGTGACAGATGGCTTGAATAGGGGGTGAGGGGCACGTGTTAGCACTCTGCGACTTCAATGAAAGGCATATCTCCCACACCCCCAAACACCTTCACCAAGGAAGTGATGTGCAAATCAAACAGGGCCTCTGGGCCCTGACGGCAGAAGGCAGGGACCCAAAGTCAGGGCAGTGGATGCTCCTACGGGGCTCTCCAGGCATGACCGCAGACACTAAGGGGGAAAAGACACCTTGTCTGGGCTAATTCACTGCTAATAGCCCCTAGTGTTCCCACACTTCCAGGCTCTGCTGGGTTAACATTGCAATTGGAGATTGAACACTTGGGGTTGATAATAGGGGGTTTTGCAATGGAATGTGTGTGAATAACATGGTCATCACCAAAGAAAGTAATGGACATCGCACTTAACATCGCACTTTACCTAGAACCTTTGAAAGAGGTAGGCCCTACAGGTGTATTCTATCTGCAGTGGGAAACTCATATGAAAAGATCTGGAACATGATATAGCAATGAAAAGTGACAACTGTCAAGATATTGGGACATAACACTGCATTTTATCACATTGACACAACATGCAATCCAATGCATGACAGTGGGTTATGATAGGCCTATGGCTAAATTGCTTGAATCTGACCATGGCATCAGAGTTAACCTACTCTGAGCCAAGACTCAGCCAGTTAGGCATGCAGCAGGGTGCAAGACCGTGCCTAAACTGTTTCTGCAGATAAAGGCTTGCTATCAAGATGGTTGATGGAGGTAACCATGAACATAATTTAGCCCCCAGCAGAGTCCCGAATCACTATCATTACGTCATTCAATTTGGTTAGGGGTGTAACGGTTAGTTTACAACACAGTATCTGACATGATTTAGGCCAGGGATGGGCAACTCCCGTCCTCGGGGCCGGAGTGGTGGTACTTTCCCCCATCCCTTGGAAACATAGCTGATTAAACTCATTGTATTCTAAACTGAAGACCATGATTATTGGAGTCAGTTGTGTTAGCTGGGGCAAAAGTGACACCAATCAGGCCCCGAGGACTGAAATTGCCCATCCCTGATTTAGGCTATCACCAATGGCATTTCGACAAGTATGTTGCTACTTTGCGCTGAAAGGTAGCCATGTTGACATAGCAATTGCTTGATCTGCTAAACATGTCTCTAGCTGGACATCTAAGCATCAGCTAGTTAAGTGTTGCATTAGGTAACAACAGCCTTTATAAAAACTAAAATAGCTATCCCTGTTTTCCAACATGTCAGAAATGACAAGGATGGACGCGTAACGTTGGCAACAAAGTTTTGTTAGCGGCCAAGCTAGCTAACTAACGTTTGCTAACTGCTTTGTACAGCTGTTTGAATGACCAAAACGTCCGTTGAATGAGTAACTAGTTAACGTAGCTAAATATCTGGACACACAGAACAAGTTATACAAAACAAATAACATTTTACTAACTAAAGTAGCTAAGTAGCCAGTAGGTTAAGTTGGTTTGTGGGCCTTCCTTACCTGGTCCATCTGACGCTGACAGCGCAGGTGAATTCAGTTTCGGTCGCTTTGAGTTGGGAGGTCCGACGTCGAGCAGGTTTTCAGCCATTGTGATCTTTAATGGATTTCTTATTTACTTATTTGAAAAAAGTATATTCCTGGGACAGAAAAAGTTGTTCTGACAACCTCCACCTTTCTCTAGTTAGCACGTTAGCAAGCGGTTTGCTCGCTAACGTTGGCTAACTGGCAAATTTTCTAGCAGTGAGGGTGAAAATTTCAAAAAATATGCAACAGCGCCCCGCTTCGCCACCGCCATTCAACCCATGATAATCCAACAACCAACACCCACATTATCGTTAAATAACCCCAATAAAAAAATCCCATGAAAAATGTGCGTTAAAATTAAATCTAAAAACATGAACATGGATTGTATTCCTGTCCCATAAATGGCTAATTGTAGATGTTCAAACAGATAATTTTTATGACGTCAAATGTCTTAATGCAAAAATGGTTTGAAGCTCCATAAATTGCACAACTGCAAAAAAAATATATAATTTTGCAAAATTGTCAGTAAGAAGCTGTCTCTTCTCCGGTTATCCCCGGTAAACAATACTGCTCCGAACGGCGATTTGGGCTCGAGAGCCGCACTTCATAAATACGGGATTTTCTTGCCGACGACGACCGATCGAATTCCCGTTTTTTCGTCAAAAATACTAAAGAAAATGTGAAAATACTTCGTTTTCAGGGGAAGTATGCCGCCAAACCTCGGTTGGATGCTCAATTTCTAATAAAAAATGTGTGATCTACCGAAATCCTAATTCCGAGCCACGACAAGATGGCGGCTGTTGATTCCTTCGATACAAAAAGTTTTTTTTCTCTCTTTTCCAGATAGATAAACTGTAGAGGGGAAGGGGTCGCGCAATCACGCCCTACGTAAAACCTATGGTAAATACTTCGGGGTGCGTCACACGAAATTCGCCTAGAATTCCGCTACGCGGCGGTAAGAGACCTTATGAGAATGAATATTCACCTTAATAACTTGGTAATAAATAGGGCATTGATTATTCACGTCAATATCGCTGTTGTAAAGATAGGCAGTGCAATGCATTCCAAAGGAGAAATAACATTTGTGAATTCTTCATTGTTGGATATAAAAACCAAACTAAAATGTGTGGATCAATGCAGCTAGGCCGAAGTCTATCTGATCAGTCTTCTCTAACATGAAATATTGCTAAAATGAAGATGACACAAGTAAACAAAAGTTTGGATCCTTTAATTACTGTACTTTTCTTTCTTGATTTACCTGCCAGGCCAACATTCCCACTGGCCCCATCTCTCCTGTGTACAGTTGAAGTCGGAAGTTTACATACACCTTAGCCAAATACATTTAAACTCAGTTTTTCACAATTCCTGACATTTAATCCTAGTAAAAATGTCCTGTCTTAGGTCAGTTAAGATCACCACTTTATTTTAAGAATGTCAGAATAATAGTACAGAGAATGATTTATTTCAGCTTTTATTTCTTTCATCACATTCCCAGTGGGTCAGAAGTTTACATACACTCAATTAGTATTTGGTAGCATTGCCTTTAAATTGTTTAACTTGGGTCAAACGTTTTGGGTAGCCTTCCACAAGCTTCCCACAATAAGTTGGGTGAATTTTGGCCCATTCCTCCTGACAGAGCTGGTGTAACTGTGTCAGGTTTGTAGGCCTCCTTGCTCACACACACCTTTTCAGTTCTGCCCACAAACCTTCTATAGGATTGAGGTCAGGGCTTTGTGTTGGCCACTCCAATACCTTGGCTTTGTTGTCCTTAAGCCATTTTGCCACAACTTTGGAAGTATGCTTGGGGTCATTGTCCATTTGGAAGACCCATTTGCGACCAAGCTTCAACTTCCTGACTGATGTCTTGAGATGTTGCTTCAGTATATCCACATACATTTTCCTTCCTCATGATGCCATCTATTTTGTGAAGTGCACCAGTGCCTCCTGCAGCAAAGCTCCCCCACAACATGATGCTAACCACCCCGTGCTTCACGGTTGGGATAATGTTCTTCGGCTTGCAAGCCTCCCCCTTTATCCTCCAAACATAACAATGGTCATTATGGCCAAACATTTATATTTTTGTTTCATCAGACCAGAGGACATTTCTCCAAAAAGTACTATCTTTGTCCCCATGTGCAGTTGCAAACTATAGTCTGGCTTTTTTATGGCAGTTTTGGAGCAGTGGTTTCTTCCTTGCTGAGCGGCCTTTCAGGTTATGTCGATATAGGACTCGTTTTACTGTGGATATAGATACTTTTGTACATGTTTCCTGCAGCATCTTCACAAGGTTCTTTGCTGTTGTTCTGGGATTGATTTGCACTTTTCGCACCAAAGTACCTTCATCTCTAGGAGACAGAACACATCTACTTCCTGAGCGGTATGACGGCTGAGTGGTCCCATGGTGTTTATACTTGCGTACTACTGTTTGTACAGATGAACGTGGTACCTTCAGGCATTTGGAAATTGCTCCCAAGGATGAACCAGTCTTGTGGAGGTCTACCATTTTTTTCTGAGGTCTTGGCTGATTTCTTTTGGTTTTCCAATGATGTCAAGCAAAGAGGCACTGAGTTTGAAGGTAGGCCTTGAAATACATCCACAGGTACACCTCCAATTCACTCAAATGATGTAAATTAGCCTATCAGAAGCTTCTAAAGCCATGACATAATGTTCTGGAATTTTCCAAGCTGTCTAAAGGCACAGTCAACTTAGTGTATGTAAACTTCTGACCCACTGGAATTGTGATACAGTGAGTTATAAGTGAAATAATCTGTCTGTAAACAATTGTTGGAAAAATTACTTGTGTCATGCACAATGTAGATGTCTTAACCGACTTGCCAAAACTATAGTTTGTTAACAAGAAATTTGTGGAGGGGTTGAAAAACAAGTTTTAATGACTCCAAGTGTATGTAAACTGTATGTTAGCACACAATGCTGCTTTCCTCCTCCTATCCCCCAAACAACTCCCTCCATGTCCATCTTCTTTTAATAAACGGCAGTGTGATGGACTTTGGACTGTCTAATAAGCCTAATAGGTCTCCACATTAACATCAGGCTCTTGAATTAAGGAACAAAATATATTACTATTGTACTTATGCTAGTTGCAGGGGATTGGTGGTTGTCATAATTCTGGTAGAAATATTGCTGCACTTGCAGCATCTAAAATACTTATTTTGACAAGCCCTTGAAAGATCATACGTAGTATATCACTCACACAGTCACCCAGACAGCCAGGCAGACGACAAAACAGTTTGATATTGAAGTGTTCTCCTGTTCATCGATTTTCACAAAAAGTCCAAATCTGGCTCAGGCACATGTACAAAAAGTTGAAACAAAATCATAAATGTGACATCAAATACATATTGCATATGTACATACATAGTGAGTGCCTTGTGCAAATGTATACAGATTATGTTCATCGTGTTTAAAAATGATACATTGGCTATGGTTAATGTGCACAATAACAAATAAACAAACAATGGCACACTGACTGATTGAAAAAGGCAAACATAAACAAGCAGAAAAACACAATAACATACATCTCAGATCAACAAATTAAAACACTTTGGCTTTTTTCAATATATATTGTTATCCCCAGTGTGGAAACAACACATTGGAGATTTACTATAGTTCATTTATCATAGCAGTGAAAGAAAGTGAGTGTGCAATTTAATCGCGAGTGAATGATCAACTTGTTTTGCTTGTGATGATAGTTTGAATGTGCTAACACACCCACAAATATTTTGTATATCTGCATCCCAAACAGTAAAAAGAAGAAAAAATAAAATACAATTCTCAACAATTAACATTGTATTTACTATAGTGAAGGCCTGGTAAAAGGACTTATTCTGCAGAAAGAAACACAGGCTCAGACACTGGTTCAGTTCAAACAATATATATTTCATCTATCTGTTCTATGCATCCTTGATTTTAAGCTTATGTTAGTGAATAATTTGTTTGTTCGTTGTTGGCTTTTGTCTCCCAATTCGCATTAGATATTGTATAGCATAAGTATCCTGTATGGCTCATTTGGGTCCTGTATGGCCTGGTTGGTAGAGCATTGCGCTTGTAATGCCAGGATTGTGTGTTTGATTCCCAGGACCACCCATATGTAAAATGTATGCATGCATGACTGTAAGTCACTTTGTATAAAAGTGTCTGCTAAATGGCATATATATATTACATATTCTTTTGAATTATACTACTTGGGCTCAATTAAAATATACTTTTGGAGGCTTTATCCATGTCATGAAAGCTAACAAACAAACCCTAAGTTTGGTTAAAAATGTCAAGAGAGGCAAAGAAAGAAATCAATGACCAATGGCGGGAGTGTATGGGTGAGAAGTGGTAGCAAAAAGCGTAAGTATGTCCACGCAAAAACACACACACACACGCAGGAACAAAGACACACACACACACACAGAGTAAAGTGGTGAAAATGTCTGACTCAAACAAGCAAAGTCAAAGTCATTCCCTCCCATTCCTCCCTTCCTCCATTTTTACCAGAGAGCACAGAGTTTGAGACAGTTTTGTTGTTACTTATATTCCCTTTTTTATTTCTCAGTATTGGTGCAGGTTTGTTGTAGTAAGAGGGTGGCGTACCCATATCCCTCCTCCCTGTTCTGCCTAGTTCCCATTAAAAAAAAGAATCCCTTGGATACCTGTCTTGGTTACTGTGCCCTTTCACTCCAAACTCAATACAAATCGCTACTGTACTCCGTCTCACTCTAACTGTGATTCAATGTGCAAACACTTACTTAAGCAATCATAAAACAAATAGATACAACGATTGATGGTAAATACGGTCTGCTTCTGTGGAAGTGAAAGATAAAGTATGGCTTTTGTGTGATAAATAAAAATATATCCAAATATTTAATACAAAGATCCACAGTACTTTAATTCATAATATAAAAATGGTGTGTGTCGAATTATTAGCTATAGTCAGATATATAGAATCTATTAATGTGCTACAAAGTTATTGGAAGTGGAAAGGCATTTGAGGATAAAAATATCAAGAAGGCCACCAAACTTCATCCACACAAGATGTCTAGCAAAAGGCACAGACATATTAGGAGTACATATTGGTGGTAGGTAAACAAAAGTCCCAAAGTTTAAACAAACTCAGAATTTTGGCAAGGGTACATTGGCATAATATGAACAACATATAGAACTTAATTCCGATTTAATACAATTTCTAGATCTTTTTATGGGCATTCACCTTGAAGTTATAGGCCATCTGCCTTGATTCGTATCATATGTTTATAATTTGTCTGATAGCCCACTTAAAGATCCTTAAACTAGCTCTTATTGGTTCTCCCTGCAGTTTAGAGTGGAGGTATCCCCAAAGATTACTCATCAGATTACTCTATCCAAGTCCTAGCATCGACCATTAGGAATTAAAACACAAAACTGACCCTAGATCAGCACCAAGGGGCAACTTCAACTTTCACTCTTTCTCCTTAGTAAAAAAGACTTAGAAAAAAAGCACACACACGCACACACACACACACACACACACACACACACACACACACACACACACACACACACACACACACACACACACACACACACACACACACACACACACACACACACACACACACACACACACACACACACACACACGACACACACATTTCTATACTACTTTCTGTCTGAAATGTAAGACACAAAAGTGACAGGGCTACAGATGAATAGCCTGTAGACCCTTTCTTTCAGAAGTAAAAGCTTGAGCAGAAAAGAGGGGAAAAGGCAAGGTGAGAGAAAAGAGAAAAGCGAGGGAGCACAGAAGAGACCTTGGGCACACCACCCTTCACATTGAATTCACAGAGAATCAGTCAGAGAGAGAAAGAGAGAGAGAGAGATAAAAAAAAAACAAGTGAGCAAGATGTTGATTTTCTCAAAACAGGAGTTGCAGTCGGAACTGCTCAAGGCGATTCATAATTTCATAAAACATACAATCATCATCATCATCATTGCTATCATCATCATACAAACTCAACAAAAATAGCTTTTTAGGCACTACAAAAAATTTACTTGAAAAGGAAAATGTTGAAAAATATAGGTTGCATTGCACCCAAATAATAACTTGATGAAAGTGGCACATTTTAAGTACATTAATACAGTAGAGCCTCCCTCATGCAGAGGCTGTGATTGGATAAAAGATTAAACTTCCCACCCCTCAAACCAGCATGTCACACAAAGCTAAAGGCAGCCGTGATTAGCCATTGGTTGAATCTGGTGTCGGTCAAAATAATTTGTTTCTGTGGCAACTAACACAATGGATTGAACTTCATACAAACTTGAGTTTTCACTTCAATACACATTAATACATGTTAGAACATGTTAATAAACTTTGGCGAATGTCATACTTTTAACACATATTATCCCTAAAGTTTTTAAGTGCTTTCCCATTTTGATATAACCAAATAGTCCCATTAATTTCCTACACTATGATTCCCTTAAACGATTTTTAGATTTGTGCTTTTTCAGTATACTTGTTAGAGTATAATCGTTACTTGAGAGAGTGCTATAACGTATTTGTTCAGCTTTCTTACTGTCAAGACTGCTTGGTATAGGCTACCATCCCAATTTGCCATTTCCATTTAGGCGAGGTCTAGGAGAAGTTGTGTGAGACCCAGTGAGGAGACCTGTGGTTCTGACAGTTATGTTCCACAGACCACTTAAAGAAGCTATACAGAAGTTTCTTTAAAAAAATGTGCTTCCGGAAAAATTTGACATAAAAAAGCGTCAGTGTGAAGATAAATCCCTATGTTGGCTTTCCCTTTAGTATTGGGTCTATGTAGCACATCACAAACACTCTAAGCCATCGTCTCAAAGCAGAAACACCAATAACACTGCTTTTTATCATTCCCTTATTCTACCCATAACTCCCTGCTTCTTACCCATGATCCACCACTGTCTGGCACGTCATTTATTTCCCTTTACGGTCAGGCGAATAGGCTACAACTGATCAAGTGAAAAACGGAATATGGCACAAACGATAACGATACAATAACAAAATAAATTGCATTGAAAAAAACAACTTGTAGTAAAAGAACCACAGCATCATCGGTAGACTAGGTTTAAAATATAAAAAATAAGTCATGCTAAAGATTGTTCCAACCTTTTTTGTGTTTTTGTTCCATATTCATTTCTTGTTCGTTAACGGTTCTTGTCCTGAAGGCACTTCTTTACATATCAACCAAAGAAAAAGAAAAAACCTCAACACCAACAAGCAAAAACCCTTTCCCTCCTCCTCCTTCCCCCTCCATTATATTGTGCCACAATAACTGTGCTCAACACAGCCCTCCCCCTTCCTATAGAAAAGTGATGAGCCATCATAGCTTGACTACAAGTCAATGTCCAACAGTCACTCTGTCTGCAGTCACATTTCATCATGTGAAAACATCTGTTTTGGTTCAGAAAGGTGATTGATGGATAAGTTAGGGGAAAAAAACTCCTTCCATCCCTACACACCTGTATCTGTAGCTACTTCTGTCTTCAGCTCAGCTCAGAGAAAGGAGTGCTGATTGAGGATCAGTTTTGACTTTAAAATCATAATGAATAGGATTATATGGATAAGGGGGAGCTGATCCTAGATCAGCACTTGATGGATCAAAGGCGTGACATGAAATCCTCCTTGTTGAGCTTTGTCAGCTCATTTGCCTCCTCCTCCTCTTCCTCAGGCTGTGCCAAGGTACAGGGTACTAGCTCTGGGTCTAGGTCCAGGGTAAGGGGGTGAGGGTCCGTGCCCATAGCAGGGGGGTGGCCAGCCCCAGTTTGGGGGATTCCTGGTGGAGTTGGAGGAGCGTCCCTGTACCCCTCTGCCCCATCTGCCCTCACCCCGCAGGGCTTGGCCGGGCCTGGCTCTGACCCTAGTCCTGGAGGAGCTCCAGGAGGTCCTGTGGAAGAGGCTTGGGGGGTGAATGTGGAGGAAGAGGAGGAGGTGGGAGGAGTGTAAGAAGAGGATAAGGGAGGAGGAGCTGGCGCATTGGCACCTTCATCAGACTCTGTCGTACAAACAGCGTTCCCTTCCCCCACGGGTCCAACGGATGCCTGTGATTGGACAGGTTTCACCGGGGGCAAAACAGCAACTAATTGGTGTGGCTGTAGCCAAGGCTCAGCCAATAGCTGCCCACCTCTTTCAGGGCTCCTGGGATAAAGGAAGGTCCTCATTTGACCTTTGCCCTTGACATTGACGGTACCACGGTAGTCGAATACTAACCCCATTCCGCTGAGCGCCGAGTGGCTCTCTTCACTCACCTGTACCCGACACTCCACCCCCGTAGAGTCCATGCGACTCGCAATATTCACTGTGTCTCCCCAGATGTCGTAGAGCAACTTGGTAGTGCCGATCACCCCCGCTGTCAGGGGACCATGGTTGAACCCGATACGGAGCTTAAACCCAAAGCCTAGCATGTTTTTATTGAAGTCGTCCAAAACACCCATCATCTCAAGGGCGAAGTCGAACAGCGCCCTCAGGTGGTTAGAGTTGGGGTGGGAGCCGTCAATGCACTGCTGAGGGTTCAGCCCGGACGCCGCCATGTATGTGGCGCCGATCGTCTTGATCTTCTCCACGTTGGCGAAGTCCGGTTTCCGTAGCAACTCGTCAAAGTCGCCGATGAGCTCATTGAGCACTCGGTAACACTCCTTCCCGCCTTCGTAACTTTCCTCGTAGAATTCAGAAAAATTCACAATACTCGCAAAGATGACCCCGGCATTGTCGTGATTTTTGGAGTACGACTGGGTCACCTTGAGCTGCTCGGCGACGTGGATTGGGATGATGTTGCCTAGCAACCAGTCGGCCTGGTCCCGCATGTTCTGGATCTTGACGCGGTGCTTGTCGGCCTCTATGTTGCCATGGTAATGGAGACGGTAGCTGACCTCGAACTCGTGGTTCAGGAACCAGACCAATAGGAGGAGGAGGAAGTAGGTGAGTACCGCTTCTGGGACCAGTAGGTCTAGGGGTCTCACGGGGTCCATGGCGTCTGGGTGTGGTTCTGTAGTGGACCATGTCTCGTTGGTGAGGTTACTGGAAAAGAGAAGGAGAAAATGAGAAGAGGGCAGGAGGTAGACGAGGGCAGACAGAGAGAGAAAGGAGTGGTGTGGTGGCTGGACAGAAAGAGAGAGAAAGAAATAGTTAAGAAAGGAGTGTGTAGAGGGAGAGTGAGAGAGATAAGAAGGGAGGGTGTAGAGAGAGATGGGTAGACAGAGAGAGAGAATGTGAGCGATAGAGCGAGAGAGAGAGATAAAAAGGGAGGGTGTAGAGAGAGGTAGACAGACAGGGAGCCAGCCAGACAGTCATGAGACAGACAGAAAAACATACAGAAAGACAGACGGACCAAGAGACAGACAGACCGAGAGACAGACAGACCGAGAAACAGACAGACGGGAGCGGGTTGATATCGATACGCAGCAGTTGCATTACCATGAACCACACCCATTCAGTGTCTACCGTACCACGCTATACATGCCAAACACTTTCACATATAGGCTCAAAGATACACATTATAGCATCAATTCAACTCATTCTCCCTCTTGTTAAAAAAGGCCAACATGGTCCTTCATGCTGTATGTAGTGTTCGAGATCCTCTACCTGCAGCATCTCTCCCACAGTTGAGCTTAACCCGTGGCTCGTATAAATAGGACCAGCTAGCCAGTCTGACTCACAGGCTGTGTCCCAAATGGCACCCTATTCCCTATGGGCCCTGGTCAAAAGTAGTGCACTAAGTAGATAATAGGGTGCCTTTGAGATGCAGACATAGCCACTGCTGCTGACATTTAGCTGCTATGATTACACCAGCCAAACTTCACAGTTTGAAAGAGGAGAGGAGAGAGGGAGAAAAGAGAGTGAGAGAGAGAGCGAGAGAGAGAGAGAAGAGAGAGAGAGATAGAGAGAGATAGAGAGAGAAAGAAAGACTCTTCTCTCATTTCACCCCCCCGTCACCCTCCCAAATGTCACTCATCCATCAACATTCTGTGTTTCCATGGCAACACTCACCCCATCGCTGGAGAACTGTCATTACTGGAGCTGCAAGACAGAGTGACTCCCATCAGTTACGCATACACACACACACACACACACACACACACACACACACACACACACACACACACACACACACACACACACACACACACACACACACACACACACACACACACACACGGCTGACTGATTCATATCAACCTCTTAGAATGACTCCTGTGAGTTAAACACAAGTGTGATAACACATTCCAACACACTCACACACACTCCAACACACTCACACACACAACTTGGCTCACAAACAGATGAATATGAACATTTACCAAGAGACACTGGGAGAGAGAGGTATATTGTGTATTATTGTGCATATTGTGTATGTCATAAAATGCTGACTAAAGGCAAATAGACTGTAAGCTATACAAATTATTATTAATTTTTTATAGCTTAAAGTTTTAACATTATAACATAAATTATAACATCTTCATAATGTTGTAAAGTTTCAAACGTTTCCCCCGCTACCCTCTAGAAGGCGGAGACAGTACAGGTGCATCAATGCTGGGACCGAGAGACTGAAAAAAATATTTTTATCTCCAGGCCATCAGACTGTTAAACAGTCACCACTAGCCGGCCTCCGCCCAGTACCCTGCCCTGAACTTTAGTCACTGCTACCAGCCGGATACCACCCGGTACTCTACCCTCCACCTTAGAGACTGCTGCCCTATGTACATAGTCATGGAACACTGTTTACATCCTGTTTTACCCACTTCATATGTATATAGTGTATTCTAGTTGCTCATCCTATATAACTACTGCTGTACACACATTTTCTATTCATATATTGTTCATAATGCCTATACACACAATCATATACAGTACCAGTCAAACGTTTGGACACACCTACTCATTTCAGGGTTTTTCTTTATTTTTACTGTTTTCTACATTGTAGAATACGTCAAAACTATGAAATAACACATATAGAATTACAGTGAGGGAAAAAAGTTTTTGATCCCCTGCTGATTTTGTACGTTTGCCCACTGACAAAGAAATGACCAGTCTATAATTTTAATGGTAGGTTTATTTGAACAGTGAGAGACAGAATAACAACCAAAAATCCAGAAAAACGCATGTGAAAAATGTTATAAATTGATTTGCATTTTAATGAGGGAAATAAGTATTTGACCCCTCTCAATCAGAAAGATTTCTGGCTCCCAGGTGTCTTTTATACAGGTAACGAGCTGAGATTAGGAGCACACTCTTAAAGGGAGTGCTCCTAATCTCAGTTTGTTACCTGTATAAAAAGACACCTGTCCACAGAAGCAATCAATCAATCAGATTTCAAACTCTCCACCATGGCCAAGACCAAAGAGCTCTCCAAGGATGTCAGGGACAAGATTGTAGACCTACACAAGGCTGGAATGGGCTACAAGACCATCGCCAAGCAGCTTGGTGAGAAAGTGACAACAGTTGGTGCGATTATTCGCAAAATGGAAGAAACACAAAAGAACTGTCAATCTCCCTCGGCCTGGGGCTCCATGCAAGATCTCACCTCGTGGAGTTGCAATGATCATGAGAACGGTGAGGAATCAGCCCAGAACTACATGGGAGGATCTTGTCAATGATCTCAAGGCAGCTGGGACCATAGTCACCAAGAAAACAATTGGTAACACACTACGCCGTGAAGGACTGAAATCCTGCAGCGCCCGCAAGGTCCCCCTGCTCAAGAAAGCACATATACATGAAGTTTGCCAATGAACATCTGAATGATTCAGAGGACAACTGGGTGAAAGTGTTGTGGTCAGATGAGACCAAAATGGAGCTCTTTGGCATCAACTCAACTCGCCGTGTTTGGAGGAGGAGGAATGCTGCCTATGACCCCAAGAACACCATCCCCACCGTCAAACATGGAGGTGGAAACATTATGCTTTGGGGGTGTTTTTCTGCTAAGGGGACAACTTCACCGCATCAAAGGGACGATGGACGGGGCCATGTACCGTCAAATCTTGGGTGAGAACCTCCTTCCCTCAGCCAGGGCATTGAAAATGGGTCGTGGATGGGTATTCCAGCATGACAATGACCTAAAACACACGGCCAACGCAACAAAGGAGTGGCTCAAGAAGAAGCATATTAAGGTCCTGGAGTGGCCTAGCCAGTCTCCAGACCTTAATCCCATAGAAAATCTGTGGAGGGAGCTGAAGGTTCGAGTTGCCAAACGTCAGCCTCGAAACCTTAATGACTTGGAGAAGATCTGCAAAGAGGAGTGGGACAAAATCCCTCCTGAGATGTGTGCAAACCTGGTGGCCAACTACAAGAAACGTCTGACCTCTGTGATTGCCAACAAGGGTTTTGCTACCAAGTACTAAGTCATGTTTTGCAGAGGGGTCAAATACTTATTTCCCTCATTAAAATGCAAATCAATTTATAAAATTTTTCACATGTTTTTTCTGGATTGTTTTGTTGTTATTCTGTCTCTCACTGTTCAAATAAACCTACCATTACAATTATAGACTGATAATTTCTTTGTCAGTGGGCAAACGTACAAAATCAGCAGGGGATCAAATACTTTTTTCCCTCACTGTATGTAGTAACCAAAAAAGTGTTAAACAAATCAAAATATATTTTATATTTGAGATTCTTCAAAGTAGCCACCCTTTGCCTTGATGACAGCTTTGCACACATGGCATTCTCTCAACCAGCTTCATGACGTAGTCACCTGGAGTGCATTTCAATTAACAGGTGTGCCTTGTTAAAAGTAATTTGTGGAATTTCTTTCCTTCTTAATGCGTTTGAGCCAATCAGGTGTGCTGTGACAAGGTAGGGGTGGTAAATAGAAGATAGCCCTATTTGGTAAAAGACCAAGCCCATATTATGGCAAGAACAGCTCAAATAAGCAAAGAGAAACGACAGTCCATCATTACTTTAAGACATGAAGGTCAGTCAATACGGAAAATTTAAAGAACTTTGAAAGTTTCTTCAAGTGCAGGCGCAAAAACCATCAAGCGCTTAGATGAAACTGGCTCTCATGAGGTCTGACATAGGAATGGAAGACCCAGAGTTACCTCTGCTGCAAAGGATAAGTTCATTAGAGTTACCAGCCTCAGAAATTGCAGCCCAAATAAATGTTTCAAGTGAGTTCAAGTAACAGACACATCTCAACATCAACTGTTCAGAGGAGACTGTGTGAATCAGGCCTTCATGGTCAAATTTCTGCAAAGAAAACACCACTAAAGGACACCAATAAGAAAAACAGACATGCGGATTGTTAATATTTATATATTTCTTAATTCCTTTCTTTTCTTTTGGGGATTTGGGTGTATTGTTTAGTATTGTCAGGTATTACTGCACACCCATGATAACATCTGAAAAATATGTGTATGTGAAAAATTAAATTGGATTTGATTAAAGTTCTGAATGGGTCGTAAATACATATAGGCTGCAGTACTCACCCTGTCCTGTTGAGGGGGCTGTGGAGCAGAACTAGTAGAGCCACACCAACAGCCGTGGCCAGGGCAGATCTCATCCAGAAACTCAGCTGGCAGAAGTTACAGTACTGGATGATGGCTATGGTCACTGCACAGCACAGGAACATGGTTACCTAGAGGGAGGACACACAACATTTGTTTGTGTAAACTGAAATTCAAATTTTCCTCAATGCTTCTCTATGAGAAGAAATCGGGAATTGGAATTTCAGGTTATTTCCCAAATTGACTGAATTGAAATGGAACTTGACCCTGGTACACAAGAGTACTCACACAATATATTACATATGGTAACATAAACATACTTCCCCACCAACACCCTCAAAACACACTCACACCTGTGAGCACATGCCTTATGCACACCAGTGGCATGTGTGAACATACACCCACACACACATCAATAGTTGACTCCCCTGTACAGTAGTTAATACAGACTTATGATGACAACTTAACACGTCTCTCTTCCATCCCTCCATCTCTCGCTCCATGCTTCCATCCCTCCTATCTATCCCTCTCACACACATCTTCTCTTTCTCTGCCATATTATTCATCGCTCTCGTCCAATCCGTCCCTCTCTTTCATCCCTCCATCCATCCATCCCTCTCTCTCTCTGCCAGGTATCCCCTGTCTCTTCCATGTTATTGTGTGTGTGTGTGTGTGTGTGTGTCTGCATGTGTATGTGTGTGTGTGTGTATGTGGGGGGATCCTTGCAAAACAAGATATCAAAACACACCAGCTTGACTTGTAAGCAGCCAAGACTTGCGTGCATCCCACACGACCCCCTACTCCCTATATAGTGCACTACCTTTTGCACTACGCATTTGCCATCTGTCATCTCGACCAGCGTTCACCCCCCTTTTGACCAGCCCTGACTAGAACCCCATGTCTTCCTCCTTTACCCGCTCTATCCCTCCTTACCTGGATGGGCAGGTGGAGGCTGCAGGCGAGGTGTGAGAACACGGACACGGCAGGAAGTGAGACCAGCACGGCCCCGATCACATGACGGGGGATCCAGCCTGACACCACCCTCAGCAAGGTCTGGGTACAGCTCAACACGTCGTCCAGGTAGAACGTCATACTGCAGGGGGCCGAGGGGGAGGAGGTGAGGAAAGAAGCGACAAGTAAATAGCAAAAAAGGACAACATTGTGATACACTGACTCACATCCCTATCAGTTCTCCCTTACCCCCTGTACCCCTCTCTCTCCCTCCCTCCTTTCCTAATTTCTCATCCCTCCATGTAGCAACAGGGAGACCAACTCCAGCAGACACTTTTCACTTTACCCACCCTCTCTCCCTCCCACTATCTCCCCCCTCCATCCCTCACCGTATGGACAGCACCAGTGAGACCAGCTCTAACAGACCAGCAGCAGTAGCCAATCCCAGGACGGTTGCCGGAGGCGTCTCCATGGTGACCATGGGAACCAGGAAGCAGGCCAGGGTGAGGGCGAGGAACACAGAGCAGGATAAGAGAACATCCAGGAAGGAGCTGAAGGTAGGGCTGGCGAAGGTCTGCACCGGGGCCTGGGTCTCCACCTGGAGGGGAGAGAGTAGTCAGAGACATAGAGAGAAGGTCTGCACCGGGACCTGGGTCTCCACCTGGAGGGGAGAGAGTAGTCAGAGACAGAGAGAAGGTCTGCACCGGGACCTGGGTCTCCACCTGGAGTGGAGAGAGTAGTCAGAGACATAGAGAGAAGGTCTGCACCGGGACCTGGGTCTCCACCTGGAGGGGAGAGAGTAGTCAGAGACATAGAGAGAAGGTCTGCACCGGGACCTGGGTCTCCACCTGGAGGGGAGAGAGTAGTCAGAGACATAGAGAGAAGGTCTGCACCGGGACCTGGGTCTCCACCTGGAGGGGAGAGAGTAGTCAGAGACAGAGAGAAGGTCTGCACCGGGACCTGGGTCTCCACCTGGAGGGGAGAGAGTAGTCAGAGACAGAGAGAAGATCTGCACCGGGACCTGGGTCTCCACCTGGAGGGGAGAGAGTAGTCAGAGACATAGAGAGAAGGTCTGCACCGGGACCTGGGTCTCCACCTGGAGGGGAGAGAGTAGTCAGAGACATAGAGAGAAGGTCTGCACCGGGACCTGGGTCTCCACCTGGAGGAGAGAGAGTAGTCAGAGACATAGAGAGAAGGTCTGCACCGGGACCTGGGTCTCCACCTGGAGGGGAGAGAGTAGTCAGAGACATAGACAGAAGGTCTGCACCGGGACCTGGGTCTCCACCTGGAGGGGAGAGAGTAGTCAGAGACATAGAGAGAAGGTCTGCACCGGGACCTGGGTCTCCACCTGGAGGGGAGAGAGTAGTCAGAGACATAGATAGAAGGTCTGCACCGGGACCTGGGTCCCCACCTGGAGGGGAGAGAGTAGTCAGAGACATAGATAGAAGGTCTGCACCGGGACCTGGGTCCCCACCTGGAGGGGAGAGAGTAGTCAGAGACAGAGAAGGTCTGCACCGGGACCTGGGTCTCCACCTGGAGGGGAGAGAGTAGTCAGAGACATAGAGAGAAGGTCTGCACCGGGACCTGGGTCTCCACCTGGAGGGGAGAGAGTAGTCAGAGACATAGAGAGAAGGTCTGCACCGGGACCTGGGTCTCCACCTGGAGGGGAGAGAGTAGTCAGAGACAGAGAGAAGGTCTGCACCGGGACCTGGGTCTCCACCTGGAGGGGAGAGAGTAGTCAGAGACAGAGAGAAGGTCTGCACCGGGACCTGGGTCTCCACCTGGAGGGGAGAGAGTAGTCAGAGACAGAGAGAAGGTCTGCACCGGGACCTGGGTCTCCACCTGGAGGGGAGAGAGTAGTCAGAGACAGAGAGAAGGAGAGGAGAAAGGAAGGGGAGAGGTGGTTAGACAGTAGGGATGAGAGGGGAACAACATAGGGACAGAGAGAGGAGATAAGATTACTACTACTATAATTGTGGTCAAACTGTTAGAACTGAAATATCTTATACACACCAGCAGGGGGCTTTGTATGAACACGCGTCAATGCGGCTTTGACTGACACAGATTGAGGGTGTCTGTGTGTGTGTGTGTGTGTGTGTGTGTACCTCCTCCTGGTAGCTGATGCGGTAGGCTGTTTCCAGAGGTCTCTCCAGGAAGTTGAGGCTCAGCTTGTTGATGGGAGGCTTGAAGAAGTAGTCCTTCATCAGACTTGAAAGACAGGAGAATAGATTGAGGAAAAGACAGGTAGAGGGTTTCAGGGTGGAATCCGAACTTAAACTCGACATCTGCATGCATGACTTGAATCATCCATTGACGTCTATGCATTATTTACGTGATCACCGAGGTTAAGTGCATGCATCTCAAGCTGGGCTTCCTCCCTTAGTGACTGACTCAAAATATATACGCTGTCAACACTAATCACCATAGCACTGTTGGTAATCCTAAACCACCCAAGCCATAGACTGCTTCCGAACGGCAAGCGGTGCCGGTGTCTCAAGTCTGACACCAACAAGGCTCCTGAACGGCTTCTATCCCCAAGCCATAAGACTGCTAAATAGCTAACAAATGGCTACACAGACTATCTACAGTTGACCCTTTATTTATTGTTATTTTTGTCTCAATGCACACTCACGCACACTGACACTCTCAACACACACATAACATGCACACACATCTATGCTGACTCTATACACACACACTCACATACAATATACACTGCTGCTACTCTGTTTATCATATATCCTGATGCCTAGTCACCTTACCCCTATACACATCTACCTCTATAGATCCAGTGTCCCTGTACATTATAATATGGTACTGGAACTGACTCTGTATATAGTATCCTTACCACTATACATATCTACCTCTATAGATCCAGTATCCCTGTGCATTATAATACGGTACTGGAACTGACTCTGTATATAGTATCCTTACCACTATACATATCTACCTCTATAGATCCAGTATCCCTGTACATTATAATATGGTACTGGAACTGACTCTGTATATAGTATCCTTACCACTATACATATCTACCTCTATAGATCCAGTATCCCTGTGCATTATAATACGGTACTGGAACTGACTCTGTATATTGTATCCTTACCACTATACATATCTACCTCTATAGATCCAGATCCCTGTGCATTATAATACGGTACTGGAACTGACTCTGTATATAGTATCCTTCCCACTATACATATCTACCTCTATAGATCCAGTATCCCTGTGCATTATAATACGGTCCTGGAACTGACCCTGTATATAGTATCCTTACCACTATACATATCTACCTCTATAGATCCAGTATCCCTGTGCATTATAATACGGTACTGGAACTGACTCTGTATATAGTATCCTTACCACTATACATATCTACCTCTATAGATCCAGTATCCCTGTACATTATAATATGGTACTGGAACTGACCCTGTATATAGTATCCTTACCACTATACATATCTACCTCTATAGATCCAGTGTCTCTGTACATTATAATATGGTACTGGAACTGACCCTGTATATAGTATCCTTACCACTATACATATCTACCTCTATAGATCCAGATCCCTATGCATTATAATATGGTACTGGAACTGACTCTGTATATAGTATCCTTACCACTATACATATCTACCTCTATAGATCCAGTATCCCTGTACATTATAATATGGTACTGGAACTGACCCTGTATATAGTATCCTTACCACTATACATATCTACCTCTATAGATCCAGTATCCCTGTACATTATAATATGGTACTGGAACTGACCCTGTATATAGTATCCTTACCACTATACATATCTACCTCTATAGATCCAGTATCCCTGTACATTATAATATGGTACTGGAACTGACCCTGTATATAGTATCCTTACCACTATACATATCTACCTCTATAGATCCAGTATCCCTGTGCATTATAATACGGTACTGGAACTGACTCTGTATATTGTATCCTTACCACTATACATATCTACCTCTATAGATCCAGATCCCTGTGCATTATAATACGGTACTGGAACTGACTCTGTATATAGTATCCTTCCCACTATACATATCTACCTCTATAGATCCAGTATCCCTGTGCATTATAATACGGTCCTGGAACTGACCCTGTATATAGTATCCTTACCACTATACATATCTACCTCTATAGATCCAGTATCCCTGTGCATTATAATACGGTACTGGAACTGACTCTGTATATAGTATCCTTACCACTATACATATCTACCTCTATAGATCCAGTATCCCTGTACATTATAATATGGTACTGGAACTGACCCTGTATATAGTATCCTTACCACTATACATATCTACCTCTATAGATCCAGTGTCTCTGTACATTATAATATGGTACTGGAACTGACCCTGTATATAGTATCCTTACCACTATACATATCTACCTCTATAGATCCAGATCCCTATGCATTATAATATGGTACTGGAACTGACTCTGTATATAGTATCCTTACCACTATACATATCTACCTCTATAGATCCAGTATCCCTGTACATTATAATATGGTACTGGAACTGACCCTGTATATAGTATCCTTACCACTATACATATCTACCTCTATAGATCCAGTATCCCTGTACATTATAATATGGTACTGGAACTGACCCTGTATATAGTATCCTTACCACTATACATATCTACCTCTATAGATCCAGTATCCCTGTACATTATAATATGGTACTGGAACTGACCCTGTATATAGTATCCTTACCACTATACATATCTACCTCTATAGATCCAGTATTCCTGTACATTATAATATGGTACTGGAACTGACCCTGTATATAGTATCCTTACCACTATACATATCTACCTCTATAGATCCAGTATCCCTGTACATTATAATATGGTACTGGAACTGACCCTGTACAGCTTCTTACTTTCTCCTGTCCTTCTTATTTCTTATTTTTATTTATCTTGTGCTTTGTTATACCGTATTTTATTTTTGTTAGTACTACATTGATATTGATTAGTGCATTACTGGGTTTAGAGTTTGGAAGAAAAAGGCCTTCCACTGTACTTGTGCACGTGACATTAACACTTTAAACCTAAGGAAGGCTAATCCCTGATCTGCCAAGACATGCCCAGTTCTGCTCCTAAATCAAATCAAATGTTATTGGTCACATACACATATTTAAAAGATGTTACTGCGGGTGTAGCAAAATGCTTGTGTTCCTAGCTCCAGTGCAGTAGTATCTAACAACAGTGCAGTAGTATCTAACAACAGTGCAGTAGTAAATAACAACAGTGCAGTAATAAATAACAGCAGTGCAGTAGTATCTAACAGCAGTGCAGTAGTAAATAACAACAGTGCAGTAGTATCTAACAGCAGTGCAGTAGTAAATAACAACAGTGCAGTAGTATCTAACAGCAGTGCAGTAGTATCTAACAGCAGTGCAGTAGTATCTAACAGCAGTGCAGTAGTATCTAACAGCAGTGCAGTAGCATCTAACAGCAGTGCAGTAGTATCTAACAGCATTGCAGTAGTATCTAACAGCAGTGCAGTAGCATCTAACAACAGTGCAGTAGTATCTAACAGCATTGCAGTAGTATCTAACAGCATTGCAGTAGTATCTAACAGCATTGCAGTAGTATCTAACAGCAGTCCAGTAGTATCTAACAACAGTGCAGTAGTATCTAACAACAGTGCAGTAGTAACTAACAGCATTGCAGTAGTATCTAACAACAGTGCAGTAGTATCTAACAACAGTGCAGTAGTATCTAACAACAGTGCAGTAGTATCTAACAACAGTGCAGTAGTAAATAACAACTAGTCCTATCAACTAGTCCAGGGTCAGCTTTAGACTGTCAATCATTCCACTAAAGCCACCTACTATCTCCCAACTTTAATATGCCCCTCTAAACTGGTTCAAGGTCAGGGTTTATGACTGAACTCTGGTCGATGTTATTTAGATGAACTGAACTCAAAACAGTTCATAAGTAAAGCCAAAAGCCACCAGACTCCCTCCAGTCCTCACCTGTCCTCCTTGATGACATCAACAAAATGGACGTCACTCTTCTCCCTGAAGTTCTTGGAGCGTAGAGGGATGAGAGCGGAGTGGTCCATGCCCGTGCCCCCCGGTCCCGCCCCTCCTGGACCCCCCATACCCAGGCTGGTACCTGTCTCTGTGCCCGTACTGGTCTTCTTTTCTTTCTCCTGGAGCATGTCACACAGAGAGCTCTGGCTGGCCATCACTGAGTCCTCCAGGGGAGGACTGAGAATGCCATTCAGAGCTCTGGGGCTGCAGCCTGGAGTAAACTACAGAGGAAGAAGGAGAGAGATGGATGTGTGTTAGACAAGTGTGTGGTGCAGGTGTGTGTTATTAGTAGGTGTGTGGTAAGCTGCGTTGGCACAGGAGTGTGTAGTCAGTGTGTGTGTGTACGTGCATGCGTCCTTGTGTGCCTGCATAGGCGTGTGATCTACCTTGGTGCTGTTAGTCTTATGTTCATCCTGGCATCCATTGAGTCCGGCCCCCTCCTCTGTCTGCTCCCCATTCCCAGTGCAGGACACACAGAGGGCAGCAGCCCCCCCAGGCGTGAGGGCAGAGGTGTGGGGGCTAGGGCACGGGGTCAGGATGTCCTGAGAACAACCACACTGAGCATGCTCTAACTTCCTCCCTGAGATCAGGTAGGTCTTCATCCCTGCAGAGGGGAAACACACACAGGTGTCAATTCACAAGAACACACACTTAATAATACACAGACAACCACCATAACACACACACTTAATAATACAGACAACCACCATAACACACACACTTAATAATACACAGACAACCACCATAACACACACACTTAATAATACAGACAACCACCATAGCACACACACTTAATAATACACAGACAACCACCATAGCACACACACTTAATAATACACAGACAACCACCATAGCACACACACTTAATAATACACAGACAATCACCATAACACACAGACTTAATAATACACAGACAACCACCATAACACACACACACGCTCCCACACACAATCAACCCAGCAGTTGCACTGTGCAGTCCGACAGTCAGATAAGTCAGTCAAAAAGTCAGTCAGTCAGTCAGTCAGTCAGTGATTCAGACCTGCAGACAGACAGAGAGAGACAGTAATATAAGCTGTGGTGTATCACAGTGTGTTTGCACAACACCAGAGACTGTAGTGTTAAAGGGCAATTCCGCCACTTTTAAACCTCATTTTGATTATCGCCAGCACAATATCAGTGTATATGGGAAAAAGGTTATATCTGACGACATCATCAAAAGAAACAAAAATGTCACAGAGAAGCATTTGAGGAACTTTCTTTTTTTAAACCACAGATCATTGAAACGTGTCGTTTTCACATATGTAGAGACACTGGTATGGTGCTGGAGTTAATGAATATGGGGTTGAAAAGTGGCGGAATTGCCATTTAAAGGAAAGATTCACATATTTTGAATGTTATATAGTTGTTGTGCAGCTCTGAGTGATGTTTTATCGATTGCAGGGGTCATTTAATGTTTTCATGTGTATCTGAGCTATTGTCGTTCAAGCTGGCAGAAATACAACTGGCATGATGAGTTTTGTATCATATTCATCTTTCCTTTAACAATGCTCTGGGGCAAACAGGGAAATACACAAACACTGGATTACTAGAAGTGGCCAACGGCCAGCCGGTATCAGCCTGTTCAAACACGCTAAAGCTAGTTACGCTAGATAAAGGTATCATTGTTCATATACAGCTAATGCTAGCAAGGCTAGCTCTCATAATTTTAAACAGGGCTAATGCTAGGCAAGTTCAAAAAGAGCTTATACTAAGAGCTTATACTAACTAGGCTAGCAGGGGCTCTCACAGTTCAAACACAATGCTAGAACAGGTGAGCTAACTGGTCTCACAGTTCAAAATGAAATGCTAGCCAGGCTAGATAGATGTCTCACATTTCAAACACAGCCAATGCTAGGCTAGGTTAGCTAGTGCTCTCATTGTTCAACATTACTCATGCTAGCTAGGCTAGCTCTCATAATCGAAACACAGTGGAAGCTCAGGGGATTGTAAGCAAATAGGAAAACTGTAAAACAACTTTGAATAAAAAAATAATCTTTCTAGGAACTAGTTCACTGTTCCTGCGCTAATGCAAAAGCTCTCCGAATATGTTTTTATGAAAAGTGTGTGTCTATGAATATGTTTCAGATAAACACACACACATAAAATATGTATCTAGCTACGTGTGATGTGCCAGCCTTTGCTGTGAGCGGATTTGATCTGTATATTAGTAAGCTCATGTATAAGTGTGTGTGTTCGTCAGTTTGTACGTATGCGTTTGTGTGTGTGTGTGTTTGCACTAGCTCTTTACTGAGTGAGTCACACACTCATATTGTGCTCCTCTGTTTCTCTCACGTGTCTTTTAGAATCACCAAGGCTGAGGGCCCATTCATCTCTTCTGTCTTTAAGCTTCTCTCTCCTCCCTTCATCCCTCACTTTCCTCCGTCACTATCTATCTCTTCCATTTATCTTTCTCTACTCTCTCTTTCTTTCTCTCTCTCTCCTTCCCTCCTTTTTTCTCTCCATCTTTTCACTCTACCACTTCCATTGGCAGACACACCACCATAAGAAGAGGTGCTCTCATTTTATTTCCCAGTGTCTCTCTAACTCAATTCAATGGGCTTTATTAGCATGGGCAACATATGTTTACATTGCCCATGCAAGTGAAGTAGATAATATGCAAAAGTGAAATAAACAATAAAAATGAACGGTAAACATTACACTCACAGAAGTTCCAAAAGACATCACAAATGTCATATTATGTATATATACAGTGTTGTAACAATGTGTAAATGGTTGAAGTACAAAAGGGAACTCTCTCTCTCTACCTCTCTCTCTCTACCTCTCTCTCGCACCTCTCTGATTCAGAGCGGTTGGGGCTCCTGAGTGGCGCAGCATTCTAAGGCACTGCATCTCAGTGCTAGAGGCATCCTTACAGATCCTGGTTTGATTCCAGGCTGTATCACAACCGGACGTGATTGGGAGTCCCATAGGGTGGCACACAATTGGCCCAGCGTCGTTCGTGTTAGGGTTTGGCCGGGGTAGGACGTCATTGTAAATAAAAATTTGTTCTTAACCGACTTGCCTAGTTAAATGGTTAAATAATATATATATATTATTTTAAATGCGGAAGACATTTCAGTTGAATGCATTCAGTTGTACAACTGACTAGGTATTCCCCTGTCGTCTCTCTCTCCCTCCCTCTCTCCACCCCTCAAATCAGTTCATGAGAACCAAAACCCACCAGACTCCATCTCTCCTCTCTCTCTCTTCTGTTGACAGATCAGTCACTGTCACTGGTGTCACTGTGAACAACAGACCTAATATAGTAATATATTCTATTCTAGCCTGTCTGGGACTCCCAGGCTGTCCCTGTGTGTGTGTGTGTGTGTGTGTGTGTGTGTGTGTGTGTGTGTGTGTGTGTGTGTGTGTATGTGTGTGCATGCACGTGTGCCTCGGAGTTGTGGTCCCTTAGCTGGATTTAATAGGAGCCTACCGGGCCATGACCTACTGTCTGTCTGTCTGTCTGTCTGCTTGAGCGTGTGTGTGTGTCTGTCTGTCTGGATTTAATAGGAGCCTACCGGGCCATGACCTACTGTCTGTCTGTCTGTCTCTGTCTGTCTGTCTGTCTGCTTGAGCGTGTGTGTGTGTGTGTCTGTCTGTCTGTCTCTGTCGGTCTCTGTATGTGTGTGTCTGTCTCTGCATGTATGTGTCTGTATGTGTCTGTCTGTCTCTGCATGTATGTGTCTTTCTGTCTCTGCATGTATGTGTCTGTCTGTCTCTGCACGTATGTATGTCTCTGTATGTATGTACGTATGTGTGTGTGTGTGCCGATGTGGGCCAGTGAACAGGGACAGGGACACGGGGGAAGGACACTACAGTGTGAGAAACAGCAAGTGGAAGTGAATGGAAAGTTGTATAACAGTGGGCAACACAGCACACACAAACTCTTACAGTGGTCTTGTTACCAACTGTCTATGTTTACTGAGGCAGGACATGGGAATCAGAGATGAGTGGATTTTATCAAAACAATGTACTGCACAAAAAGGGGGTGTGTGTGCAAGAATGTGTGTGTGTGAGAGAGAGAGAGAGAGAGAGAGAGAGAGAGAGAGAGAGAGAGAGAGAAAGAAAGAAAGAAAGAAAGAAAGAAAGAGGGAGAGAGAGAGAAAGAGTAAGAGAGAAATGAAAGGAGAGAGCGTAGAGTGAAAGAGAGACAGAAAGAGAGAGGAAAGAGAGAAGGAGTGTGTATGTATGTCTGTGTTTGTTTGTGTGTGAGAGATGATAGAACCAAGGAGGGCCTACAACATCACCTAGATCTTCTGCCAGTCCTGGGCCCTGACACTAAATCTCAGTAAGACCAAAATAATGATGTTCCAAAAAAGGTCCAGTCGCCAGGACCACAAATACAAATTCCATCTAGACACCGTTGCCCTAGAACACACAGAAAACGATACATACCATTGCCTAAACATCAGCGCCACAGGTAACTTCCACAAAGCTGTGAACGATCTGAGAGACAAGGCAAGAAGGGCCTTCTATGCCATCAAAAGAACATAACATTTGACATACCAATTAGGATCTGGCTAAAAGTACTTGAATCAGTTATAGAACCCATTGCACTTTATGGTTGTGAGGTCTGGGGTCCGCTCACCAACCAAGAATTCACAAAATGGGACAAACACCAAATTGAGACTCTGCATGCAGAATTCTGCAAAAATATCCTCAGTGTACAACGTTAAACACCAATTAATGCATGCAGAGCAGAATTAGGCCGATACCCGCTAATGATCAAAATCCAGAAAAGAGCCGTTAAATTCTACAACCACCTAAAAGGAAGCGATTTCCAAACCTTCCATAACAAAGCCATCACCTACAGAGAGATGAACCTGGAGAAGAGTCCCCCTAAGCAAGCTGGTCCTGGGGCTCTGTTCATAAACACAAACAGACCTCACAGAGCCCCAGGACAGCAACACAATTAGACCCAACCAAATCATGAGAAAACAAAAAAAGATAATTACTTGAAACATTGGAAAGACTTAACAAAACAACTGAGCAAACTAGAATGCTATTTGGCCCTAAACAGAGAGTGCACAGTGGCAGAATACCTGACCACTGGGACTGACCCAAAATTAAGGAAAGCTTTGACTATGTCCAGACTCACTGAGCATAGCCTTGCTATTGAGAAAAGCCGCCGTAGGCAGACCGGGCTCTCAAGAGAAGACAGGCTATGTGCACACTGCCCACAAAATGAGGTGGAAACTGAGCTGCACTTCATAACCTCCTGCCAAATGTATGACCATATTAGAGACACATATTTCCCTCAGATTACACAAATCCACAAAGTATTCGAAAACAAACCCGATTATGATACACTTCCATGTCTACTGGGTGAAATACCAGTGTGCAATCACAGTAGCAAGATTTGTGACCTGTTGCCACAAGAAAAGGGTAACCAGTGAAGAACAAACACCATTGTAAACACAACCCATATTTATGTTTATTTACTTTCCCTTATGTAAATTCTCTACAACAAAGCTTTCTTAGTGTCCAACAAGTTTTCTCTACCCTTAACCTTGTTCTGAACACCTCCAAAACAAAGGTCATGTGGTTTGGTAAGAAGAATGCCCCTCCTCCCACAGGTGTTATTACTACCTCTGAGGGTTTAGAGCTTGAGGTAGTCACCTCATACAAGTACTGGGGAGTATGGCTAGACGGTACACTGTCCTTCTCTCAGCATATATCAAAGCTGCAGGCTAAAGTTAAATCTAGACTTGGTTTCCTCTATCGTAATTGCTTCTCTTTCACCCCAGCTGCCAAACTAACCCTGATTCAGATGACCATCCTACCCTGCTAGATTACGGAGATGTAATTTATAGATCGGCAGGTAAGGGTGCTCTCGACTGGCTAGATGTTCTTTACCATTCGGCCATTAGATTTGCCACCAATGCTCCTTATAGGACACATCACTCCACTCTATACTCCTCTGTAAACTGGTCATCTCTGTATACCCGTCGCAAGACCCACTGGTTTATGCTTATTTATAAAACCCTCTTAGGCCTCACTCCCCCCCCTATCTGAGATATCTACTGCAGCCCTCATCCTCCACATACAACACCCGTTCTGCCAGTCACATTCTGTTAAAGGTCCCCAAAGCACACACATCCCTCGATCGCTTTTCAGTTCACTGCAGCTAGCAACTGGAACGAGCTGCAGCAAACACTCAAACTGGACAGTTTTATCTCAATCTCTTCACTCAATCATGGACACTCTTACTGACAGTTGTGGCTGCTTTGCGTGAAATATTGTTGTCTCTACCCTTCTTGCCCTGTTGTCTGTGCCCATTAATGTTTGTACCATGTTTTGTGCTGCTACCATGTTGTGTTGCTACCATGTTGTCATGTTATGTTTCTACCATGCTGTGTTGTCATGTGTTGCTGCCTTGCTATGTTGTTGTCTTAGGTCTCTCTATATGTAGTGTTGTGTTGTCTCTCTTGTCGTGACTAAGAGACCTCTGCAAAATTATCAGTTTCTCTGGTTTTACTATTTATAGGGTAAAATTAACATTTTTGGTTTATTCTATAAACTACTGACAACATTTCTCCCAAATGTAAAATAAGAAAATGACAACTGGTCTATATAACTAAAAAGATGCAGTGTTGTCAGACCTTGAATAATGCAAAGAAAATAAGTTCATATTCATTTTTAAACAACACAATACTAATGTTTTAACTTAGGAAGAGTTCATAAATCAATATTTGGTGGTTCAATCACAGCTTTCATGCGTCTTGGCATGCTTTCCACCAGTCTTTCACATTGATGTTGGGTGACTTTATGCACCTCCTGGCGCAAAAATTCAAGCAGCTCGGCTTTGTTTGGTGGCTTGTGACCATCCATCTTCCTCTTGATCACATTCCAGAGGTTTTCAATGGGGTTCAGGTCTGGAGATTGGGCTGGCCATGACAGGGTGTTGATCTGGTGGTCCTCCATCCACATCTTGATTGACCTGGCTGTGTGGCATGGAGCATTGTCCTGATGGAAAAACAAATCCTCAGAGTTGGGGAACATTGTCAGAGCAGAAGGAAGCATGTTTTCTTCTAGGACAACCACATTTCACAGTGGGTGCGAGACCTGGAGAGGCCTACAAGCCACAGTGTCTCGCACCCACTGAAATTTGGTGGAGGATTGGTGATGATCTGGTGGTGCTTCAGCAAGGCTGGAATCGGGCAGATTTGTCTTTGTGAAGGACGCATGAATCAAGCCACGTACAAGGTTGTCCTGGAAGAAAACTTGCTTCCTTCTGCTCTGACAATGTTCCCCAACAAATTTTCTTAACTGACTTGCCTAGATAAATGAAGGTTAAAATAAAATAAAAATAATTTTATAAAAAGGGCAGACAGCCGTGTATGGCATCATGAGTGCAAGTGGTTTGCTGATGCCAACGTTGTGAACAGAGTGCCCCATGGTGGCAGTGGGGTTATGGTATGGTCAGGCATAAGCTATGGACAACGAACACAATTGCATTTCATTGATGGCATTTTGAATGCACAGAGATACCATGATGAGATCCCTAGGCCCATGGTCGTGCCATTCATCCACCGTCATCACCTCATGTTTCAGCATGATAATGCACGGCCCCAAGGGTCTGTACACAATTCCTGGAAGCTGAAAATGTCCCAGTTCTTGCATACACCTGCATACCCATCAGACATGTCACCCATTGAGCATGTTTGGGTATTCCAGATCGATGTGTACGACAGCGTGTTCCAGTTTCCACCAATATCCAGCAACTTCGCAGAGCCATTGAAGAGGAGTGGGACAACAATCAAGTGGGCCACAATCAACAGCATGATCAACTCTATGCTAAGGAGAGGCAAATGGTGGTCACACCACACCAGATACTGACTGGTTTTCTGATCCACGCCCCTACCTTTTTTTTAAGGTATCTGTGACCAACAGATGCTTATCTGTATTCCCAGTCATGTGGAATCCATAGATTAGGGCCTCATTTATTTATTTAAATTGCCTGATTTCCTTACATGAACTGTATTTGTTGCGTTTATATTTTTGTGCGATAGGCTGTTTTCAGCTACCAGATCTCACAGTCTCACGTCAGAATTAGACGTTCATCCATGTTTCTCGAACGTCAAATTTCAAAGTTGTTCCAAACGTCAAATTTCAAAGTCTTTATTCTTAAGGTCAGCATTACCTCCGAATGGTTAAGGTAAGCGTTGAGGTTTGGGATAGGCTTACATTTTTTTTTTTTTTAAAGCTACTTTCTGTCGCTGGATTCGGACACAACCTTTTGCACCAGAGGCAGATGCTTACGCCGATCTTCCATCCGCGTCCACAACACCGAAACCTACTTAAAGGTAGCATCGCTCACTGTTACCACTAGTGGTCGGTTTCCACCTCATCTCCGGACGTCCTCAGACATGGATGGATGTTGAATACTGACTTGTATCACGGGTGACCTGGCTGGTTTTCAAAGCAAAACAGGTTTCATATAGCTAAAAAAACATTTTCCCAGACGTATCAAAATAACAAAAAAGTGTGTTCCTGTGTTTATGTATGGTGGTGTGTCTCTGCAAATAGAAGTGGATGCGTGTCCAACATAGTTGAAATGAAAAGCTATAGAGCTGGAATCATGTCAATATAAACTCCCCTAATAACCCTGTGTGTCAACCCTCTCTAGGATGTACATCTATCCAGTCAGTGTATGGGAGGAACACTTAGCTTGACACACAAACACACACACTGAGAGGAACACTTTGGCCTGACACACTTTAGCCTTTAATGCACCTGATGGATTCTATTGATTCTGTATAATACACAGGCTGCTGGGCACACACATACACACAATCCCAGCGAAGAACACACACACACACACACACACAGACACAGACAGACGCTTCATCTACTATGGCTGCTGTGGAGACAGAAATACAGTGTCTTTCTGATACAAACTTATTTTACTCTATGAATGAATACACACACACTAGTACACTTTCTATCTCTCTCCCTTTCTTTTTCTCTTTGGAAACTGACCACAAAGGCCATTGTGTCCTTGAAAAGAAAGCTGAGTAAACTCCAAACTGTCAGAAACCAAACAATTGTTAAACTTTTATTTAACTAGGCAAGCCAGTTAAGAACAAACTCTTATTTACAATGACTGCCTACCAGGGAACAAAGACGGCCTACAGGTTCTGCCCATGTCTGCTCGGGGATTCGATCCAGGAACCTTTCGGTTACTGGCCCAACACACTAACCACTAGGCTACCTGCCAGCCCAATAAGAGAGTACAGACAAAGGGAGGGAAAGAAGATAGTGCCTGCAGACCGTTTCCTGAGAGAGAGAGAGAGCAGACAGGGATGGCATGAGGGGGCATATGTGCCAGGTGTTTGTAGCCCAGCCAGTTGCCATTGCCAACACTGACTTATCTAGGGAAGAGAGAGAGAGGAATAGAGAGCGAGAGAGAGAGAGAGAGAGAGAGAGAGAGAGAGAGAGAGAGAGAGAGTGAGAAAGAGAGAGTGAGAAAGAGAGAGAGCGAGTGTGTGTGTGTGTGTATGTACATGTGCGTGAGAGAGGGGCTTATACCCTGTTGGCAGCGATACTTTGGGGGACAGGGGGTAAAGAGAGGGGGAGGAGAGAGAGGCCCATGCCCTGAAATACTGTGGGGAGAGGGGGTAAGGAATTGGGGGAGGAAGGGGAGTCCACTAGAGATATGGCTTGAGGGTGAGAGTGTGAGTGTTTAAAATTCAATTGAGCGCTAATGGCATGTTTATCAGTTAATGAGAGAGGAAGAGCCAGAGAGAAGTGAGAGGGGCAGAGAGAGAGAGACAGAGAGAGGCAGACAGAGAGAGAGGCAGAGAGAGAGGAAGAGAGAGAGAGGGGCAGAGAGGCAGAGAGAGAGAGAGAGGCAGAGAGGCAGAGAGAGAGGAAGAGAGAGAGAGAGAGGGACAGAGAGGCAGAGAGAGAGAGGCAGAGAGGCAGAGAGAGAGAGAGAGGCAGAGAGAGAGAGGCAGAGAGGCAGAGAGGCAGAGAGAGAGAGAGGCAGAGAGGCAGAGAGAGAGAGGCAGAGAGAGAGAGGCAGAGAGGCAGAGAGGCAGAGAGAGAGAGAGGCAGAGAGGCAGAGAGAGAGAGAGAGAGAGAGAGAGAGAGAGGCAGAGAGGCAGAGAGAGAGAGACAGAGAGGCAGAGAGAGAGGAAGAGAGAGAGAAAGGCAGAGAGAGAGAGACAGAGAGAGGCAGAGAGGCAGAGAGAGAGAGAGAGAGGCAGAGAGGCAGAGAGAGAGGAAGAGAGAGAGAGAGAGAGAGAGGCAGAGCGAGAGAGAGAGAGAGAGAGAGAGAGAGAGAGAGAGAGAGAGAGGGGCAGAGAGAGAGAGAGAGAGAGAGAGAAAGATGCATACATAAACAAACAAGTGTCAGCTGCCCTGGGTTAATGATCAAAGCAGACGCTGCATACCAATACTGCAGGGGAGGAACAGCAACAAATATTCCCTAGTATACATACACAGGCACGCTTGCACGCACACATACTAGGGTTGGCCGGTATCCAGATTTTCATACCATCATACTGTTCCTGTACCAAGGGCCGCTATTTCTCTAAACAAACCCCCCTCCCTAAAATGCAGAGTTGGTCCCCTAAAACGGCAGTACCACCTCTACAGCCTGTAATGATGCCTACATCACCACTAGACAAGGATAGCACATTCACACTATAGGCCGACACAAATAAATGTATATATACACACACACTGAGATGGAGGGATACACACACACAAGCAGACAACACACACACTAACACAAGCAGACAACACACACACTGTAACGTCTGCTTCCAACTCACACTCTCAAACACATAGATCCCCTGAACGCAGCTCACTCTCTAGATCCCAATCACCTGAATTAAGATCACCTGTTCACACACCTGTATGTCATTATCACACACTATTTAGTTCAGTTCTTTGCACCCCATCATTGTGAGGTATTGTTTGTTTTGTGACACACTTCTATTCGGAGCTCTGTTTTTCACATAATTTAAACATCCTGTGCCACTTACGACGCCTTTTTGCCTATTCCCTGCCTGTACTTTAGCCTATCGGATTTCCTGTTATCAACCTATTGCCTGATCTCCCGGACTACGTTACTAGCCTTTTCCCTGCCTGTACTGTTGCCTTTTTGAACCCCCTGTGTATGACCTTCTGCCTGCCCCTGGACCCAGCTACCTGCCTCCTCCTGTGGTCCTTTACATTAAACACCTGCTGCGCCCTGCGCTTGAAACCAGCTTTCTGTCTCCCCTCGTGTTCATTACACACACACACTAGTGCATAAGCAGACAAACACACAGTATTATACAAAGTATCTTTGGCGCCCTGTATATGTGTGTGTATGTATATATATATATTTTTTTTAGAGGAGACCCCTGTACAAAGGTTAAATAAATAAATAAATAAAAAGTATCGAGGAGACGCCCGTATAGAGGAGACGCCTGTATAGAGGAGACGCCCTGTATCGAGGAGACGCCCTGTATAGAGGAGACGCCTGTATAGAGGAGACGCCCTGTATCGAGGAGACGCCCTGTATAGAGGAGACGCCTGTATAGAGGAGATGCCCTGTATCGAGGAGACGCCCTGTATAGAGGAGACGCCTGTATCGAGGAGACGCCCTGTATCGAGGAGACGCCCTGTATAGAGGAGACGCCCGTATAGAGGAGACCTCCTGTATAGAGGAGTCGCCCGTATAGAGGAGACGCCCTGTATAGAGGAGACGCCCTGTATAGAGGAGACCCCCTGTATAGAGGAGATGTCCTGTATAGGAGACGCCCTGTATCGAGGAGACGCCCTGTATAGAGGAGACGCCCTGTATAGAGGAGACGCCCTGTATAGAGGAGACCCCCTGTATAGAGGAGACTCCTGTATAGAGGAGAGGCCCTGTATAGAGGAGACCTCCTGTATAGAGGAGACCTGTATAGAGGAGACCCCCTGTATAGAGGAGACCTCCTGTATAGAGGAGACCCCCTGTATAGAGGAGACCTCCTGTATAGAGGAGACCTCTGTGTGTATGACTCAGTTGGATCTTCAGTGAACACTGCAGTATTATACCCCCAAGCCTTACGCACTATTAAATGTTCATGACAGGAGATAAACACAAGCACAGACGCATGCCAGCATAAACACACACAAACACATACACCAGGGTTTCCGTTAGGAAAATGTGGCGCTGGACATTTGACTGGCAGCATTTTAATTGACTGGACATTTGAGAAATTTACTGGACCCATATGCATTGGGTACGTAACCTGATTAGGGCGTCCATCCACAGTTCTCAAAATGACCGAAATCGATTTAGATTATGGTAATTAATATTAACAGAACATGCAAGTCGAGGATGCAGGGATGTGCGGTCCTTCTTACTGAATTCTGATGTGCACTTTGAAGATGTTAGAATAACTGTCCACATTTACTTTTCCTCAGCCAACAAGACGAGTGACAAACAGCAACATCACTAGCTGGTCTATCTACTATCCCCCATAGTAGAAAAGTTGAACTAACTACTAACTCTTTTGGTCAGCTTGGAGAGAAAGAAACAGCCTATTCCAAACAGACTCTGGGACAGTTGTGGGATGATAGATCCCAAATTCATCCAACCAGTAGGACTAGGCTACATCATTTTTTGTAAGCCTTTTTTTTTTTTAGCAATGAGTCTGATGCAACAGATCAGAAG
This sequence comes from Brachymystax lenok tsinlingensis, assembly GCA_030435695.1. Taxonomy (NCBI): domain Eukaryota; kingdom Metazoa; phylum Chordata; class Actinopteri; order Salmoniformes; family Salmonidae; genus Brachymystax; species Brachymystax lenok. The sequence continues at coordinate 16,131,646 of CM059812.1, forward strand.
GTTTAGCTTAAAATGTTGAAAAACTATTATATATTTATTTAGAAAAAGGGGAGATATAATTTGCAACAACTAGCATGGGTTGCAAATATGACTAGGATTGTGCCTTTGGCTACTAGACAATGAAAGAAAGTTTATATAAAATAATTGCCTCCACCAATATGGTCTGATTTTGGCTAAGCTTCACTATATATACACAAAAGTATGTTGACACCCCTTCAAATTGATGGATTTGGCTATTTCAGCCACACCCGTTGCTGACCAATGTATACAATCGAGCATACAGCCATGCAATCTTCATAGGCAAACATTGGCAGTAGAATGGCATTACCGAAGAGCTCAGTGACTTTCATCATGGCACTGTTATAGGATGCCACCCTTCCAACAAATCAGTTCGTCAAATTTCTGCCCTGCTAGAGCTGCCCCGGTCAACTGTAAGTGCTTTTATTGTGAAGTGGAAACGTCTAGGAGCTGTTCGTCAAGGGCTTCATGAAATGGGTTTCCATGGCCGAGCAGCCACACTCAAGCCTAAGGTCACCATGCGCAATGCCAAGCGTCGGCTGGAGTGGTGTAAAGCTCGCCGCCATTGGACTCTGGAGCAGTGGAAACGCGTTCTCTTCGCGTTCGCTTCACCATCTGGCAGTCCGACGGACAAATCTGGGTTTGGCGGATGCCAGGAGAACGCTACCTACTCCAATGCATAGTGCCAACTGTGTAGAGGAGAAATAATGGTCTGGGGCTGTTTTTCATGGTTCAGGCCTTAGTCTTAACGCTACATCATACAATGACATTCTAGACGATTCTGTGCTTCCAACTTTGTGGCAACAGTTTGGAGAAGGCCCATTCCTGTTTCAGCATGACAATGCCCCCATGCACAAAGCGAGGTCCATACAGAAATGGCTTGTCAAGATCGGTGTGGAAGAACTTGACTGGCCTGCACAGAGCCCTGACCTCAACCCCATCAAACACCTTTAGGATGAATTTGAACGCCGACTGCAAGCCAGGCCTAATCGCCCAACATCAGTGCCCAACCTCACCAAAGCTCTTGTGGCTGAATGTAGCAAGTCCCTGCAGCAATGTTCCAACATCTAGTAGAAAGCCTTCCCAGAAAAGTGGAGGCTGTTATAGCAGCAAAAGGGAGACTAACTCCATATTAATGCCCATGATTTTGGAATGAGATGTTCGACGAGCAGGTGTCCACATGTTTCAAAGTACACCACATGACCAAAAGTAAGGTAAAACATACCTCATAATATGTATTAAAACATTCCGGTTTCAAACAATTAAGTATATGTTTTCAAAATGCATACTGCCTCCAGCTCATTGCAAAATGGTGTGTGACGCACTGATGAAGCCTGCCTTCCATTGCCTATGCATTTGCTGTTTGAGATGCTGTAGCAGCAGCTCTCACACTGTCTGACAGATTTCCCACTAAAAAGGCTCTGTATCTGTATGCTGTATGCGTGTGATAAATAAGATACATAACGAATGTATACACGCTGCAATTTAATTCCACTAAATTATACAAATTAACCTCTAAACCGATAAGCATGACCAGTTCACATCGACTGGTATTTCTATCAATGAATAGAGGCTGAAAAGCATTACTTCACAATGAGATTTTTTCTTCTTCTCCTGGCGCCAATTTTATTGGCTTTTCAATTTTTTGTACCGGCCAAAAGCCGGCTAACGGAAACCCTGACATACATTGACGCATGCAAGCACACACACACACAGATGCATGCAAGCACACACACAGATGCATGCAAGCACACACACACACACACACACGTATGCATGCAAGCACACACACGGATGCATGCAAGCACACACGGATGCATGCAAGCACACACGGATGCATGCAAGCACACACACACGGATGCATGCAAGCACACACACACATGGATGCATGCAAGCACACACACACATGTCATCAGGAGGAAGAGGGAGAGCGAGTAAAATGAAAAGAAAGACATTGGACTAGTTCAGGAGAGAAAGACATTGGACTAGTTCAAGAGAGAAAGACATTGGACTAGTTCAGGAGAGAAAGACATTGGACTAGTTCAAGAGAGAAAGACACTGGACTAGTTCAGGAGAGAAATACATTGGACTAGTTCAGGAGAGAAAGACATTGGACTAGTTCAGGAGAGAAAGACATTGGACTAGTTCAAGAGAGAAATACATTGGACTAGTTCAGGAGAGAAAGACATTGGACTAGTTCAGGAGAGAAAGACATTGGACTAGTTCAGGAGAGAAAGACATTGGACTAGTTCAGGAGAGAAAGACATTGGACTAGTTCAAGAGAGAAAGACATTGGACTAGTTCAGGAGAGAAAGCCATTGGACTAGTTCAGGAGAGAAAGACATTGGACTAGTTCAGGAGAGAAAGACATTGGACTAGTTCAGGAAAGAAAGACATTGGACTAGTTCAAGAGAGAAAGACATTGGACTAGTTCAAGAGAGAAAGACAGAATAATAGAATGAATAATAGAAATAAATGGAATGAATGATTGAATGAATAAATTTAGAAATGATGGAATAAATGAATGATGGAATAAATAAGTGAATGAATGATGGAATAAGTAAGTAAATGATGGAATGGATGAATACATTAATGATTGAATGAATAAATTAATAAATGATGGAACAAATGAATGAATCAATGAATAAATCAATGAATAAATTAATGAGAGCGTATGAATGAGACAAGAGCGGAAGAGAGTGCCACTCCTATATCCTTGTCAGTCTGTCTGTATGTATGTGAGCGGGGTGTGTGTGAGCGGAATGTGTATATGTGAGTGGGGTGTGTATAACGGAGCGTATGTGTTTGAGCGGGGTGTGTGTGTGTGTGTGTGACATTCCACATGTACACCCTAACTCTGTCTACACCACAGCCAAGACCATTCCTCTCCCTTTTAATCCAAACAGAACGGAAACACACCCATACACTACAGGTGTCCAATATTATACAACAACCACTGGGCAGTGGGGACTTGACCTATAGACCAGTATAGGCTGAATGGAACACTGGTGAAATCATACACTGGGGTCAGAACTTGACCAATAGACCAGTATAGGATGAATGGAACAGTGGTGAAATCATACCACAGGAGGTTGGTGGCACCTTAATTGGGGAGAACCGGCTTGTGGTAATGGCTGGAGTGGAATAAGTGGAATGGTTTCCATGTGTTTGATGCCATTCCATTCGCTCTGTTCCAGCCATTATTATGAGCTGTTTGTATTGGTATTTATTAGGGATCCCCATTAGCTGTTGCCAAGGCAACTGTTGCCAAGGTAATACCACTATACAACAACATTACAATGTACGTGTGTGTAGAGTGCGTGTGCCAGCGCTTGTGTGCATATGCGCGTGTCTGTACCTTTGTGTGTCTCTTCACAGTCCCAGCTGTTCCATAAGGTGTATTTTTACTTGCTTTTAAATCTGATTCTACTGCTTGCATCAGTTACCTGATGTGGAATAGAATTCCATGTCATGGCTCTATGTGGTACTGTGCCTTCCATAGTCAGTTCTGGACTTGAGGATTGTGAAGAGACCTCTGGTGGCATGTCTTGTTTTTTATTTAAAAAAAATATTGAACCTTTATTTAACCAGGTAGCCTAGTTGAGAACAAGTTCTCATTTACAACTGCGAACTGGCCAAGATAAAGCAAAGCAGTGTGACAAAAACAACACAGAGTTACACATGGAATAAACAAGCGTACAGCCAATAACACAATAGGAAAAAAGAAAGTCTATATACAGTGTGTGCAAATGGCTTGAGGAGGTAAGGCAATAAATAGGCCATAGTAGCGAAGTAATTACAATTTAGCAAATGAACACTGGGGTGATAGATGTGCAGATAATGATGTGCAAGTAGAAATACTGGTGTGCAAAAGAGCAGAAAAGTAAATAAAAACAATATGGGGATGAGGTAGGATCGGTAGGATAGTCAGTTTACGAGGGCATGTTTGGCGGCGAGACACCTAGGTATTTGTAGTTGTCCACATATTCTAAGTCAGAACCATCCAGAGTAGTGATGTTAGTCGGGAGGGTGCCGGCAGCAAACGGTTGAAAAGCATGAATTTAGTTTTACTAGCATTTAAGAGCAGTTGGAGGCCACGGAAGGAGTGTTGTATGGCATTGAAGCTCGTTTGGAGGTTTGTTAACACAGTGTCCAAAGAAGGGCCAGATGTATTTAGAATGGTGTCGTCTGCGTAGAGGTGGATCAGGGAAGAGCGACAACATTGATATCTACAGAGAAAAGAGTCGGCCCCGAGAATTTAACCCTGTGGTACCCTTGGGCACAGGGACGATGGTGGTCTGCTTGAAACATGTTGGTATTACAGACTCAATCAGGGACATGTTGAAAATGTGAAGACACCTGCCAGTTGGTCAGCATATGCCCGGAGCACACGTCCTGGTAATCCGTCTGGCCCCGCAGCCTTGTGTATGTTGACCTGTTTAAAGGTCTTACTCACGTCGGCTACGGAGAGCGTGATCACACAGTCGTCCCGGAACAGCTGATGCTCTCATGCATGCCTCCGTGTTGCTTGCCTCGAAGCAAGCATAGAAGTGATTTAGCTTGTCTGGTAGGCTCGTGTCACTGGGCAGCTTGCTGCTGTGCTTCCCTTTGTAGTCTGTAATAGTTTGCAAGCCCTGCCACATCCGACGAGCGTCGGAGCCGGTGTAGTATGATTCAATCTTAGCCCTGTATTGACGCTTTGCCTGTTTGATGGTTTGTCGCAGGGCATAGCGGAATTTCTTGTAAGCTTCCGGGTTAGAGTCCCGCACCTTGAAAGCGACAGCTCTACCCTTTAGCTCAGTGCGAATGTTGCCTGTAATCTATGGCTTCTGGTTGGGGTATGTACGTAGTCACTGTGGGGACGACGTCCTCGATGCACTTATTGATAAAGCCAGTGACTGATGTGGTGTATTCCTCAATGTCATCGGAAGAATCCCAGGACATGTTCCAGTCTGTGATAGCAAAACAGTCCTGTAATTTAGCATCTGCTTCATCTGACCACTTTTTTATAGACCGAGTCACTGGTGCTTCCTGCTTTAATTTTTGCTTATAAGCAGTAATCAGGAGGATAGAGTTGTGGTTGGATTTACCAAATGGAGGGTTGAGTGAGAGCTTTATGCAGCGTCTCTGTGTGTGGAGTACAGGTGATCTAGATTTTTCCTGGTTGCACATTTAACATGTTGATAGAGGTTTGGTAGAACTGATTTAAGTTTCCCTGCATTAAAGTCTCCGGCCACTAGGAGCGCCGCCTCTGGGTGAGTGGTTTCCTGTTTGCTTATTTCCTTATACAGCTGAATGAGTGCGGTCTTAGTGCCAGCATCTGTTTGTGGTGGTAAATAAACAGACACGAAAAGTATAGCTGATGAACTCTGTAGGCAAGTAGTGTGGCCTGCAATTTATCACAATATACTCTACTTCAGGCGAGCAAAATCGACCAGGCCAGGCCAGGTCAATGAAGACGGCTGCACAGTACTGTCTTTTATCGATGGCGGTTATGATATAATTTAGTACCTTGAGCATGGCTGAGGTGCACCCGTGACCAGCTCGGAAACCGGATTGCACAGCGGAGAAGGTACGATGGGATTCGAAATGGTCAGTGATCTGTTTATTAACTTGGCTTTCGAAGACTTTAGAAAGGCAGGGCAGGATGGATTTGGATCTGTAACAGTTTGGGTCTAGAGTGTCACCCGTTTGAAGAGGGGATGAGCGCGGCTTTCCAATCTTTAGGGATCTCGGATGATCTGAAAGAGAGGTTGAACAGACTGGTAATAGGGGTTGCAACAATGGCGGCATATACTTTTAGAAAGAGAGGGTCCAGATTGTCTAGCCCAGCTGATTTCTACCGGTCCAGGTTTTGCAGCTCTTTCAGAACATCTGCTAGCTCCAGGGGGTGCGGAGCTGTTGGCCGGGGTTGGGGTAGCCAGGAGGAAAGCATGGCCAGCTGTAGAGAAATGCTTATTGAAATTCTCGATTATCGTGGATTTATCTGTGGTGACAGTGTTACCTAGCCTCAGTGCAGTGGGCAGCTGGGAGGAGGTGCTTTTATTCTCCATGGACTTTACAGTGTCCCAAAACCTTTTGGAGTTAGAGCTACAATATGCACATTTCTGTTTGAAAAAGCTAGCCTTTGCTTTCCTGACTGATTAAGATCAGATATAGCCCTTGGTTCACTCCAGACCTGACTGCCCTCGACCAGCACAAAAACATCCTGTGGCGGAATGCACTAGCATCGAATAGTCCCCGCTGTCACGTTTCTCTTCTGCGGGAACAGACCAAGGCAGCGATGTAGCCAGAATACATATTTAATTATACGGGACCACGGACGGAACAAAACAAGAGAGCCAGGAGAAGCGTAACTTGATGAACATAACTGAACAGACAAACACAGCTATGAACATACAATAACCCACGAAACTAAGGTGCAATTCCCAAACATATAAATGGTTTCCCAATTAGAGAACAACGAGACTCAGCTGCCTCTGGTGGGAGCCATTAACAACATAGAACTAGACACCATAGAACTGTGAAAACCCCTAAACCAAAATGAACCCAAAAGCGCTCCAGCCTGAAGACCCAGGACTGGGCGTTACAGTACCCAAAGCGCGGACTCGGGCCAGCTAAAAATCTGTGGGGGGATCTAGGGTGGGTTCACTTTTTGTCCCCAGGTGAGGAGCTCCGGTGCTGGCCGTGCTGGTCTGATGTCACGCACCGGAGGCCCTGGACCCTTTCTTGGAACTCTGGTGCGTGGGGCAGAAGCTGGCCCTACCGGACTCGTGATGCTCACTGGAACTCTGGTGTGTGGAGCAGGAACTGGCAGTACTGGACTCGTGATGCTCACTGGGACTCTGGTCGCGTGGAGCAGGAACTGGTCGTACTGGACTCGTGATGCTCACTGGGACTCTGGTGCGTGGAGCAGGAACTGGTCGTACTGGACTCGTGATGCTCACTGGGACTCTGGTGCGTGGAGCAGGAACTGGTCGTACTGGACTCGTGATGCTCACTGGGACTCTGGTGCGTGGAGCAGGAACTGGCAGTACCGGACTCGTGATGCTCACTGGAACTCTGGTGCGTGGAGCAGGAACTGGCAGTGCGGACTCGTGATGCTCACTGGAACTCTGGTGCGTGGAGCAGGAACTGGCAGTACTGGACTCGTGATGCTCACTGGGACTCTGGTGCGTGGAGCAGGAACTGGTCGAGTACTGGACTCGTGATGCTCACTGGGACTCTGGTGCGTGGAGCGGGGAACTGGCAGTGCGGACTCGTGATGCTCACTGGAACTCTGGTTAGTGGAAGCGGGCACTGGCAGTGCGGACTCGTGATGCTCACTGGAACTCTGGTGCGTGGGGCGGGAACAGGCCGAACTGGGCTCGGAGACAGCGCACTCTGGTCTTGAGGCGGGAACAGGCGAACTGGGCCGGGCCGCGCACTCTGGTGCGAGGCGGGAACAGGCGAACTGGGCTCGGGGCGGCGCACTCTGGTCTGCGAGGGCGGGAACAGGCGAACTGGGCTCTCTGAGGCGCCACGGGAGCTTAGTGCGCGGAGCGGAACAGGGCGTGCTGGACTCTCTGGCGCACAGGGAACTTGCAGTGCGCGTGAGCCGGGACAGGGCGTGCTGGACTCCCGGAGCGCCGAGGGGAGCTTAGTGCGGCGGGCCGGGACACAGGGCGTGCTGGACTCTCGGGCGCCGCAGGGGAGCTTGGTGCGGCGGGCGGGCAGGGCGTGCTGGACTCTCTGGCGCTGCGGGGGGAGCTGGGTCTTGCGGCGGGCGAACAGGGCGTGTTGGACTCTCTGGCGCCGCGGGGAGCTGGGTGCGCGGGCGAACAGGGCGTGCTGGACTCTCCGGGCGCCGCAGGGGAGCTGGGTGCAGCGGGCAGGGACTGGGCGTGTAGAAACCACTACGGACTGGGATCTTGGAACACGGAACTGGAATCTTGGAGCGTGGAACAGGGATCTTGGAATGTGGAACAGGGATCTTGGAGCGTGGAACAGGGATCTTGGAGCGTGGAACAGGGATCTTGGAGCGTGGAACAGGGATCTTGGGCGTGGAACAGGGGATCTTGGGCGTGGAACAGGGATCTTGGAGCGTGGAACAGGGGATCTTGGAGCGTGGAACCGGGACTGGGCGTGTAGAAACCTCCACCCGGACCTGGGACCTGTCACGGAGAGCCGACATACCTCCAGCTAGCTCACTAACCCTGGCCTTACGGGTGAGTGGGCGAATCTCTCGGACTGGGCTGTGGATGCGTGCCGGAGATTCTGCCCGTAGAACCACAGGATAACGGTCCCAAAGGCGCACTGGAGGCCTGGCTCGCCAGGAGCTGGCACCACTCTCCCAGGTAGCACACAGACCTCGGCCCGACCCATGAGTGGCGCTGGGATCTCGCACTGGGCTGCGGACACGTGCCGGAGACACCGCACGCGGAACTGGAGCAGGATATCCGGGTCCCAGGAGGCGATACCGGGGACTTAGTGCGCAGCGATGGCACCACTCTTTCTGGCTGCACCCTTATTTTCCCCGACTGATGAGTGGAGCGGGAATCACTCGCACGGCCTCTGAATCCCTATAGGAAACCGTGCGCCAACACTGCATATACGGCCTCCCTTCGCTGCGGCGCGCTCTCGCTCTCTCCATAAAGCGCGAGGAGTTGGCTCAGGAGTCCCTCTGAACCGGCCCAACCCCTCGTGTGCCCCCAAAAGTTTCTTGGGGCTGCCTTCGGGACTTCGTGCCAGGCGAGTTCAATGAACTTCTCTCTCTCCGGGGTCCATCGCCGTATAAGTCCTCATAGCTCCCACGCTCAGTCCTCGCACACCTCGCTGCTCCTTTTCCCAGAGCTAAGCTCCCGGGTCTCGCTGCTTGGTCTTTTGTTGGTGGAGTTATTCTGTCACGATTCACTTCTGAGGGGACAGACCAAGGCAGCGATGTAGCCAGAATACATGATTTATTCAAAAGGCGAGGCGAGGCGGAACAAAACAAGAAAGCGATGAACAAGGCGAGCCCTAGCAGCTAAATGCTAAACTAACACAAAGAGAACTAACCTAACCACGACGGAAGAAACCTAACTAAACCTCGAGCGAGAGAAACCTAACTAGACAAGAACCTGATGAACCTAACATAATCATGACACTTGAACATACAATAACCCACGAAACTAAGGTGCAATTCCCAAACATATAAATGGTTCCCAATTAGAGACAACGAGACTCAGCTGCCTCTGGTGGGAGCCATTAACTTAACATAGAACTAGACACCATAGAACTGAAAACCCCTAAACCAAAATGAACCCAAAGCGCTCCAGCCTGAAGACCCAGGACTGGGCGTTACACCAGCGATATGCAACTTCTTGCGTGTATTGGTTTCTGACTTCCCTGAAAAGTTGCATATCGCAGGGACTATTCGATGCTAGTGCAGTCCGCCACAGGATGTTTTTGACCTATGTTTTTGACCTATAGACCAGTATAGGCTGAATGGAACACTGGTGAAATCATACACTGGGGTCAGAACTTGACCAATAGACCAGTATAGGATGAATGGAACAGTGGTGAAATCATACCACAGGAGGTTGGTGGCACCTTAATTGGGGAGAACCGGCTTGTGGTAATGGCTGGAGTGGAATAAGTGGAATGGTTTCCATGTGTTTGATGCCATTCCATTCGCTCTGTTCCAGCCATTATTATGAGCTGTTTGTATTGGTATTTATTAGGGATCCCCATTAGCTGTTGCCAAGGCAACTGTTGCCAAGGTAATACCACTATACAACAACATTACAATGTACGTGTGTGTAGAGTGCGTGTGCCAGCGCTTGTGTGCATATGCGCGTGTCTGTACCTTTGTGTGTCTCTTCACAGTCCCAGCTGTTCCATAAGGTGTATTTTTACTTGCTTTTTAAATCTGATTCTACTGCTTGCATCAGTTACCTGATGTGGAATAGAATTCCATGTCATGGCTCTATGTGGTACTGTGCGCCTTCCATAGTCAGTTCTGGACTTGAGGATTGTGAAGAGACCTCTGGTGGCATGTCTTGTTTTTTATTTAAAAAAAATATTGAACCTTTATTTAACCAGGTAGCCTAGTTGAGAACAAGTTCTCATTTACAACTGCGAACTGGCCAAGATAAAGCAAAGCAGTGTGACAAAAACAACACAGAGTTACACATGGAATAAACAAGCGTACAGCCAATAACACAATAGGAAAAAAAAGAAAGTCTATATACAGTGTGTGCAAATGGCTTGAGGAGGTAAGGCAATAAATAGGCCATAGTAGCGAAGTAATTACAATTTAGCAAATGAACACTGGGGTGATAGATGTGCAGATAATGATGTGCAAGTAGAAATACTGGTGTGCAAAAGAGCAGAAAAGTAAATAAAAACAATATGGGGATGAGGTAGGATCGGTAGGATAGTCAGTTTACGAGGGCATGTTTGGCGGCGAGACACCTAGGTATTTGTAGTTGTCCACATATTCTAAGTCAGAACCATCCAGAGTAGTGATGTTAGTCGGGAGGGTGCCGGCAGCAAACGGTTGAAAAGCATGAATTTAGTTTTACTAGCATTTAAGAGCAGTTGGAGGCCACGGAAGGAGTGTTGTATGGCATTGAAGCTCGTTTGGAGGTTTGTTAACACAGTGTCCAAAGAAGGGCCAGATGTATTTAGAATGGTGTCGTCTGCGTAGAGGTGGATCAGGGAAGAGCGACAACATTGATATCTACAGAGAAAAGAGTCGGCCCGAGAATTTAACCCTGTGGTACCCTTGGGCACAGGGACGATGGTGGTCTGCTTGAAACATGTTGGTATTACAGACTCAATCAGGGACATGTTGAAAATGTGAAGACACCTGCCAGTTGGTCAGCATATGCCCGGAGCACACGCCCTGGTAATCCGTCTGGCCCGCAGCCTTGTGTATGTTGACCTGTTTAAAGGTCTTACTCACGTCGGCTACGGAGAGCGTGATCACACAGTCGTCCGGAACAGCTGATGCTCTCATGCATGCCTCCGTGTTGCTTGCCTCGAAGCAAGCATAGAAGTGATTTAGCTTGTCTGGTAGGCTCGTGTCACTGGGCAGCTTGCTGCTGTGCTTCCCTTTGTAGTCTGTAATAGTTTGCAAGCCCTGCCACATCCGACGAGCCGGAGCCGGTGTAGTATGATTCAATCTTAGCCCTGTATTGACGCTTTGCCTGTTTGATGGTTTGTCGCAGGGCATAGCGGAATTTCTTGTAAGCTTCCGGGTTAGAGTCCCGCACCTTGAAAGCGACAGCTCTACCCTTTAGCTCAGTGCGAATGTTGCCTGTAATCTATGGCTTCTGGTTGGGGTATGTACGTAGTCACTGTGGGGACGACGTCCTCGATGCACTTATTGATAAAGCCAGTGACTGATGTGGTGTATTCCTCAATGTCATCGGAAGAATCCCAGGACATGTTCCAGTCTGTGATAGCAAAACAGTCCTGTAATTTAGCATCTGCTTCATCTGACCACTTTTTTATAGACCGAGTCACTGGTGCTTCCTGCTTTAATTTTTGCTTATAAGCAGTAATCAGGAGGATAGAGTTGTGGTTGGATTTACCAAATGGAGGGTTGAGTGAGAGCTTTGTACGCGTCTCTGTGTGTGGAGTACAGGTGATCTAGATTTTTTTCCTGGTTGCACATTTAACATGTTGATAGAGGTTTGGTAGAACTGATTTAAGTTTCCCTGCATTAAAGTCTCCGGCCACTAGGAGCGCCGCCTCTGGGTGAGTGGTTTCCTGTTTGCTTATTTCCTTATACAGCTGAATGAGTGCGGTCTTAGTGCCAGCATCTGTTTGTGGTGGTAAATAAACAGACACGAAAAGTATAGCTGATGAACTCTGTAGGCAAGTAGTGTGGCCTGCAATTTATCACAATATACTCTACTTCAGGCGAGCAAAATCGACCAGGCCAGGCCAGGTCAATGAAGACGGCTGCACAGTACTGTCTTTTATCGATGGCGGTTATGATATAATTTAGTACCTTGAGCATGGCTGAGGTGCACCCGTGACCAGCTCGGAAACCGGATTGCACAGCGGAGAAGGTACGATGGGATTCGAAATGGTCAGTGATCTGTTTATTAACTTGGCTTTCGAAGACTTTAGAAAGGCAGGGCAGGATGGATTTGGATCTGTAACAGTTTGGGTCTAGAGTGTCACCCCGTTTGAAGAGGGGGATGAGCGCGGGCGGCTTTCCAATCTTTAGGGATCTCGGATGATACGAAAGAGAGGTTGAACAGACTGGTAATAGGGGTTGCAACAATGGCGGCATATACTTTTAGAAAGAGAGGGTCCAGATTGTCTAGCCCAGCTGATTTCTACCGGTCCAGGTTTTGCAGCTCTTTCAGAACATCTGCTAGCTCCAGGGGGGTGCGGAGCTGTTGGCCGGGGTTGGGGTAGCCAGGAGGAAAGCATGGCCAGCTGTAGAGAAATGCTTATTGAAATTCTCGATTATCGTGGATTTATCTGTGGTGACAGTGTTACCTAGCCTCAGTGCAGTGGGCAGCTGGGAGGAGGTGCTTTTATTCTCCATGGACTTTACAGTGTCCCAAAACCTTTTGGAGTTAGAGCTACAATATGCACATTTCTGTTTGAAAAAGCTAGCCTTTGCTTTCCTGACTGATTAAGATCAGATATAGCCCTTGGTTCACTCCAGACCTGACTGCCCTCGACCAGCACAAAAACATCCTGTGGCGGAATGCACTAGCATCGAATAGTCCCCGCGATATGCAACTTCTTGCGTGTATTGGTTTCTGACTTCCCTGAAAAGTTGCATATCGCAGGGACTATTCGATGCTAGTGCAGTCCGCCACAGGATGTTTTTGTGCTGGTCGAGGCAGGCAGGTCTGGAGTGAACCAAGGGCCTATATCTGATCTTAGTTCTACATTTTTTGAAAGGGGCATGCCTATTTAAGATGGTGAGGAACTTACTTTTAAAGAACGACCAGGCATCCTCGACTAACGGGATGAGGTCAATATCCTTCCAGGATACCCGGGCCAGGTCGATTAGAAAGGCCTGCTCGCAGAAGTGTTTTAGGGAGCGTTTGACAGTGATGAGGGGTGGTCGTTTGACCGTGGACCCATAGCGGATGCAGGGAATGAGGCAGTGATCACTGAGATCCTGATTGAAAACAGCAGAGGTGTATTTGGAGGGCAAGTTGGTCAGGATAATATCTTCTCATAACTTCTCTGTAGTAGATTACAACTCCTCCCCCTTTGGCAGTTCTATCTTGATGGAAAAAGTTGTAGTTGGGGATGGAAATCTCAGAGTTTTTGGTGGCCTTCCTAAGCCAGGACTCAGACACTGCAAGGACATCAGGGTTGGCGGAGTGTGCTAAAGCAGTGAGTAAAACAAACTTATGGAGGAAGCTTCTGATGTTAACATGCATGAAACCAAGGCTTTTTCGATTACAGAAGTCAACAAATGAGAGTGCCTGGGGACACGCAGGGCCTGGGTTAACCTCCACATCACCTGAGAAACAGAGGAGGAGTAGGATGAGGGTACAGCTAAAGGCTATCGAAACTGGTTGTCTAGTGCGTTGGGGACAGAGAATAAAAGGAGCAGATTTGGACGCACTAGTTTTGCTGGGTGAGGTCACCGCATGTGTGGGGGGTGGGACAAAGGAGGTATCTGAGGTATGTTGAATGGGACAAGGGGCTCCGCAGTAAACTAAAACAATGATAACTATCCTAAGCAAGAGTATACAAGGCATATTGACATTTGACAGAGACATAAAGCGAGGCATAAAGCAATCACAGGTGTTGATTGGGAGAGCTAGCTAAGACAACAACGGGTAAGACAACAACAGCTAATAAGCTAAGACAAAAACAACAGGTAAAATGGAGATGAATGTGCAGAGAGGGTCAGTTAACTACACACAGTGCCTGAGTTTGTGGCTGGGGCCGACAGATAAACAAAAAATAAACAAAATGGAGTACCGTTATTAATGAACAGTCTAGCAGGCATCAGCTATGTAGCCAAGTGATCATAGGGTCCAGTGAGCAGCAATAGATGAAACAGGAAAGCCGCTGAGTAGTCGTTACTACGCTAGCAAGCGGGAGACACAGCTATTCAAGTTAGCAGGACGGGGCTAGTAGAAGAGTCTGCTCCGACGTCCGGCAAAGGCCGGTTGAGGGCACAGCGGATGGAGTTACGTTGGCAGATCAATCGTGGTGGAACGGTAGGGCTCCGTGTCTACAAAGGGGCCAGGCCAGTTGGCGAAAGAGGTATTGTAGTTGGAGTAATTTAGTTTACTAGCCGGGAGATGCACCTGGCTCGCGGCTAACTGGTGCTAGCTTCGGGAAAGGGGCGTTAGCCACTATAGCCACTCGGTAGCAGCTAGCTAGCAGCGATGATCCGATGCAAAGGTCCAGAGCTTACGGCAAGAATCCGGTGGAGTAGTGTATTCTAGCCGTGCTGGGGTAGAGTCCCGGAGGCATCAGCTGTGTAGCCGAGTGATCACTGAGCAGGCCGGGAGGTGGGCCTGGCTCAAAGCAAGCTTCTGGGCTGGGCCACTCGGTGGCAGCTAGCTAGCTGTGATGATCAGGTGTAATGGTCCAGGGCTTACGGCAAGAATCCGGCGTTGTAGTGGAGAAAACAGTCCGATACTGGCAGGCTGGCAAGTATTATCCAGGCTAAAAGCGGCTGGTGTCTGTGCAGAAGGTAAAGGCCGCTAGCAGTGGCTGACAATGAAGGTAAAGGCCGCTAGCAGTGGCTGACAATAAATAGCTAGTTGCTAATTAGCTGGTTAGCTTCTGATGGAGGTTCTGGCTATAAGGTCTAACAGACACCTCGGTGCACTCAGCTTGTCAACACTTATTACAAAAACAAGAGAGATTGGCATGCATATCATGAACTAAAGACGTTCTCCCCTCAACAGCCTCCTGTGAATCATACACTTTTACTGCTCTGTAGTGGAGAGCAAGGGTCACAATGACTTAGACACTCCATGAGGTTATTATTATTAATTCATTCATATATTGTATAAGTCACATACATTTCCAAGAGCTTTTACTTTTCAATAATTACTACACTACATTCCATTATTTTGCTATTATGGTAAGTCATCCATCTTTTTGAGAACCAAAGTTTTGACATTTCTTCACTGTATTGCATTCCAGCAGCAGGAATATAAAGACTGTGGGTTTTAGAGAGAATCCCGGAGCGTCCTGCACTGAACTTCACCACTTCCTGTCACGTGACACCTGCCCCTGACCCTTGACCACTCGGCGGCTTAGACCGACATGATCAAAATCATCTACAGCGACCTTCGGGGTCACGCGGTCCGCTCTGGTGCCAGTGAAATGTGTGTGCGTGTGTGTGTGTGAAACCCACGCCCAACGTTTAGTAAATATATAGCCAAGAAGAAAATCTAACTAAAGTATAAATCTAACTAAAGTATACCAACAATATCTGTATCTCTCTCTCACTCTCTCCTTGAGAACTAGGTCTGTGTGGTTTCAGATGCCTCCATATTAGGACACAGTGATGGAACGGAGGATGAGGCCGCCCCATCCCCCTTTCCCTCCCTCCCTCCCTCCCTCCCTCCCTCCCTCCCTCCCTCCCTCCCTCCCTCCTCCTTCTCTCCTTCCTCTCGTTGGCCTCGCTCAGTTGTGGGCCATATTATAGGGCAAATACAGTCCTGGGAGTCACGCTCTGTTCATCAGTCCTTCCATCTCTCCCTCCCTCTTTATCTTTCCTTCCCCCTCTCTCTCTCTCTCTCTCTCTCTCCCTTTGTCCCCCTCTGTCCATCCATCCCGCCCCTCTCCCTCTTATTCCGCCTTTCACTCCCCCTCTCCCTCTCTTTCTCTCCCTCTGTCTCTTTCACTAACAGGAGCTGTCAGTAGGGAGATCCAGAGAGTGTTGGAGGGGATGTTTAGAGTAACGTTGCGTCACATTGACCTACACACTGTCCCTCACTACACAGACACACACCAGTGTGTCCCTTAGATTAAAAAAATATGATGTAAAAATGTTTTTCAATAAAGATTTCTACAGATACACCCTTTGAAATGGATAGTGCAAGATTTTGGCACACACAGTCAGATGAAATGATGGATACCATTTTATGTCTGCATGCATTTTGAAGGAAGTTTCTATCTAGCGTTAGCTCAATGACTGGAGGTCTATGGGAACAGCTAGCATGTCATTGCGCTAACACTACCCTTGCCACCGCTGCTGAAAAAGGGGAAAAAGACAAACAGATGCACACAAGCATGAAAACACACACTCACACTCTCCTTCTCAAACACACGCATGTACACACACTCCTCACTTACCATGACCCAAGGGACAGAACAACAGAATACAGAGTGACTGTTGGTGCAGGCTTTGGTTTTCTAACTGACTGGAGTCATTCCAGACACTATACCTCTATGTCCTTCATCATTAACCCTAGGACTTCTCATATAGCATTTCACTTAAACATAGGTGGCAGGAAAGTCCTGGATGGCAACCTTCGTTGGTGTGTGTGTGTTGTTGTCTAACTGAATGTTCCTCCCCTCTCATGATTCACCCTTTTAATGTTGCCACACACACACACATTCCCTCCCCCACTCCTAGCTGGACTGTGGGAAATCCTTGGGAAAGAGGTTGTGGCTACAGGCTCTGTTTCTTCTCTCTCTCTCTCTCTCTCTCTCTCTCTCTCTCTCTCTCTCTCTCCCCCTGCAGCAGTAAAACTTTAAGTCAACGAACTATAATTTCTAGGCCACTAGGAGACAGAGCGCTAGAGAGCATGTTTATGACACCATGATAACTTGAATTTAGTGACAACAATAACAATATATTGACTTTGAATTCATTCTCTAGAAGAACATCAGGTACTGCGACAAACGCAAATACTTCATTTGGAGCCACAATGAAGCATCTAAATGTGTGTGTGTGTGTGTCTGTATTAATTGATCAAGTCACACCAACACACACACACTCCAGCCCCAGCCATATAAATCTGTGCTAGCGATGCTCATGGTTTTTTAAGCAGCTCCCAGGCCGTGCTCTGCATGTTTTATTTACACCAATCATTTAACACACACACACAGCCACGCATGCAAAAATGCAGACACACACACATACACACACAGCAGTGCCAGAGATAACCAACTGCTTCTCACTCACAAATTCAACTGTCCCACAACAAATGCTTTAAACAGCTGCTAGAGAAACACACACACTCCACTTCTCTCAGCATTAGATACTTTTTTAGATACGCTTTTCTCCTCTGAAAGGGGTGTCTAGCCTGTAGAGAATGAGTCTGAACTTTTCAGGCCTATCCCCTGCCCACCTGCCGCAAGCACACACACACACACACACACACACACACACACACACACACACACACACACACACACACACACACAGACACACACACAGAGACACACACTCTCCCTGAGTCTCTCATAGAGGTAGACACACAACACTTTGCCCTCTCCTCCTCCTCCCCCTCACCCTTGTGAGCAAAACATAGTGGTTAGAGTTAATTTCCTGCAATTCTACTCATTTTGCCATTGGACGTAGAGCAATGTTGTAGTTTTAAAACAAGTTTGTTGCAATTCTATTCATTTTGTCATGGGGCGAAGAGAAAAATATGATATCTGTGACCTCGGGTCGGTAATGCATGATGATTTAGAAAGAAATCTCGAAATTGCACCTTGTGTATTTTACTATTCTAACTCTCAACAGTGAGTTGAGACCCCGCTGAATAAAACAAACACACACATATATATATATATATATATATATATATATATATATATATATATACAGTGGGGAAAAAAAGTATTTAGTCAGCCACCAATTGTGCAAGTTCTCTCACTTAAAAAGATGAGAGAGGCCTGTAATTTTCATCATAGGTACACTTCAACTATGACAGACAAAATGAGGAAAAAAAATCCAGAAAATCACATTGTAGGATTTTTTATGAATTTATTTGCAAATTATGGTGGAAAATAAGTATTTGGTCACATACAAACAAGCAAGATTTCTGGCTCTCACAGACCTGTAACTTCTTCTTTAAGAGGCTCCTCTGTCCTCCACTCGTTACCTGTATTAATGGCACCTGTTTGAACTTGTTATCAGTATAAAAGACACCTGTCCACAACCTCAAACAGTCACACTCCAAACTCCACTATGGCCAAGACCAAAGAGCTGTCAAAGGACACCAGAAACAAAATTGTAGACCTGCACCAGGTTGGGAAGACTGAATCTGCAATAGGTAAGCAGCTTGGTTTGAAGAAATCACCTGTGGGAGCAATTATTAGGAAATGTAAGACATACAAGACCACTGATAATCTTCCTCGATCTGGGGCTCCACGCAAGATCTCACCCCGTGGGGTCAAAATGATCACAAGAACGGTGAGCAAAAATCCCAGAACCACACGGGGGGACCTAGTGAATGACCTGCAGAGAGCTGGGACCAAAGTAACAAAGCCTACCATCAGTAACACACTACGCCGCCAGGACTCAAATCCTGCAGTGCCAGACGTGTCCCCCTGCTTAAGCCAGTACATGTTCAGGCCCGTCTAAAGTTTGCTAGAGAGCATTTGGATGATCCAGATGAGGATTGGGAGAATGTCAGATGAAACCAAAATAGAACTTTTTGGTAAAAACTCAACTAAATCGTGTTTGGAGGACAAAGAATGCTGAGTTGCATCCAAAGAACACCATACCTACTGTGAAGCATGGGGTGGAAACATCATGCTTTGGGGCTGTTTTTCTGCAAAGGGACCAGGACGACTGATCCGTGTAAAGGAAAGAATGAATGGGGCCATGTATTGTGAGATTTTGAGTGAAAACCTCCTTCCATCAGCAAGGGCATTGAAGATGAAACGTGGCTGGGTCTTTCAGCATGACAATGATCCCAAACACACCGCCCGGAAACGAAGGAGTGGCCGTAAGAAGCATTTCAAGGTCCTGGAGTGGCCTAGCCAGTCTCCAGATCTCAACCCCATAGAAAATCTTTGGAGGGAGTTGAAAGTCCGTGTTGCCCAGCGACAGCCCCAAAACATCACTGCTCTAGAGGAGATCTGCATGGAGGAATGGGCCAAAATACCAGCAACAGTGTGTGAAAACCTTGTGAAGACTTACAGAAAACGTTTGACCTCTGTCATTGCCAACAAAGGGTATATAACAAAGTATTGAGATAAACTTTTGTTATTGACCAAATACTTATTTTCCACCATCATTTGCAAATAAATTCATAAAAAATCCTACAATGTGATTTTCTGGATTTTTTTTCTTCATTTTGTCTGTCATAGTTGAAGTGTACCTATGATGAAAATTACAGGCCTCTCTCATCTTTTTAAGTGAGAGAACTTGCACAATTGGTGGCTGACTAAATACTTTTTTTCCCCACTGTATATATATATATATATATATATATATATATATATATATATATATATATATACACACAGTGAGGGAAAAAAGTATTTGATCCCCTGCTGATTTTGTACGTTTGCCCACTGACAAAGAAATGATCAGTCTATAATTTTAATGGTAGGTTTATTTGAACAGTGAGAGACAGAATAACAACAAAAAAATCCAGAAAAACGCATGTGAAAAATGTTATAAAATGATTTGCATTTGAATGAGGGAAATAACTATTTGACCCCTCTCAATCAGAAAGATTTCTGGCTCCCAGGTGTCTTTTATACAGGTAACGAGCTGAGATTAGGAGCACACTCTTAAAGGGAGTGCTCCTAATCTCCGTTTGTTACCTGTATAAAAGACACCTGTCCACAGAAGAAATCAATCAATCAGATTCCAAACTCTCCACCATGGCCAAGACCAAAGAGCTCTCCAAGGATGTCAGGGACAAGATTGTAGACCTACACAAGGCTGGAATGGGCTACAAAACCATCGCCAAGCAGCTTGGTGAGAAGGTGACAACAGTTGGTGCAATTATTCGCAAATGGAAGAAACACAAAAGAACTGTCAATCTCCCTCGGCCTGGGGCTCCATGCAAGATCTCACCTCGTGGAGTTGCAATGATCATGAGAACGGTGAGGAATCAGCACAGAACTACACGGGAGGATCTTGTCAATGATCTCAAAGCAGCTGGGACCATAGTCACCAAGAAAACAATTGGTAACACACTACGCCATGAAGGACTGAAATCCTGCAGCGCCCGCAAGGTCCCCCTGCTCAAGAAAGCACATATACATGCCCGTCTGAAGTTTGCCAATGAACATCTGAATGATTCAGAGGACAACTGGTTGAAAGTGTTGTGGTCAGGTGAGACCAAAATGGAGCTCTTTGGCATCAACTCAACTCACCGTGTTTGAAGGAGGAGGAATGCTGCCTATGACCCCAAGAACACCATGCCCACCATCAAACATGGAGGTGGAAACTATGCTTTGGGGGTGTTTTTCTGCTAAGGGGACAGGACAACTTCACCGCAACAAAGGGACGATGGACGGGGCCATGTACCGTCAAATCTTGGGTAAGAACCTCCTTCCCTCAGCCAGGGCATTGAAAATGGGTCGTGGATGGGTATTCCAACATGACAATGACCCAAAACACACGGCCAAGGCAACAAAGGAGTGGCTCAAGAAGAAGCACATTAAGGTCCTGGAGTGGCCTAGCCAGTCTCCAGACCTTAATCCTGTAGAAAATCTGTGGAGGGAGCTGAAGGTTCGAGTTGCCAAACGTCAGCCTCAAAACCTTAATGACTTGGAGAAGATCTGCAAAGAGGAGTGGGACAAAATCCCTCCTGAGATGTGTGCAAACCTGGTGGCCAACTACAAGAAACATCTGACCTCTGTGATTGCCAACAAGGCTTTTGCCACCAAGTACCTAGTCATGTTTTGCAGAGGGGTCAAATACTTATTTCCCTCATTCAAATGCAAATCAATTTATAACATTTTTCACATGCGTTTTTCTGGATTCTTTTGTTGTTATTCTGTCTCTCACTGTTCAAATAAACCTACCATTAAAATTATAGACTGATCCTTTCTTTGTCAGTGGGTAAACGTACAAAATCAGCAGGGGATCAAATACTTTTTTCCCTCACTGTATATATATATATATATATATATATATATATATATATAGAGAGAGAGGATTTTTTTTATTGTTTATTTTTTAGTAATTGGTAACAGGCCGGCCAGTTGCTCATCCATGTCCTATATGAACCACTCTACCCAGCTGGATCAACACACAGGGGGACCTTTAAAACCAGTGCGCAGCAGGAAGTGACGTCACATGAAGCGACCGTGGACACAAATAGCTTGGATAGAAACTGGAGTAGATAGTTCTTGGTTAGCATGTCTGTGCTTGTCTGCCATCTCAATTAAGGACACATGATTCATCGTTTTATTAGGAAACTGGGCCAACCACCGATTTCATGGCGTGGGTTTTAGGTGGTGATATAATTCACACAATATTAATTGTCTACATCCCTTCAAAACATCTTTCGAAACAAGCCATATGACTGTCTATTGGATAGATAGAAAAAGTAGACACACACAGCCAAACACACAAACACACAGACCAATAGGACAGGGAATAGAGTGTCATTTCAGTAGCACCATGTGTGTGTCGTATTCATCTACCATGTCGTCTCTCTGCAGTGTGTGTGCTGTACGGCTGGGATCTGATTGAACAGGGTTGGGCTCCAGTATCTGAACCGGCACACACTCTGGCCTGACTAGAATACTCCCTCTACTACCTAGGATGAAGAGACGGAGGGAGAGACAGAGAGAGAGAGAGAAAGAGAGTGAGAGAGATAGATAGAGACACAGCTCCCAATAGTAATATACTATTGACCTCCTACTGCACTACACTAGTTCAGTATATTATTGACATCCTACTGCACTACACTAGTTCAGTATATTATTGACTTGCTACTGCACTACATTACTTCAGTATATTGTTGATCTCACTGCGCTACACTAGTTTGGTATATTATTGACCTTCTATTGCGCTACACTAGTTCATTATGCATCCTACTGCACTACACTAGTTCAGTACATTATTGATCTCCTACTGCGCTACACTAGTTCAGTATATTATTGATCTCCTACTGCGCTACACTAGTTCAGTATATTATTGATCTCCTACTGCGCTACACTAGTTCAGTATATTATTGACCTATTAATGCGCTACACTAGTTCAGTATTTTATTTATCTCTTACTGCGCTACACTAGTTCAGTATATTATTGACCTATTATTGCGCTACACTAGTTCAGTATATTATTGGCCTACTATTGCGCTACACTAGTTCTTTAGGCCTCCTACTGCGCTACACTAGATCAGTATATTATTGATCTCCTACTGAGCTACATTAGTTCATTAGGCCTTCCACTGCGCTACCCTAGTTCAGTATATTATTGATCTCCTACTGCGCTACACTAGATCAGTATATTATTGATCTCCTACTGCCCTACACTAGTTCAGTATATTAATAATCTCCTACTGCGCTACACTAGTTCAGTACATTACTGATCTCCTATTGCGCTACACTAGTTCAGTATATTATTGGCCTACTATTGCGCTACACTAGTTCTTTAGGCCTCCTACTGCGCTACACTAGTTCAGTATACTATTGATCTCCTACTGATATACATTAGTTCATTAGGCCTTCCACTGCGCTACGCTAGTGAAGTATATTATTGATATCCTACTGAGCTACCCTAGTTCAGTATATTATTGATCTCCTACAGCACTACACTAGTTCAGTACATGATTGATATCCTACTGCGCTACACTAGGTCAGTATATTATTGACATCCTACTGCGCTACACTAGTTCAGTATATTATTGACATCCTACTGCGCTACACTAGTTCAGTATATTATTGACATCCTACAGCACTACACCAGTTCAATATATATTATTGACTTGCTACTGCACTACATTAGTTCAGTATATTATTGATCTCACTGCGCTACACAAGTTCAGTATATTATTGACCTACTATTGCGCTATACTAGTTCATTAGGCATCCTACTGCACTACACTAGTTCGGTATATTACTGATCTCCTACTGTGCTACACTAGTTCAGTATATTATTGATCTCCTACTGAGCTACACTAGTTCATTAGGCCTTCAACTGCGCTACGCTAGTTCAGTATATTATTGATCTCCTACGGAACTACCCTAGTTCAGTATATTATTGATTTCCTACTGCACTACATTAGTTCAGTACATTATTGATCTCCTACTGCGCTACACTAGGTAAGTATATTATTGATCTCCTACTGCACTACGCTAGTTAAAAATATTATTGACCTACTATTGCGCTACACTAGTTCAGTATATTATTGGCCTACTATTGCGCTACACTAGTTCTTTAGGCCTCCTACTGCGCTACACTAGTTCAGTATATTATTGATCTCCTACTGAGCTACACTAGTTCAGTATATTATTGACTTGCTACTGCACTACATTACTTCAGTAAATTATTGATCTCACAGCGCTACACAAGTTCGGTATATTATTGACCTTCTATTGCGCTACACTAGATCATTAGGCATCCTACTGCACTACACTAGTTCAGTACATCATTGACCTCCTACTGCGCTACACTAGTTCAGTATATTATTGATCTCCTACTGCGCTACACTAGTTCAGTATAATATTGATCTCCTACTGCGCTACACTAGTTCAGTACATGAATGATATCCTACTGCGCTACACTAGTTCAGTATATTATTGGCCTACTATTGCGCTACACTAGTTCAGTATATTATTGACATCCTACTGCGCTACACTAGTTCAGTATATTATTGACATCCTACAGCACTACACCAGTTCAATATATATTATTGACTTGCTACTGCACTACATTAGTTCAGTAAATTATTGATCTCACTGCACTACACTAGTTCAGTATATTATTGACCTACTATTGCGCTACACTAGTTCATTAGGCATCCTACTGCACTACACTAGTTCGGTATATTATTGATCTCCTACTGTGCTACACTAGTTTGGTATATTAATGATCTCCTACTGCGCTACACTAGTTCAGTATATTATTGATCACCTACTGCGCTACACTAGTTCAGTATATTATTGACCTACTATTGCGCTACACTAGTTCAGTATATTATTGGCCTATTATTGCGCTACACTAGTTCCTAAGGCCTCCTACTGCACTACACTAGTTCAGTATATTATTGATCTCCTACTGAGCTACACTAGTTCATTAGGCCGTCCACTGCGCTACGCTAGTTCAGTATATTATTGATCTCCTACGGAGCTACCTTAGTTCAGAACATTATTGATCTCCTACTGCACTACATTAGTTCAGTATATTATTGACCTACTATTGCGCTACACTAGTTCAGTATATTATTGGCCTATTATTGCGCTACACTAGTTCCTAAGGCCTCCTACTGCACTACACTAGTTCAGTATATTATTGATCTTCTACTGAGCTACACTAGTTCATTAGGCATCCTACTGCACTACACTAGTTCAGTATATTATTCATCTCCTACTGCGCTACACTAGTTCAGTATATTATTGATCTCCTACTGCGCTACACTAGTTCAATATATTATTTAACTACTGCACTAAACTAGTTCAGTATATTATTGATCTCCTACTGTGCTACACTAGTTCAGTATATTATTGATCTCCTATTGCGCTACCCTAGTTTAGTATATTATTGATATCCTACTGCAATACACGAGTTCAGCATATTACTGAACTCTTACTGCACTACACTAGTTCAGTATATTATTCATATCCTACTGCGCTACACTAGTTCAGCATATTATTGATCTCCTACTGCGCTACACTAGTTCAGTACATGATTGATATCCTACTGCGCTACACTAGTTCAGTATATTATTGGCCTACTATTGCGCTACACTAGTTCAGTATATTATTGACATCCTACTGCGCTACACTAGTTCAGTATATTATTGACATCCTACAGCACTACACCAGTTCAATATATATTATTGACTTGCTACTGCACTACATTAGTTCAGTAAATTATTGATCTCACTGCACTACACTAGTTCAGTATATTATTGACCTACTATTGCGCTACACTAGTTCATTAGGCATCCTACTGCACTACACTAGTTCGGTATATTATTGATCTCCTACTGTGCTACACTAGTTCGGTATATTAATGATCTCCTACTGCGCTACACTAGTTCAGTATATTATTGATCACCTACTGCGCTACACTAGTTCAGTATATTATTGACCTACTATTGCGCTACACTAGTTCAGTATATTATTGGCCTATTATTGCGCTACACTAGTTCCTAAGGCCTCCTACTGCACTACACTAGTTCAGTATATTATTGATCTCCTACTGAGCTACACTAGTTCATTAGGCCGTCCACTGCGCTACGCTAGTTCAGTATATTATTGATCTCCTACGGAGCTACCTTAGTTCAGAACATTATTGATCTCCTACTGCACTACATTAGTTCAGTACATTATTGATCTCCTACTGCGCTACACTAGTTCAGTATATTATTGACCTACTATTGCGCTACACTAGTTCAGTATATTATTGGCCTATTATTGCGCTACACTAGTTCCTAAGGCCTCCTACTGCACTACACTAGTTCAGTATATTATTGATCTCCTACTGAGCTACACTAGTTCATTAGGCATCCTACTGCACTACACTAGTTCAGTATATTATTCATCTCCTACTGCGCTACACTAGTTCAGTATATTATTGATCTCCTACTGCGCTACACTAGTTCAGTATATTATTGACCTACTATTGCGCTACACTAGTTCAGTATATTATTGGCCTACTATTGCGCTACACTAGTTCTTTAGGCCTCCTACTGCGCTACACTAGTTCAGTATATTATTGATTTCCTACTGAGCTACCCTAGTTCATTAGGCCTTCCACTGCGCTACGCTAGTTCAGTATATTATTGATCTCCTACTGAGCTACCCTAGTTCAGTATATTATTGATCTCCTACTGCACTACACTAGTACAGTACATTATTGATATCCTACTGCGCTACACTAGTTCAGTATATTATTGACCTACTATTGCGCTACACTAGTTCATTAGGCATCCTACTGCACTACACTAGTTCGGTATATTATTGATCTCCTACTGTGCTACACTAGTTCGGTATATTAATGATCTCCTACTGCGCTACACTAGTTCAGTATATTATTGATCACCTACTGCGCTACACTAGTTCAGTATATTATTGACCTACTATTGCGCTACACTAGTTCAGTATATTATTGGCCTATTATTGCGCTACACTAGTTCCTAAGGCCTCCTACTGCACTACACTAGTTCAGTATATTATTGATCTCCTACTGAGCTACACTAGTTCATTAGGCCGTCCACTGCGCTACGCTAGTTCAGTATATTATTGATCTCCTACGGAGCTACCTTAGTTCAGAACATTATTGATCTCCTACTGCACTACATTAGTTCAGTACATTATTGATCTCCTACTGCGCTACACTAGTTCAGTATATTATTGACCTACTATTGCGCTACACTAGTTCAGTATATTATTGGCCTATTATTGCGCTACACTAGTTCCTAAGGCCTCCTACTGCACTACACTAGTTCAGTATATTATTGATCTCCTACTGAGCTACACTAGTTCATTAGGCATCCTACTGCACTACACTAGTTCAGTATATTATTCATCTCCTACTGCGCTACACTAGTTCAGTATATTATTGATCTCCTACTGCGCTACACTAGTTCAGTATATTATTGACCTACTATTGCGCTACACTAGTTCAGTATATTATTGGCCTACTATTGCGCTACACTAGTTCTTTAGGCCTCCTACTGCGCTACACTAGTTCAGTATATTATTGATTTCCTACTGAGCTACCCTAGTTCATTAGGCCTTCCACTGCGCTACGCTAGTTCAGTATATTATTGATCTCCTACTGAGCTACCCTAGTTCAGTATATTATTGATCTCCTACTGCACTACACTAGTACAGTACATTATTGATATCCTACTGCGCTACACTAGGTCAGTATATTATTGACATCCTACTGCGCTACACTAGTTCAGTATATTATTGACATCCTACTGTGCTACACTAGTTCAGTATATTATTGACATCCTACAGCACTACACCAGTTCAATATATATTATTGACTTGCTACTGTGCTACACTCGTTCAGTATATTATTGATTTCCTAATGTGCTACACTAGTTCAGTAAATTATTGATCTCCTACTGCAATACACTAGTTCAGCATATTACTGAACTCTTACTGCACTACACTAGTTCAGTATATTATTCATCTCCTACTGCGCTACACTAGTTCAGTATATTATTAACCTACTATTGCGCTACACTAGTTCATTAGGCATCCTACTGCGCTACACTAGTTCAGGATATTATTGATCAACTACTGTGCTACACTAGTTCAGTATATTATTGACATCCTACTTCGCTACACTAGTTCAGCATATTATTGATCTCCTACTTCGCTACACTAGTTCAGTATATTATTGATCTCCTACTGTGCTACACTCGTTCAGTATATTATTGATTTCCTAATGTGCTACACTAGTTCAGTAAATTATTGATATCCTACTGCAATACACTAGTTCAGCATATTACTGAACTCTTACTGCACTACACTAGTTCAGTATATTATTCATATCCTACTGCGCTACACTAGTTCAGCATATTATTGATCTCCTACTGCGCTACACTAGTTCAGTATATTATTGAACTACTGCATTAAACTAGTTCAGTATATTATTGATCTCCTAATGCGCTACACTAGTTCAGTATATTATTGATCTCCTACTGTGCTACACTAGTTCAGTATATTATTGATCTCCTACTGCGCTACACTAGTTAAGTACATCACTGATCTCCAACTGCGCTACACTAGTTCAGTATATTATTGATCTCCTACTGCGCTACACTAATTCAGTATAATATTGAACTCCTACTGCGCTACACCAGTTCAGTATATTATTGATCTCCTACTGTGCTACACTCGTTCAGTATATTATTGATTTCCTAACGTGCTACACTAGTTCAGTAAATTATTGATCTCCTACTGCAATACACTAGTTCAGCATATTACTGAACTCCTACTGCACTACACTAGTTCAGTATATTATTGATCTCCTACTGCGCTACACTAGTTCAGGATATTATTGAACTACTGCACTAAACTAGTTCAGTATATTATTGATCTCCTAATGCGCTACACTAGTTCAGTATATTATTGATCTCCTCCTGCGCTACACTAGTATAGTACATTACTGATCTCCTACTGCGCTACACTAGTTTAGTATATTATTGATCTTCTACTGCGCTACACTAATTCAGTATAATATTGAACTCCTACTGCGCTACACTAGTTCAGTATATTATTGATGTCCTACTGCACTACACTAGTTCAGTATATTATTGATCTCCTACTGCGCTACACTAGGTCAGTATATTATTGATCTTCTACTGCACTACACTAGTTCAGAATATTATTGAGCTACTACTGCGCTTCGCTAGTTCAGTATATTATTGACCTACTGCGCTACACTAGTTCAGTATATTATTGATCTCCTACTGTGCTACACTCTTTCAGTATATTATTGATTTCCTACTGTGCTACACTAGTTCAGTATATTATTGATCTCCTACTGTGCTACACTAGTTCAGTAAATTATTGATCTCCTACTGCAATACACTAGTTCAGCATATTATTGAATCCCTACTGCACTACACTAGTTCAGTATATTATTGATCTCCTACTGTGCTACACTAGTTCAGTAAATTATTGATCTCCTACTGCAATACACTAGTTCAGCATATTATTGAATCCCTACTGCGCTACACTAGTTCAGTATATTATTGATCTCCTACTGCGCTACACTAGTTCAATATATTATTTAACTACTGCACTAAACTAGTTCAGTATATTATTGATCTCCTACTGAGCTACCCTAGTTCATTAGGCCTTCCACTGCGCTACGCTAGTTCAGTATATTATTGATCTCCTACTGAGCTACACTAGTTCAGTATATTATTGATCTCCTACTGCACTACACTAGTACAGTACATTATTGATCTCCTACTGCACTACACTAGTTCAAAATATTATTGAGCTCCGACTGCGCAACGATAGTTCAGTATATTATTGACCTACTGCGCTACACTAGTTCAGTATATTATTGATCTCCTACTGTGCTACACTCTTTCAGTATATTATTGATTTCCTATTGTGCTACACTAGTTCAGTATATTATTGATCTCCTACTGTGCTACACTAGTTCAGTAAATTATTGATCTCCTACTGCAATACACTAGTTCAGCATGTTATTGAATTCTTACTGCACTACACTAGTTCAGTATATTATTGATCTCCTACTGCGCTACACTAGTTCAATATATTATTTAACTACTGCACTAAACTAGTTCAGTATATTATTGATCTCCTACTGCGCTACACTAGTTCAGTATATTATTGATCTCCTATTGCGCTACCCTAGTTTAGTATATTTTTGACCTCCTACTGCGCTACAATAGTTCAGTATATTATTGATCTCCTACTGAGCTACACTAGTTCAGTATATTATTGATCTCCTACTGCACTACACTAGTTCAGTATATTATTGACCTACTATTGCGCTACACTAGTTCAGTATATTATTGGCCTACTATTGCGCTACACTAGTTCTTTAGGCCTTCTACTGCGCTACACTAGTTCAGTATATTATTGATCTCCTACTGAGCTACCCTAGTTCATTAGGCCTTCCACTGCGCTACGCTAGTTCAGTATATTATTGATCTCCTACTGAGCTACCCTAGTTCAGTATATTATTGATCTCCTACTAAGCTACACTAGTTAAGTACATTACTGATCTCCTACTGCGCTACACTAGTTCAGTATATTATTGATCTCCTACTGCACTACACTAGTTCAGCATATTATTAACCTACTATTGCGCAACACTAGTTCATTAGGCATCCTACTGCGCTACACTAGTTCAGTATATTATTGATCTCCTACTGCACTACACTAGTTCAGTACATTATTGACCTACTGCGCTACACTAGTTCAGCATATTATTGATCTCCTACTGCGCTACACTAGTTCAGTATATTATTGACCTACTGCACTACACTAGTTCAGTATATTATTGACATCTTACTGCACTACACTAGTTCAGTATATTATTGACCTACTGCACTACACTAGTTCAGTATATTATTGACATCTTACTGCACTACACTAGTTCAGTATATTATTGACATCCTACTGCACTACACTAGTTCAATATACTATTGACATGCTACTGCACTACACTAGTTCAGTATATTATTGACATCCTACTGCACTACACTAGTTCAATATATTATTGACTTGGTACTGCACTACATTTGTTCAGTATATTATTGACCTACTATTGCGCTACACTAGTTCATTAGGCATCCTACTGCGCTACACTAGTTCAGTATATTATTGATCTCCTACTGCACTACACTAGTTCAATATATTATTGACCTTCTACTGCGCTACACTAGTTCATTTGTAGTATATTGTTGACATACTACTGCGCTACACTAGTTCAATATATTACAGACCTCCTACTGCGCTACACTAGTTCATTAGCTGGAGTGTGTCATGGTTTAATTAAGACTAAGTAGCCTATCTATTGCCACCCACCCACGACTATGACTGGATATGACTGACAGACATTTAGTAGTGGGAAGAATACACTGGACCTGTCTGAGCCCATTACAATATCATAGCTACAATCAGGCTACAACAATACTCTAGCCCTGAAATAAGCTAAAGCTAGCTACAGGTAACTTATCCCCATCAAAACTATAGCCCTGAAATAAGCTAAAGCTAGCTACAGGTAACTTATCCCCATCAATACTGAGGCCCTGAAATAAGCTAAAGCTAGCTACAGGTAACGTATCCCCATCAATACTCTAGCCCTGAAATAAGCTAAAGCTAGCTACCGGTAACTTATCCCCATCAATACTGAGGCCCTGAAATAAGCTAAAGCTAGCTACAGGTAACTTATCCCCATCAATACTCTAGCCCTGAAATAAGCTAAAGCTAGCTACAGGTAACGTATCCCCATGTACTGCTAGATGACTATCTTCCTACAGCTGCAGTTAAGCTACTATATGACTGCATCCCAAAGGGCACCCTATTCCCTACTTAGTACACTACTTTTACAGGCTCTGGACAAAAGTATTGCACTATATAGGGAAAAAGGTGCCAACAGCCTTGTGGAGGGTTGGTCGGTATCCAGATTTTCATATCGTCGTACTGTCCTTCTCTCTTCCCAGAATTTACAGTATTACTGGCTTGGTACACAAGGGGGCAACCCAAAAAAACTATTACCAGAATGCTAACAAAATTACCATAAGTAATAGTAAATTTTCATGGAGGTTGCTAGCTAAATATGCTAACGAGCGCAAACAAAAATAAACAAATTGCAAAGACAGGCAATCCAGCTCATGTAATTTTGGAACATCTACAAGCAAATATGAACGAGAGACATTGTGCAAATTAAAAAGGTTTTGACACATTCTTGTCTGAAGGAAGAATAGTACTGTGTACACACTGTGTCTGTGTGGAGTCTGGAGTCGCTAGGGCAACAGGCTTGCCTGCTCTGCTTGGAGAAGAGGGGGGAGGAGCAGACGGGCCCAGAATGGAGAGGAGAAGAAACGCAAGGAAATCAAACTGCAGTGGCAGCTGTACAGATAACTCGTCCAAAGGGATTTGACTTCTCAAACACGGTAGAAAGCTACCACAATATAATGCCCCTTCGCAT
This sequence comes from Brachymystax lenok tsinlingensis, assembly GCA_030435695.1. Classification (NCBI taxonomy): domain Eukaryota; kingdom Metazoa; phylum Chordata; class Actinopteri; order Salmoniformes; family Salmonidae; genus Brachymystax; species Brachymystax lenok. The sequence goes on from CM059812.1 coordinate 16,163,396, forward strand.
TATTAATTCAGCCACTTAGATAACTAGCAAGTTAAACTTAGGAGTTGCGTTAACGCAGAATTCATACTTTTTCACGCAGGAAAAAAAGATAAAACACATAAGAAATATCTTGCTGTGTTAAAAAAAACTACTTGTGTGCACTACCAGTAACACTGGGTATCCCGGGATGAGTTTGCAGATGCATACATGCAATTAATGACAGGTGAATCGCTGAGTGGATGAGACGGTAACACTAGGGGTGTAACGGTACACGTATTTGCACCAAACCGTTCGGTATGGGGACCTCGGTTCGGTCCATACTGTGAAACCAAATGACTACATAAAAAAATATACAGTGCCTTCGGAAAGTATTCAGACCCCTTGACTTTTTGCACATTTTGTTAGGTTACGGACTTATTCAAAAATGCATTAAATAGTTTTTTTCCCTCATAAATCTACACACACTACCCCATTTTTTTGACATTTTTGCTAATTTATAAAAAATAAAAAAATACAGAAATATCACATTTACATAAGTATTCAGACCCTTTACTCAGTACTTTGTTGAAGCACCTTTGGCAGCAATTACAGCCTTGAGTCTTCTTGGGTATGACGCTACAAGCTTGGCACACCTGTATTTGTGGAGTATCTCCAATTCTTCTCAAGCTCTGTCAGGTTGGATGGGGAGCGTTGCTGCACAGCTTTTTTCAGATCTCTCCAGAGATGTTCGATCGGGTTCCAGTTCCTGCCGCTTAAAAACATCCCCACACCATGATGCTGCCACCACCATGTTTCACCGTAGGGATGGTGTCAGGTTTTCTCCAGACGTGACGCTTGGCATCCAGGCCATAGAGTTCAATCTTGGTTGCATCAGACCAGAGAATCTTGTTTCTCCTGGTCTGAGAGTCTTTAGTTGCCTTTTGGAAAACTCCAACCGGGCTGTGCCTTTTACTGAGCAGTGGCTTCTGTCTGGCCACTCTACCAGAAAGGCCTGATTGGTGGAGTGCTGAAAAGATGGTTGTCCTTCTGAAAGGTTCCCCATCTCCACAGAGGAACTCTTGACCTCTGTCAGAGTGACCATTGGATTCTTGGTCACCTCCCTGACCAAAGCTCTTCTCCCCGGATTGCTCAGTTTGGCTGTTAGTGGTGGCTGTTTAACAGTCTGATGGCCTTGAGATAGAAGCTGTTTTTCAGTCTCTCGATCCCAGCTTTGATGCACCTGTACTGACCTCGCCTTCTGGATGATGGCGGGGTGAACAGGCAGTGGCTCGGGGGGTTGTTGTCTTTGATGATCTTTTTGGCCTTCCTGTGACATCGGGTGGTATAGGTGTCCTGGAGGGCAGGTAGTTTACCCCCGGTGATGCGTTGTGCAGTCCTCACTACCCTCTGGAGAGCCTTACGGTTGTGGGCGGAGCAGCTGCCGTACCAGGCGGTGATACAGCCCGACAGGATGCTATCGATTGTGCATCTGTAGAAGTTTGTGAGTGTTTTTGGTGACAAGCCAAATTTCTTAAGCCTCCTGAGGTTGAAGAGGCGCTGTTGCGCCTTCTTCACCACGCTATCTGTATGGGTGGACCATTTCAGTTTGTCCGTGATGTGTACGCCGAGGAATTTAAAACTTTCCACCTTCTCCACTACTGTCCCGTCGATGTGAATAGGGGGGTGCTCCCTCTGCTGTTTCCTGAAGTCCACGATCATCTCCTTAGTTTTGTTGACGTTGAGTGGGAGGTTATTTTCCTGACACCACACTCCGAGGGCCCTCACCTCCTCCCTGTAGGCCGTCTCGTTGTTGTTGGTAATCAAGCCTACCACTGTAGAATCGTCAGCAAACTTGAAGATTGAGTTGGAGGCGTGCTTGGCCACGCAGTCATGGGTGAACAGGGAGTACAGGAGAGGGCTGAGAACGTACCCTTGTGGGGGCCCAGTGTTGAGGATCAGCGGGGTGGAGATGTTGTTTCCTACCATCACCACCTGGGGCCGGCCCGTCAGGAAGTCCAGGACCCAGTTGCACAGGGCTGGGTCGAGACCCAGGGTCTCGAGCTTAATGACGAGCTTGGAGGCTACTATGGTGTTAAATGCTGAGCTGTAGTCGATGAACAGCATTCTTACATAGGTATTCCTCTTGTCCAGATGGGTTAGGGCAGTATGCAGTGTGATTGCGATTGCGTTGTCTGTGGACCTATTGGGACGGTAAGCAAATTGGAGTGGGTCCAGGGTGTCTGGCAGGATGGAAGTTATATGATCCTTGACTAGTCTCTCAAAGCACTTCATGATGACGGAAGTGAGTGCTACGGGGCTATAGTCATTTAGCTCAGTTACCTTAGCTTTCTTGGGAACAGGAACAATGGTGGCCCTCTTGAAGCATGTGGGAACAGCAGACTGGGATAAGGATTGATTGAATATGTCTGTAAACACACCAGCCAGCTGGTCTGCGCATGCTCTGAGGACACGGCCAGGGATTCCATCTGGGCCGGCAGCCTTGCGAGGGTTAACACATTAAATGTTTTACTCACATTGGCTGTGGTGAAGGTGAGCCCGCAGGTTTTGGTAGCGGGCCGTGTCGGTGGCACTGTATTGTCCTCAAAGCGAGCAAAGAAGTTGTTTAGTTTGTCTGGGAGCAGGACATCGTGGTCCGTGACGGGGATGGTTTTCTTTTTGCAGTCCATAAATGACAGTAGACCATACCACATTCCTCTTGTGTCTGAGCTGTTGAATTGTGACTCTACTTTGTCTCTATATTGACGCTTAGCTTGTTTGATTGCCTTGCGGAGGGAATAGCTACACTGTTTGTATTCAGTCATGTTTCCGGTCGCCTTACCCTGGTTAAAAGCAGTGGTTCGCGCTTTCAGTTTTGTGCGAATGTTGGGGAAGGTTTTAATAGTTGCTATGGGTACAACATCACCGATGCACTTGCTAATAAACTCGCTCACCGAATCAGCGTATACATCAATGTTGTTGTCTGATGCTATCCGGAACATATCCCAGTCCACGTGCTCGAAGCAATATTGAAGAGTGGAATCCGATTGGTCGGACCAGCGTTGAACAGACCTGAGAACAGGTGTTTCCTGTTTTAGTTTCTGTTTGTAGGCTGGGAGCAACAAAATGGAGTCATGGTCAGACTTGCCGAAAGGAGGGCGGAGAATAGCCTTATATGCATCACGGAAGTTAGAATAACAATGATCAAGGATTTTGCCAACCCGGGTCGCACATTTGATATGCTGATAAAATTTAGGGAGCCTTGTTTTCAGATTAGCCTTGTTAAAATCCCCAGCTACAATAAATGCAGCCTCAGGATATGTGGTTTCCAGTTTACATAGAGTCCAATGGATTTCTTTCAGTGCTGTCGATGTGTCAGCTTGAGGGGGGATATACACGGATGTGATTATAATTGAGGAGAATTCTCTTGGTAGATAATGCGGTCGGCATTTGATTGTAAGGAATTCTATGTCAGGTGAACAAAAGGACTTGAGTTCCTGTATGTTGTTATGATCACACCGCGACTCGTTAATCATAAGACACACATCCCCGCCCTTCTTCTTACCAGATAGATGTTTGTTTCTGTCGGCGCGATGCGTGGAGAAACCATGTGGCTGTACCGACTCAGATAACGTGTCCTGAGTGAGCCATGTTTCTGTGAAGCAAAGAACGTTGCAGTCGCCCGATGTCTCTCTGGAAGGCAACTCTTGCTCGTATTTCGTCTACCTTGTTGTCCAGAGACTGGACATTGGCAAGTAGAATACTTGCCAAGAGAGGTGCGCGATGTGCCATCTACGTAGCCTGACCAGAAGACCGCCGCGTCTCCCCCTTCTCCTGCGCCGCCGTTGTTTTGAGTCGCCGGCTGGGATCCAGTCTATTGTCCTAGTTGGTGGACCAAACAGAGGATCCGCTTCGGGAAAGTCGTATTCCTGGTCGTAATGTTGGTAAGTTGACGTTGCTCTTATATCCAATAGTTACTCCCGTCTGTATGTAATAAAACATAAGATTTCCTGGGGTATGTAAGAAATAATACATTAAAAAAATAAAAATACTGCATAGCTTCCTAAGAACGTGAAGTGAGGCGGCAGGTAGCCTAGTGGTTAGAGCTTTGGACTTGTAACCGGAGGGTTGCAAGTTTGAATCCCCGAGCTGGCAAGGTAAAAAAAATCTGTCGTTCTGCCCCTGAACAAGGCAGTTAACCCACTGTTCCCGGGCGCCAAGACGTGGATGTCGATTAAGGCAGCCCCCCGCACCTCTCTGATTCAGAGGGGTTGGGTTAAATGCGGAAGACACATTTCGGTTGAAGGCATTTGGTTGTACAACTGACTAATAATGGTGACTTTGATCTCTGTCGGTGTGCCGGAAACACAATATAAAATGAAAACACTAGTGGCCTGTAGGCAATGTCTATGCTGCGTTGTACGTTTCTTGAGTAAATCGGAGCTGAAAAAAAACATTTTAGGCTATTCCGTTAAAACAACTGGAGCCTATGCGCACACATTGTAATCAAAATTTGAATCTTAATTGCCGCATTTCAAACTGTCCTTTTGTGAGGCGCAGTCAGGAGCTAGTTCTGCACAATGGCAAGTGGTGGGGTCGATAAACCAGAAATGGAGGATCCTCCGTCATCAATCTCCAGTTTGGGAACATTTTGGTTTCCCAGTAGATTACAACGACGAGGGGCAGAGAGAGGATGTCGCCACACACCTCAAACATGCTGATACATTTACGCCGACATCACCCCAGTATTCCTACCACTGGAGCGGAAACGCATTCTGCATTCAAGCAGACCTTGGCAGCTGATTCTGACCGGGCCAACGAAACGACAAGAGCGATAGGTATGCTTATAGTGGTGGATATGCGCCCATTCTCCTGGTGGAGAAGAATAGGGGGTTTCAGCACCTTGTGAAGGTGCCTTGAGCCACTTTATGAATTTGCCCTCATTTCAGCAAATAGATAGTAACCGCTCTATATAAGCAAGCTTAAGCTGAATTGGCCAATGCACCCTGGGTTGTGCTTACTAAAGATGGATTGACTTCCAGGGCTACAGAGAGCTACGTAACAGTGACAGCCCATCACATTACCCCAGAGTGAGAAATTAGAAGACTGGTGCTACAGACATGCCCCCTTTATGAGAGTCACTCAAGTGCGCATATATTTCTCTTTGTAAAAAAACATATAGCATAGACCTATACAATGTCTGAGCCATGTTCACATATTGATTTCATATTGCACTTTATTTTAGTGGTGTTGTTGATGAGTAATTGTGTGTTTCATTGAAGAAAACAGAAAGTGTTGTTATTCCTGATGGTGCTCTCATCAGGTAATATATCGCTCATGATCATATATAGAATCAGGAATACCAACACTTTGTATTTTCTTAAACAAAAACTAACTACAGTAACTGTTGGCTTTTAATTTTTCTGCTGTACTGAAACCGAACCGTGACCCCAAAACCGCAATACGTACCGAACTGTGGGTTTGGTTAAACGTTACACTCCTAGGTAACACCCTGTCTGAGTGGCTGGAGAGAGAGAAAGGGAGAGAGAGGGATGGAGAGAGAGGGATGGAGAGAGTGATCAGGAGGTTCAACAAGGGGACACAGTGAAGTGACTCGGGTCGGGGTGAGGACAGAGAGAAGGTGACTGTGAGAGTGCGAGAGAGCGAGAGAGAGAGAGAGCGAGAGAGTGATCAGGAGGTTCAACAAGGGGACACAGTGAAGTGACTCGGGTCAGGGTGAGGACAGAGAGAAGGTGACAGTGAGAGAGAGATAGAGAGCGAGAGCGCGCGCGCGCGCGAGAGAGAGAGAGAGAGAGAGAGAGAGAGAGAGAGAGAGAGAGAGAGAGAGAGAGAGAGAGAGAGAGAGAGAGAGACAGAAAGTGGAGGGTAAATTGTTTTCAGCCAGGTAAAGACTATAGAAATAGGCAGATTGATTGCAGGAGAGATCAGACAACATTGATGTATACGCTGATTCGGTGAGCGAGTTTATTAGCAAGTGCATCGGTGATGTTGTACCCATAGCAACTATTAAAACCTTCCCCAACCAGAGAGAAGGCTGCCTCTTTTTCATAAAGAAACCGTTGTCCTGATCTCTCTCCCCTCACTCCTTCCAACCCTCTCTCTCTCTCCCTCCCTCCCTCCCTCCCTCTGTCCTGTCTTTAACTTCTTAGGGAGTGGTGGGGCGCTACCAGGTGAAATGCAAGGCGCCAAATTCAAAATCCAAGTTGAATTATTAAACATGCATCAATATACAAGTGTTTCATAGTCATCAAAAGCTCTGCTTCTTGGCAATATCACAGCGTTGTCAGATTTCAAAAAAGCTTTACGGCGAAAGCACCACATTTGATTGTTTGAGGGTAGCACCTAACATAATTTTTGCCATTACCATAATTTCATAAGCCTCCACGGTTCACAGAAAACACATTTCACAGCGAAAACAAATCAATTACCTGTTGAAGATCTTCTGCTGAGGGCTTCCCAAGTGTCCAACGAAGACAATCCATGGTTCTTTTGTTAGAAAAAGTAATGTATTATATCCATAAATCTCCGTTTGGTTGGCGCGTAGAATGAGAAAATTGAGCCTCCAATCGTCCATTGAAACGTGAAGAGAACTCGTTCAACTTATACCTATAAACTTGTCCAAGAACAATCAAACATCATTTTAAATGTATCCTTAGGAACACTTTTCTGTATAAATAGCATAATATTTCAACCAGAATATAAACTGGGCGATAAGAAAGGAAAAGTGAGTGAAAGACACTCACTGTGTGTGCCTGTCTGTAGCGCTATGCAATCTGGTTTCCGAGCTGGTCATGGGTGCACCTCAGCCACACTCAAGGTCCTAAACGATATCATAACCGCCATCGATAAGAGACAATACTGTGCAGCTGTATTCATCTACCTGGCCAAGGCTTTCGACTCTGTCAATCACCACATTCTTATCGGCAGACTCAACAGCCTTGGTTTCTCAAATGATTACAACTACTTCTCAGACAGAGTTCAGTGTGTCAAATCGGAGGGCCTGTTGTCCGGACCTCTGGCAGTCTCTATGGGTGTGCCACAGGGTTCAATCCTCGGGCCGACTCTTTTCTCTGAATACATCAATGATGTCGCTCTTGCTGCTGGTGATTCTCTGATCCACCTCTACGCAGACGACACCATTCTGTTTACTTCTGGCCGATCTTTGGACACTGTGTTAACTAACCTCCAGACGAGCTTCAATGCCATACAACTATCCTTCCGTGTCCTCCAACTGCTCTTAAATGCAAGTAAAACTAGATGCATACTCTTCAACCGATCGCTGCCCACACCTGCCCGCCTGTCCAGCATCACTACTCTGGACGGTTCTGACATAGAATATGTGGACAACTACAAATACCTTGGTGTCTGGCTAGACTCTTCTTCCAGACTCACATTAAGCATCTCCAATACAAAATTAAATCTAGAATCTGCTTCCTACTTCACAACAAAGCATCCTTCACTCATGCTGTCAAACATACCCTCGTAAAACTGACTATCCTACCGATCCTTGACTTCGGCGATGTCATTTACAAAATAGCCTCCAACACTCTACTCAGCAAATTGGATGCAGTCTATCACAGTGCCATCCATTTTGTCACCAAAGCCCCATATACTACCCACCACTGCGACCTGTATGCTCTCGTTGGCTGGCCCTCGCTTCATATTCGTCGCCAAACCCACTGGCTCCAGGTCATCTATACGTCTTTGCTAGGTAAAGCCCCGCCTTATCTCAGCTCACTGGTCACCATAGCAGCACCCACCCGTAGCATGCGCTCCAGCAGGTATATTACACTGGTCACCCCCAAAGCCAATTCCTCCTTCGGCCGCCTTTCCTTCCAGTTCTCTGCTGCCAATGACTGGAACGAACTGCAAAAATCACTCCCTCACTAGCTTTAAGCACCAGCTGTCAGAGCAGCTTACAGACCACTGCACCTGTACATAGCCCATCTGTAAATAGCCCATCCAACTACCTCATCCCCATACTGGTATTTATTTTTGCTCCTTTGCACCCCAGTATCTCTACTCGCACACTCATCTTCTGCACATCTGCAATAGGCCACTATGGCCTATTTATTGCCTTACCTCCCTTATCCTACCTCATTTGCACACACTGTATATAGACTTTTTATATTGTATTATTGACTGTATGTTTGTGTATTCCATGTGTAACTCTGTGTTGTTGTTTGTGTCGCACTGCTTTGCTTTATCTTGGCCAGGTCGCAGATGTACATGAGAAAGTGAAAAAAAGGTTACACACACACACAGACACACAGAGACACACACACCCTCTATGTGAGGTGACATTATAGCTGACAATAGAGCACCAGCTCCTTTTCAGATGAGACCTCAGACTAGAGAATCCATAAGGAATACCCTGCTGTAAAGCTGTAAAGACTGTTCCCCTACTGATGATGTACCCATCCGCAGGTCAAGCTGTACAGAACACACACACCTCTATGCCTGGAAAGAGATCCCTTGTCAGATAATACAAAAGGGAAGCGGAGGAAGCAGAGAACACCTCTACTGAAACTCTTACCTCTTTATTTTTATTTATTTACCTCTGTCTCCCCTCTCTTCTCTTCCCCTCCTCTCTCCCCCTCCTCTCTTCTCCTCCTCTCTTCTCCTCCCCTCCTCTCTTCCCCCCTCTCTTCTCCTCCCTTATTCTCCTCCCCCCTCTCTTCACTTCTCCTCCTCTCTTCTCCTGCCCTCCTCTTTTCTCCTGCCCTCATCTCTTCTCCTGCCCTCTCCCTCTCCCTTCACTTTTCTACCCTACTCAGGACTGAAGTGCCTGCCCTCTCCGTCTTATCAGCTCCTATCTGCAGCTCAAACATGCTCTGCCCACAATGCAACACCTGGGCACAAACACAGTAGCAGCCAAATATAAATGAGCAGCCTCGGTGTGTGTGTGTGTGTGTGTGTGTGTGTGTGTGTGTGTGTGTGTGTGTGTGTGTGTGTGTGTGTGTGTGTGTGTGTGTGTGTGTGTGTGTGTGTGTGTGTGTGTGTGTGCTAGCGCTAACTCATTTACTAACAAAACACTTGCTGACTATTATGAGTTTTTAAATGATGACCCTGTATAACCCTGTGCAAACCTGATAACCTGCATGGTCCATATTCATAAAGCCTCAGAGTGGAAGTGCTGATCTAGGATCAGGTCCTCACTGTCCATGTAATCTTTTTCAAATATGATTTAAAATGTAAAACCGATGGTGGATCAACAGTCCTGCTCTGAGACGCTTCATGAATATGGCCGTGATGTGCTTTAGGTATATCACCCCCCAACGGGATTAAAGCCAGTCTGCAATATTTCCTGCTGTTCAACGAGATGTATGTGTAGATTCAGTGAGCATACAGTCTACTACACACGTGTTGTCTGTAAATGTGTAATAACATGTTATATTCCTGAATGTTCTTGTTCGAAGTGAGAGGTAAAACAAATTTCCTAAGGAGATATAATAACCTAGAATAACCTTCTATTTTCCTTTAAAGTTATACTTACCAAGCAGCACTTTTAGAAAGTCTGGGATGTACATAACACGCTTCATTGTTACAATCAACTAAACAACATAGAATCAAAACACCCATTTATTATGAGTAATCAAGGTAGAACCAAAATAGACCCCTTTCGGTGTTTACAAACATTGTCGCACACGAGGGCGATGAACACAACTTGGTTGCAGAACACGGGTGAGTTCTCATAGACCGGAAGCAAAAAAAGCCTCTATTTACATGTCGCTTATGAGCGCCTTTCACACTACTATTGGATTATAATTGGATTGTAGGACTTGTATGAATGTCCTGCTTCATATGATGTTAGTGCCATCATCGCAAATCAACTGCATTATACTTAACAAAAAAAACGTCAACTTCACCCAGTAAAATGACTTAATTGGCTAGCTTTGCTCACCACCTACGTCGATGAGCGTTAGCATTCTAGCTAACAACTGCTACATCCAAAATAGGTATTTTGCAAAGATCACAACCAAATATCATCTTAGTGAACTTTCAAGCACTATTCAAAACAACATTAGAAGTAATAACTATGTAAATATCTCAATCATGTTGAAGAGGCGCAGATGGCGGTGGCCGGTCTTTCTGCATCCTGCCTGACGTCAGTGTGTGTGTACTAAAAAGGGGGACACAGAACAAAATAAATAAAAAAACGTACCCTTCAGTTTCTCCATCAGGCCCTGCGTCGCCCTCTCCAACACCCGCCCATCCTCCCGCTGGTACCGATCATCCAGAAACCCGGCGGTGGCTTCTGATAGGTGTACCTTCCCGGCGACGCCCAGTTGTTCCATGAGGTTGGCCAAGTTGACGTCGTTGGACCACACGTCGAACTTGAACCGCTTCATCCCCAGGATCCCACAGAGGACCGTGCCGGTGTGGACCCCCACCCTCATGTCCACCGTCTCACACGTCTCCTGGCAGAACTGCTCAATGGCCACGATCATACCTAGTTTCAGAGTAGAAGAAGAAGCAGAAGAAACAGAAGAAGACTTTGTTTAGCCATTTTCCCTGTAGTACACTGAAACTGCTTTGATCCCAATGACCTCTGAAACACAAACACACACACACAGGTCAGACAGAAAGTAGTGAGCACACATCCAGTAACTAGTAACAGGTGCAGGGTACAAAACGTCAACTGGCAAAAGAAAGATACTGTACCCACCCACACACTGCTGATTGCTCCCATAGTTTTATTGGAAAACCTTTTGACCCGAAGGTCAAGAAGACCAGTTTCAAAAGACCTTCAGATCGAAACTTTGCACAAAAATGACCACGACACGTGTCTCATTCCACTGAGTGGGAGTCGTTAGAAGCATATCTAAGGGGTCAAATTAGTTCATTCACAGCGTATGACAATAAACAGGGCACTAAATGCTTATCGGAGCTATCTCAACTCATTCTAGATGTGGACAGCAGATATGCCTCTTCTCCAACTCTTGAACTCTACATAGAGAGACTGCTACACCAATCAGAATTTGACAATCTTTCCACTAAACAAACGGAGCAGCTTCTGTTTAAGTCGAGGCAGACATTTTATGAACACGGAGAGAAAGCTGGCAAGTTGTTATCTCACCAGCTTCGACCTGAAATCTGTGTTGCAGCTGATTTAACTTCAATTTAAGCAATTCTTCTCTGCTCTTTACTCGTCAGAGGCTCTTCCTGACACATATCGTATGCATGCATTTCTAGACAATCTGGACATCCCATGTCTCAATTCAGATGAGCAAACTAACATGGACGCCTCAATAAGCGACGATGAAGCTCCTGGGCATGATGGCTTCCCTATTGAATTTTATAAAGCATTCTCCTCTAAACTATCCCCTATCCTCAGCTCAATGTACAATGAAATCCTTTCTAGTCAGAAACTGCCCCAGACACTTACCCAGGCAACTATTTCGGTTTTGCTTAAAAAGGACAAGAATCCCCTATACTGTGGCTCATACCACCCTATAAGCCTTGTGTGCTGCGATTATAAAATGATCACTAAGGTCCTCTCGCGCCGTTTAGAGACAGTGATGCCTAATATAATGAACTCTGACTAAACCGTATTTATCTCAGGTAGGCAATCTTTCTATAATATGCGGCGGCTATTTAATGTTCTTTATTCTGCCCACTCAACTCTACAGCCAGAGGTTGTCATCTCTCATGATGCTGAGAAGGCTTTCGACCGGGTTGAGTGGGAATATCTATTTACAGTACTAGAGAGATTTGGGTTTGGCCCGTCATTCCTTTCCTGGATTTAGATTGTGTACTCGTCCCCAGTGGCACCAACAATGTTACCTCCAGCAACTTCCCTCTCCACAGGGGGGCCAGGCAGGGTTGCTGTTTATCCCCTTTCCTATTTGATATGGCTATTGAGCCTCTTGCTATCGCCCTACGCGCAGAGGAGGGGATTAAGGGGCGACATAACTCACAAGGTGTCCTTACATACAGACTATCTTCTTTTATACATCTCTAACCCTGTGGAGTCTATACCCGATTGTGGATCAGCAGTCCTGCTCTGAGACGCTTCATGAATACGGCTTTTATGTGCTTTAGGTATATCATCACCGAATGGGATTAAAGCCACAGTCTGCAATATTTCCTGCTGTTCAATGTGATGTATGTGTAGATTCAGTGAGCATACAGTCTACTACACACGTGTTGTCTGCAAATGTGTAATAACATGTTATATTCCTGAATGTTCTTGTTCGAAGTGAAAGGTAAAACAAATTTCCTAGGAGATATAATAACCTAAAATAACCTTAATTATATTAGGCATCACTGTGGAGTCTATATCCTATCTCTTGGAAATGCTACAAGGTTTTGGGACATTCTCTAGTTATGAGTTAAACCTAACAAATGTGTGCTCCTCCCCATTAATCAGTTAGCAGAAGGTATTGGGTATGGTCTTTACTTATTTGGGTATGAAGGTCACCGCTCATTTAAGGCTCTGTTTAAACATGACTTCAAAACACTCCTGGAGCGCATTAAGCAGGATTTCATACGGTGGTCGTCTCTTCCCATTTCATTAGCAGGTCGCATTCATTCTGTTAAGATGACTGTACTACCTAGATGTTGGTACTTATTACAAATGATTCAATTATTTTTGCCAAAGTCGATATTCAAGCAACTGGACAGCTACATTTCCACTTCATTTGGAATAAGTCAAATCCACTAATGAGAAAGGTATATCTAGAGAGACCTAAGGCCGCAGATGGGCTGGGCCTTCCAATTTTGTACACTACTACTGGTCAGCAAATATATCTAAATGTGTTTATTGGGTTTCTACATTTGAAAACAAGGGTGGTCCAACTTGGGCCATCATGGAGTTACAGTCTAGGTCCCAATTCTGAAATCCCTTTAGCCTTAAACAAGCATGCTGATTCTCTCCATTAACACCTCTTCCCAGCGTCGCAGATTGACACGGCATTCCAGTTCTGGCATAGGAATGGTCTGGTGTTTTTTTTGTGGCCTATTTGTTGATAACACGTTTGTCTCATTAGATACTCGGAGGGTTGACCATAATCCCAACACCCACTTTAAGATATCTGCAAACTCTCAGCCTTGCCAAAAAACATTTCCCATCATTTCCACTGGAGCCCACTAAGTGTCCAGTCGAGAGGTGCTTAGATCTTAACCCGTATCTGAAGGGCACAATCTTCAGATTATACGACATAATACAGAACATTAATCCGCCTTCCTTGGCAAATACAAAATCTGCAAGGGAGCAAGACATGGGTGGTGAGCTGCCCGATGATATATGGCAACACAGTATTGAGCGTATCCACACCTCATCACTTTGAATAACGCATGGGCTCATTCAGTTCAAAGTTTTGCACCGTCTCCATTACTCAAATGACAGATATATACCCAAATGTTGACCCCAAGTGTTTGAGACGCCACCAGAGTCCAGCGACTGAGGGACACATGTTTTGGTCATGCCAATATTTGAGTGGCTTCTGGGACCACATTTTTTAAGCATTCTCACATATGTGTAATACAACCGATAGCCCCAACCCGTTCACTTCCATTTTTGGGGTACTTCCCCTAGACCAGATTGCTACCCCGCATCAGGCGAATGCGATAGCATTTGCCTCGCTGCTAGCTCGCTGTCTTGTTCTCTTTCACTGGAAGTCTGCAAAGTCGCCCTCCTTTATGCAGCGGGTTAAGGTGGTGTCATCTCTGCCTTTGGAGGTTAGGTACACTGTGCATGGGGCCTGACAAAAGTTTGACTTAACCTGGTCCCCATTAATACCTGGAGAGCCTGTCTTTTACTTAGTGCAACTTGCATATTTTGGTAAGCATTCATGTCTGTTCTAGTGGCCATATATTGTGCTGATAAGATCAAACTATAATTATGATACTGATTTTTTTCTCTCCATTCTTTTTGTTCCTATTACTGTTTATGTTTCTGCCCTATTTAATTTATGTTTCTATGGAGGGAGGTGTGGAGGGAGGGGTGCATGGGGGAATGAGGGGTTGGGGTTGTACTGTTTTTATGTTCTCATATCTGAAAACCTATAAATAAAGTACAAATATAAAATAAAATGACAGACATTGCACAATAAAGTTGCAGGAGCAATTAACAGAATGCTATCTACCCATCTTTATCCCATTGGATCATACCTAGTCCCATCTCGACACAGCAGTAAGCGTGGTCTGGGCGTGGCTCGGGACATCCCGCCACGCAGTAGTAACAGTCTCCCAGTGTACTGATCTTTTCACAGCGCGTCAGCTCACACAGTCGGTCAAAACGGCCAAAGAGGTCATTGAGGAGCCCCACCAAGGCGTGGGCGGACTTGTTGGCAGACATTTTGGTGAAGCCGACGATATCCGCAAAGAGGATAGAAACAGGCTCCATCCGCTTCATGTTGAATGGCCTGAAGATGATCTGATGATCAAATTAAATTAAACTTTATTTAAAGTTCTTTTAAAATTGTAACACACTTTGCAGTAAATCAATAAGCTTTGCTTGCTCTTCTGGGTCTAGGCCGGGTTACCGTAAATCACTTCGTGACAACTGCTGATGTAAAAAAGGCTTAATAAAATACATTTGATTGATTTGAACAATAAAATAAATAAAAGCAAACCACACATGAAGTAATAAAGGAGGAATGAAATAGCATACAAACAAACAATGACTAAAAGGCCAAGCTAAACGGGTGAGTTTTTACGCTTGATTTTAAAACGCCAATGGTGTTTTTAAAATCAACCACTGCTCCTCTTACCTGGCCTCTGGGGATCGAAGTCTTCTTCCTCTTATGATGACTTTGATGATGGGGATGGTTCTTAGGGCTCGCCGCGATCGACGAAGCCCCCCCAGGACCTCCGACCATGGACACGGCCGACGCCGAACAAGCCCCTGCAGAGTATCTCTTCCCTGCGTTCCCCTCCATCTCCTCATCCCCCTGCTTCATCAGTTCATCGGCGACCCTCCTCGGCATGACAGAGTGGATCATGCGTTCCTTCAACGCTTTCTCCACCTGTAACATATTCACAAAGACAGGAAACAACTGGTTTCCTTCTCCACCTGTAATGTATTCACAAAGACAGGAAACAACTGGTTTCCTTCTCCACCTGTAATGTATTCACAAAGACAGGTAACAACTGGTTTCCTTCTCCACCTGTAACGTATTCACAAAGACAGGTAACAACAGGTTTCCTTCTCCACCTGTAACGTATTCACAAAGACAGGTAACAACTGGTTTCGAGAACATCAAGAATGTAACCATTTGGGATCTATTTAATGGTATTTGATTGTTTGATGAGCATGATGATGAAATTAAATCATCTGGCTCTCAATGATTCAACGTGTCAATGTTTTGATTTTATCCGTCTCTAACATATAAATAATAATTACCTCCAGGTCCTTGCCGTGCATGATGGCCTGGCCCACCTTGAGGAAGGTGGAGCGGGATCGCACCTCGGACATGATGAAGAGGTGGATGCCGATGGCGTGGGCACACAGGTGGAGGAGGGCCTTAGCCGGGCCCAGCCAGCGGAGGGTGTCCCATTCCAAGCTAGAAGAACCAAGACCTCCTTGACTAGATTCAGGACCTAGGGACTCTTCAGCACCTCCAACACCAGCCTCGCCCCACCAATTCCCCCCATAATTTCCTCCACTGCCATCTCTCCCCTGGAGCAGGGGCAGCCATCCTAAGGCTTCAAATAGGACTGAATACAGAAGCCCCAGTAAAACTGAAGCGTATAGCCTCACATGGAGAACACTGTAGAGTAGTAGCAGGACCTCCATACACAGAGAGAAGGTGCCCACTGGGGAGATGCAGGGAGCCTGAGTAGGGCCCACTCCGCCTGGGATGTGAGGGAATGTCAGGTTGCCCTCCCTGGTTCTCTCCAGGTAGACGAAGCCTCCTGTCTGGATCTGAGGAGCCAGAGTGATGGCGAATGTGGCCACAATGAGGAGCAGCGAGGCCTGGTTGTACAGGTGAGTATAGGGCCTTGTCAAGGTAAAGAGGAAAAGGAGGAGGAGGAAAAGGAGGAAGGAGGCGGTCGGGGCGAGGAAGGTCGCCGGGTCACAGCGGTCGTGGTTGACCCCAAAATACACACCCCAAAGGAGCGAGGCGGAGGCCATGTATGACAGAACATAGCGGAAGCGGCGTTGAGTCTGCGGGAAGCACCTCTCACGGCACGCCTCTTCGAGTATTGGCGAATCAAACTTAGGGTCCCACCACTGGGCAGCAGACCTCTCAAACAACTGGGGCAGAGTCTTCTGCTGGCTGTGTAACTTATTCATAACAGCCCTCCGAACTCCCGACTCCCCTGAACTACAGCTGGAGGAGATGCTGTATTTGATGCAGGGTTTGGAGGGATCTCCTTTGGCGGTAGTGGTAGCCCCACCTACTCCACTCCCTCCTCCTCTGGTATTGCTGTCCCTTGTCGTTGGGGTTGGGGGAGAGTCATGATATTGTCGATGCTGTGGCGACGGCGCGTGCTGTGTGTGCTTAGTGTTGTCGATAATCCGCACAGTCACGGCGCCGTCACTGCTTGAGGCGCAGCTAACCTCGGTGGCATGTGGGAGAAGCTGATGCTGCCGGTGTTGCAGCGGCTGCAAGGCCATTATGGTGGCTGGAGGAGTGACGTGATGGGGGAAATACTAATATCTGATCAATGATGGCGGACGGTGCGCGGGCAATGAGGTAACAGTACTAAGTGAAACATCTGGCAGAGGGATACTAGACAGGAGAGAGAGCAAAAGTGAGAGAGAGGCAAGAATGGTGATTATTGTAATCACGACTTGATATATCGTGGGTACAGAAAATACGTATTTCTACTAGGCTACGCACGAATGTAGCCAACTATGCCTACTCACTCATATGAAAGGACCGTTCCAGGCTCTTGAGTAGTTCATTATCCCGACCTCTGTATTACGTCAGCACTCGCATTCCATTAATTCGTCGCTTGCCTTTGGAAGCCCTTGCTCTGCTCGCTCTCATCTGGCAGTTGAAATAATTGAAAGTCCTGTCATCTGCTCTTCTTTCCTCTTCCCTTCTTTAAACATCCTTCCCCAATATTACGTGTTTTTTTTTTTTTTATCACATAACGATTTTTATCGGGTTTAAAAAGCCAATCTGTGGTCAACTGTTCAAATATTCACTTTTTATTCCAGACCACGCGCAGTGTTTTGACAGTCGCCGGTGACAGCTCGAGCTTGGCTCCTACTCAGCCTCGCTCTCAAGAAGTCCTCGCGTGTCTTCACTGATGATCAAAATAATGTCCCCGTTGTATTATTACATTTTAATACACATAAAATCCGAAAAGAGAACATTATTTATATAATGTTTCCAAGTCCAAAACTACCCATAGTGTGTGTGTCTTGTTTGGGAGTTGTAGGCTATACACAGTAGATTGTTGTCCCACTCATTCCAATAACAAGCTACACATGGCTAGAAAATTGCACAAAGTTACAGCTTCGGTCCCTTCTTATCTTATCGGAGCACGCGCTCCAAAACATGTCCCTTTATAGTTCCTTTCCCTTGGAAAAAAACCAAACGTTATCCTCTTTCCGTTTTAGTTACATGAGTCAACAGTTGAAAAAAATAGGCTAACATTCATAGCATAAATTCGTATAGCATATCCTCCTTTCCATTTCTGACTATTTCAAAGCCCTGGTGTGGGCGAACACTTTCGTGTTATACTAGCCAAGCTGAAGAGTTATGCTTTGGCTGTCGGGTCGGTTGGTTCACGACCACCCAAAACCAGCAGCCAGGCAAGCAGCGTCCGTTTAGCGGTCTAGCTGTCCCCCATACCCAGTGTGTAGTTCTTCCACAGCCGGGCCTATTCCCAAGCTCCAGCACCGTCCTTTCCTGACCTCCCTCTACACCGGTAATATCCCCACTTCCAAGACGACAGGGGACTGTACATATACAGTAATTATGAGACCTTGAAGCGATTTAAAATCGCGAAATAAGTGCCCAAAATATGACAGCTGAGCTGATATAAGACAACTCCTTTTACTAGACTGGAGTCTTGAACAAACTTGTTGGTAAGAGTTGGCAAAACAGAAAGCTATGAGAAACACCCACCCTTGTATGATTAGTCTATTAAATATATAGACTGAAATACAAAACTGTCAAGTTATGTCTACTAAATATTCCTATCGAATATTCACATTTTCCATAGAATAGGCCTATCCAATGAACAGGACAGGCTTTTAAAAACAAAAACTGCAGTTTAAAATTGAAGCAAAAACGTCTCCAGAAACGTCACTGCTGTGCTCCCTTCTGTATCCAAAGCTTAGAAACTTTTTCCCAGTACGTGGTTCCTTCGTCATAGGCTACAGAAGTAGCCAGGACTGTAAACGCGTGGAGTAGAGAACTATGGAGTGCATGGAGACATTCTGTGAATTTCCTCCTCTTTGCTTTCCCCTAAGGAATACCGAATTCCCATGAGGAAGAAACAATATATCCTTGATCCTGCTTCCCTTTATTCAATTACCAACGAATAAGACATAGTTCGCGAAATGTGCTGTCTGTCTGTTCCATAAATTCCTCAAGTCTGGATAGCTCGAGAATAGGCTGTCTGCATGTATGTGCCCAGAAGAAGCATAGCCCCACAGAGAGTCCACTCCTTGTTGCGTCCTCTTCCGTTCGAAAGGTTCGGTGACGGTTAGGTTACCTCCCTATTGCCCGGGTCCGGGTAGTCTAAGTAGGCTAATAAAAACACGTTTTTATGTTTTTTTTCCTCCCGATTTATCCAGGGGAAGACAACACAGCTCCCGTCACTCCCACCATCTTCCTGTACCCAGACGGAAATTCTCCGCCAGCTGAGGCTGCGGTGCGGTGGAGAAGGGTGGGTGTCCAAAGCGGTGCGACACGGTGGCGTGAGCATCGAGCTTCAGCAGCTCCAGTCTGAAAATAAAGCAGAGGGGGTATGGTGGCTGATGATGGGCGCGCGCACGCAGAAATGTCTTGTGTGGCTATGGACGAGCACGTATTGAATGAGAGTGAGAGTATAACTATTTCAGATTGTAAAACATTTAAATAGGGTGACTTCAAGGCCAAAGTATTAGGTAAATTTGACGCATTTTACGCATAGGCCGTTTCCTTTCCAAATGACATCACACACCACATGACACAAACAGACCAACACGTTAGGTGTACACATACCAATCCATTTCAGTGTTTTTACATGATGTGCATTTTCATTGTTACACAGCTGTTACACAACTAGACCTATGCCCACACTAACAGGGTTGTGCCCATAATTCCAACAGTCAGTGATATTATTGATTGAAGGTGCATAAAAAAGGCCTACCCTAATCTAGTAGATAAGGTATGCACACCTATAATTTCCCTGAAGAGAACACTGATCTAGTTTCTATATTCACAGACAGATCTTTGTGTGACACGTCTACTTTGAAGGAGGAATAATACCTACTCTTTGAGTCCAATAAAAATGTCTGGCTTCTTCCGTTAGATGAAAGTTGCCAAACACACACACACATATACACACACACACCCACAGTCTTGCGCAGCTAACCTTTTGGGGACATACAATTCAGTCCCATTCAAATTCCTATTTTCCTTAACCCATACCCTAAACGTAACCCTAACCTTAACCCAAAAACCTAACTTTAATCCATAACCTGACCCTAGCTCCTAACCCTAACCCTAAAACTAACCCTTGCTCCTAACCTTAAACCTAACCCTAGTTCCTAACCCTAAAACTAACCCTAGCTCCTAACCCTAAACCTAACCCTAAAACTAACCCTAGCTCCTGACCCTAAACCTATTTCTAACCCTAACACTAATTCTAACCTTAACCCTAAGTAAAAAATTATAAAAAGTAACACAATAACATAACAATAACGAGGCTATATACAGGGGTTACTGGTACCGAGTCAGTGTGCGGGGGTACATGTTAGAGGTAATTTGTACATGTAGGTAGGAGTGAAGTGACTATGCATAGATAATAAACAGCGAGTAGCAGCAGTGTACAAAACAAATGGAGGGAGTCTATGGCTTGGGGGTGCCTATTCCTGTAGTCCACGATCATGTTCCCAGTTGGTCAAATGTTTGTTTGTTTACTATTGTTGTGGGGACTTCTGGTCCCCACAAGTATAGTTAAACACGTACACACACACACACACACACACACACACACACACCTGTAATAGATTTCCTGCAGGATTCCTGTAGGACCTTTTGTAAGGGTTGATTTCTTCAGTGGGGGTCACGCCCTAATCTATCATCCTTATAATATAGGTATTACAAAAACACACACCCACACAAATGGCCAACACACACAAGCTTGTTTCCTCAATGACTGAGTGAGCGTCTTGGTCTGTACTCAGATGGACTTATTTTTGGACAAGATGGACCTAAATTAAAAAAAATTGGACTGATGGACTCAAATTGACTTCGTATTAGACCAAATTGACTTCTTATTTGCTAAAAACAGATCTTTGGTAACTCAATTTATTGGGGATAGAGAGGATAACTTATTTTGAGTTCTCAAGCTTCTCACAACAGTTAGTGATAGTTTGTAGCAAGTAGGCCTATCAATATTTTTTTAATATCACCTTTATTTTGTAACTGTTCAAACAGAGTGGTTAGAGTTGCCATGGTGATAGATTTCTGTCCTTTTGTTTTCACACTTTTCCATAAGGAATAGGGTGCCATAAACCCTGGTAATCATTTCCATTGACTGCCATTGAGTTCAGACACCACCTGGTGGAATTCTGGTGCCACTGCAGTGTTTTAATGAAATAGATGACCATGGCCGAAATTACACCCCATTTTTCTTTTTGCTTTTAACCCTTCCCTTATGTCCCGGGTCAATTTGAGTTAGAAATCACTAAAATACTATTTTACGTAATGTTTCCATCATGACCCTTCATCTACTTTCCTAAGGTTGTGTCTCAAACGTGTAAAACACGTAACAGCAACAAAAACAATTTGACCCGGTGCCGGAATAGTGACATCCATGATGTTCTGGGTCAATTTGACCTGCAATTTTACCTTGACCTTGGGTCTATATAACTTTTTAACAGGTTGTCCTAGAAACAAGCTGAGGCGGAGCAACACTGATCTTAAGTCAATTTTAAGTACATTTGACTTTTGACCTTGACCTTTGTGCTAGAGACAAGTGGTATTTTGTGCAATAAAGATCTATCCATGACGATCATAAAGGATCTAGGTATGATTTCCTTGTGATGTCCAGAGGCCGAGGGATAGTGATCTGAAGTTTGGCAAAAGAAAATAGCTAAAAATGTAATAAATGTCATAATTCCATTGATTTACAACTTTGGTACAGTAATCAAACATTTGGCTCCCAATTTTGAACAGTTGGTCCATCAACTCATATGAAACATTGTCAGCTGCTGGAGAAAAACAATTTGTAAGGTTAAAATCATATATTTTTTGTAAGGTTAAACTCCTATTGATGATCTAAATGACTTACTGTACTTATTGTAACGGTGTAGGTTGAACCAAATGTAAGGATTAAATACCTAATATTATATTTCTGTGTCTCAGACAGATGTGGAGCCTTGCAGTGATGGGTGTGTGTGTGTGTGTGTGTGTGTGTGTGTGTGTGTGTGTGTGTGTGTGTGTGTGTGTGTAAAGATGGTTTAAAATCACTGTGTGTGTTTGGCCTGGCTAACACTCCTTCACAAAGTAAGAAGCGTATCAATTTTACATTATTGCTGGGGACAGGACGTTCCCTCCAGAATGTAGGCCCTACCCTTATTGGATCAAACATAAATTGGGTCTATTTTTTGTCTTACTTTCTCCCTCCTTTTTCTCTCTAAAGAATTGACACAAGAATCTCGGTCGTCAATGGGATCTGAAGCTACAAGGATAAAATACAACTTTAATGGCACTTTGACATGCAGCATATTGAGGCAAAGCTATAACAACAGGAAGAGAAGGCTACAGCCCATTTAACTGGCATCAATGTACAAATGCGTTCTTACACAGCAATGACATACTGCACTGACAATAAAGATAAGCTGTAGTTTAGAAATGACAATAAAATACAATACAATACAATAGAAGAATGCTGTAACTGACTGCTGGTAAGGAGCACAGAAATCCAGACCCTTTTGAAATTACAATAAAGACAATAGAATATTATGCTGTAACTGATCGCTGGTATTTTTCCTCCTTGTCTACGGATGAAGAAGAAGAGAAAAACTTGAATAAATAAAATAAACAAACTGGCAAACAAACAGAAATAAAACAAACTCTTGTTTATATTTCCCTGTTTTCGTTCATAGTTAAATAATAACACTTAGGAAGATAAGAGTCTCTGATTTAAATCGTTTAAAAACTTGTTTCCGTTTTTTTTACTCCAGTTGGATTACTTCTAATGGGCTTGTAAGGTTCACATTTGCTTCATGTGGCTTCAATCCCCCTTTTTCCCCAGCTGTACATATTTCCTCTCCTCCACCCATCCCCCACCCCACCCCTCTCTCCTCTCTTCCCCGTGTCCAGTCCAGACAAACTCAGAAGTGGAGTCACCCCAGTACAGCCTCTGGCTTCGGCCTCCCTCCTTTTTTTCTTCCTTCCTTTACTGTCCTCTTCTCTCCATCCATCCCTCTCTTCATCTCTCCTCCTCAATCCTTTCGCCAGCGGTTCTTGGGTTTTGCCTCAGGCAGTGGGGGTGGAGGGGCTGGGGCGGCCTTGGCTGGGGGTGGACTGTCTTTCTTGCCCAGGCTAATCAGTAGGGCAGGGAGCTCCACAGTGATAGCTTTCTCTCTATCTTGTCAATCAGACAGCCTGACGACCAGGAACAGAGGGAGGACAGCTGTTTAAAGCCTGATGGAGGGTTGATGCCAAAGAAGTCCTGGTAGGCCTCTTTGTCTGGCAGGTCAAACTTGCTCACCTGTAGAAATGGAGAACACACAAGTTCTATACATGTTAGACACACGTTATATACGTGTTAGTTATACACACACACACATTATAGACATGTTATATGCACATTACTCACACACATTTAATACACACATTATATACACATTACATACACATTATACACACCTTTTGCACACCTTAAACACACATTATGTATATATTTCATACACACACACACAATCCATGACACCCACACCCCCTCCCCCATCCCTACACACACTCTCTCACTTACATTGGTCTTGGCCAGGATGGACTTGAAGATGTAGAACTTGTCAGGGTCTGAGACGATGTCCCTGAACACCTCGTCGGGGTCGCTGAACCAGCCCAGCTTCTCGTGGTATGTGTGGAGGTAGCGATCTACCAACAGGGCGTGGATCCTGACCCGGATGGCGTGCTGGCGGATGAAGGCTATCTTGTTCTCCAGCTGGTTCTCAATCACCTGAAGATAGAAGAACAAGGAGATTATTGTCAATAGCAGAGGTGCATAAAGATGGCGTCCCCCATGCACTTATCACAACTTCCTCATTTTGCTAAGTTCGCCGAATTGTACATCGCTCTCCGTGACTCTTTTGTTTGCATGGTCATTCATTAGCACAGTATACATGGCTCCAACTTTAGCTTCAAGACGCCGGAACTTTGAAAAACCGAAAAAAGTAGATTTTGTTGATTTACTGGCACATTGAACCATATACGCGCCATAGTTTCAAAACTCAGTGGATAGTGCTAAACAATGTCACATCTGAATTCTGCCATCTTTATGCACGTTCGCCATTGTCACAGATTTTAGGTGCAGTAGTGATAGACTGCCCAAGTGCACAACGGCGGGAGATGGTAGCTTCTCGAGCAGCAAGGTCTCCTCCCGTATGAAAAGCCGTGGGCTGGTGCGTGTGTGTAATGTTTGTGTGTGTATTCTGTAATGTCTGTAGGTGGTTGAGCTTCACCTGGTTGAGGTCTTCGAGCAATGAGATCTCCTCCCGTATGAAGAGCTCTCGGCTGGTGTCGGCTGCGTATTCTGTGGGCCAGAAGGAGCTGACGTAGACCCGGGGAGGCTCTGTGGCGTTGATGAGAGGAGCCATGGACCAAAACAGGGCGCCGTAGACACGCATCAGGTCCTGGGAGGACAGGCTGTCTGCCTTGTTCAGGATGATGCGGATCTGGGACTCTCGGCCCTAGAATGAATGAATTCATGAATGGATCAATTAATGAATGAAGAAAACAGAGTTTAGAAAAGGTTATTAAAGTGTTATTAACGCTAGGCCAAGACTGACTGTATATTGGGAAATCTAAGGCACTTTTCTTTGCACCATAGACATAGAATTATTAGAATGAGAAAGGAATGTACTCTTTTGTAATTTCATGGAATGTTGAACTTACTACTTTTGCTACCTGCTTTACTCCTGTTGGTACACTCAATATGGCCGCCGGTCAACCCATCACATCCGTTCTAGTAATTCTATTTCTATGCTTTACACTTCTTTACCTTCATCTGTTTGAACAGCGTCGCCAGCTCCCCGCCCACGTCCAACTTGGTGGGGTCGAACATCAGGAAGATGAGGTCAGCACGGTCAATGAACCACTGACACACCTCGCTATAGGGGTAGCCTGGAGGGGGGAGGAAGATCGACCAATCAGAGGCTGTTTTACTCAAAGGTGTGGTAGTATACAGTGAGTTAAGTCTTTTCATCATTCCATTTTTGTGAATTTGTGTGTGTGTGTGTGTGTATGCATGAGTGTGACTGTTAATGAATCTCTGTCTGTTCTCCTCCCACCTCTCTCCTGCTGCTTGTGATTGTCACTTCACAGCATGTAACTAATATCTAAAGAGTGTATATGATCTAATACACATGGCTGCATATGAGAGGTTAGTGTGTGTGTGTGTTCTCCTCCCCACCTCTCTCCTGCTGCTTGCGGTTCTCAATAATCCCAGGTGTGTCCACCAGGGTGACTCTCTCCAGCAGTTTATGGGGCATCTCAATCCCCACCAGCCTCTCCAGGAACCCCTGGCCAAACTTCTCCAGAGGGGAGAAGGACCTGGAGCTGTCGGCTGCCATCACGATGCCCTCCACCGAGCGGAACTTGTCACCGTGCATCACCACTGTGTACTCAGATGTAGTGGGCTCAGCACCTGGGAGAGAGGGAGGGAGGAAGAGGGGGAGAGGTGGGAGGGAGATAAGAAGGGAGAAAGAGAGGAAGAGGGGGAGAGGTGGGAGGGCGGGAGATAAGGAGGAAGAGAGAGATTAATATGAGCAGCTATCCAAATAGTTAACTAAGAAAAGGAAGCAGTTGCTTTGAGGCATGTTTGTATTCCTGAGAGAAGTGGACTGGGAAGGGTGCAATAGATGACAGATCAGTAGTTGATAGACAAGATGTGGGATAGAGTGAATTATAAAGTGGAAATCCTGTGGTGTACACTGGTAAGGGGTGCCGTGAGGGCTTTAGAAATACATTTGATTGATTGACTGATTGTCAGAGTAGGGAGTTGGTCAGGAGTTGGTCTGGTGAAACTCCAGGCCCAAGCTATGCGACAGGCGCTCTTACCTGTGTAAAGTTGTTGTGGGGTACCGTGCACGCCCAGCAGGTAGTTGATCATGGAGGATTTACCTACAGACCAGGGTCCCAGGAACAGTACCATGGGCTTGGAGGTGATCTCTCCATCTAGAGGAAGGAGAGAGAGAAAGAGAGAGAGAGAGAGAGAGAGAGAGAGAGAGAGAGAGAGAGAGAGAGAGAGAGAGAGAGAGAGAGAGAGAGAGAGAGAGAGAGAGAGAGAGAGAGAGAGAGAGAAAAAAAGGGGGGTCACTTTTGTAGACTTTGTCAGTGGTACACTTTGTCCCACAAGGGAGCGTTCATTGCATACATCATGGTACTATGGATGGAGCCCTTCAAGCTCTAACAAGCCTGGGTTAAGTGAGGCCTGATCGCCCACACAAAGCTGTATTTATATGCTGAGGCATACAAAGTCACTTTCTGGAGAGCTCCTGTGTGCACTCAATTACTGGCAGGTGTATATGCAGTTAATTAGTTTATTTATGTTTCATTGATTTTCCAGTTTCTTCAGGCGAAGGCGCCAGAGAATTTAGACTAAGCTGGCACACAACTGTGTATAGTATTGCCCATTTGCCTGGGGAAACCCCATTACTAATGTCAATGTCTACAAGGACTGTTGGTAACTAGACTTATGACTGTCTGTTTTTTTGGGAGAAATGTATCATTTTGTTGTTCTTTGTGTAACAGGTTGGTAATGAACAGATGGCTAATAGCTAATGGCTAAAGGCTAATATGCTAATACTAATAAACAAATCTGAACAATGCTAACCAAGCTAAAGGCTAATACGCTAAGACAACAGGTCAGTATAAAACAGATTGAAAATGCTAATAGCTAATGGCTCAAGGCTAATGCTAAGTGGTTGGACAGGCTACCTGTGACCTCGTGAGCTCTGAGCTCGTTGTACTTGTAGGCCGTCTCCATGGGCTTGATGGCTGAGTGGTAGATGTGCTGCAGCTTCTTCATAGCAGCTGGAGAGGAGGAGAGGAGAGAGGGATGAGGAAAGAATGAGGGGGCGAGGGGAGTAGAGGAAAAGTGGAGAGAAGGATGAGGAGAGAATGAAGGGGGAGAGAGGAGGAGGAGAGGAGGGAGGGAGATAGAGGAAGAGAAGAGGGTTGAGGGGGAGAGGAGGAGAGGAGAGAATGAGGGGGGAGAGAGGAGGAGAGTATTAGTGGGAGAGAGGAGGAGAGGACAGGATGAAGGGGGAGAGAGGAGGAGAGGATGAGGAAGAGAGGATAGGATGGGGGGGAGAAGAGAAGAGGAGAGAGGGAGATAGAAGAGAAGAGAGGGATGAATAGAGGATGATAGAGAGAGGTGGAGAGAGGCAGAAGTAGCAGATGAAGAGAGCAGATTTTTTTTAAAAGAGACAATATATTTTGCATGGTCATAGTAGTCATTCTATTATAATGGAAAGCACCGTGAATGAACTAACCTGACTCATGGTCATGGTAGTCATGGTAATATAATGGAAGGCACCATGAATGAACTAACCTGACTCATGGTCATGGTAGTCATGGTAATATAATGGAAGGCACACACATGCACACACACACACACAGCCACACATGCACACACACTACCATCCAGTCCACACTTTGAAACAATTTCCACAGCAGAAAAGACCCAATAGATTTCTCAATCCCTGCTGTTATAAACACATGACCACACGACCGGAGAGTTTTTCCTGGTCAGGTCATGTGGTCCCCAAAGAAATCTGGGTATTTTTCACAATTCATCTTTTCTAGATTCCTTGCGTCCTCTCTTCGCCTCATTCTCAAAACACAATGGAGAAGAAGGTCCAAGGTCTCTCCCCTTGGACCTTCTCCAATACGAGTGAGGAGGTGGTGAGATCAAATGGAAGGATTCGAGGAATGATGAATTGAGAAAAACTCAGGGCGTTACTTGTAACTCTTGTTTGCTCCTTACCTGCGAACTCAGGCGAGGATTCGGCAGAAACCAATCGGAGCATCTCATCGATGTGGGAGTGGTCTCTGAGCTTTGCTGCCTCCTCCACCACTGCTGATTGGAGGAAAAGCCTGTCAGTCAACTCAACTATGAGGTCATCAGACCAAGGTTGAATCCAAACTTGACATATCCATATCCATGACTCAGAAAGTTGAATTTCCCCTGCATTATCATGATGATGTACATTGAGGATACAAAACACTAATATTAAGTTGCACCCCCCCAGCCCCCCTTTGCCCTCATCGAGCATGGACTCTATATGGTGTTGAAAGCGTTCCACAGGGATGCTGGCCCATGTTGGCGCCAACGCTTCCCACAGTTTTGTCAAGTTGGCTGGATGTCCTTTGGATGATGGGCCAATCTTGATACACATGGGAAACTGTTGAGCGTGAAAAACCCAAAAGCGTTGCAGTTCTTGACTCAAACCGGTGCGCCTGACACCTACTACCAAAACCCATTCAAAGGCACTTAAATATTTTGTCGTACCCATAAACCATCTGAATGCCACACATACACAATCCATGTCTCAATTGTCTCAAGGCTTAAAAGTCCTCCTTTAACCTGTCTCCTCCCCTTCATTTACACAGATTGAAATGGATTTAAAAAGTGACATAAATGAGGGATCATAGCTTTCACCTGGTCAGTCTATGTAATGGAAAGAGCAGGTGTTCTTAATGTTTTGTATACTCAGTGTATGCTTGTAATATGCAGTACAGTGTGCATACATGCTTGTCTGTCGTGTAGAATAGGGGGCTCCTGTCAGCTCTATTCATTACATTTATATCTGCAACTTTTCAGGTAGCAAGATATCATGTTGAACAGTGATTGTCTATCATCTAGAACTGGGAATCGTGTGGGCTCTATTCATTACATTTCTACCTAAATGTTTCTGAACATTCAGAAAGAAATGTAACGTGAAGAACAGATTTAACTGTCTGCCATGTAGAACTGTAGAACATTTCTATCTGAACGTTTCACCTTTGATCTCCCCTGAACATGACACCAATTGACTTCCTGCCATGACAACAGAACACTGACTGACCAGAGCATCTGTTGTGTGGCTCTGTAGCCATCCGTCCATGATGTTATATCAGTGTCCATCTGCCCATCTATCTATCTTTTCCCTTCCTCCCTCTATGTCTGTCCTGTTTATTTCGGGCCCAGCTAGGGGTTATTCCTGATGCCACCTTTAGCCACACATATCAGGTTCTGGGGCATGGCACGGGCCAGGGAGGGAGGGAGAGAGAGAGAGAGAGAGAAAAAGGGGGAGATCCTATGTCTTTTAAAGCTGGTCTCAACACTACGGCCACCAAATGTCACAGAATGTCAGTCTCCTGATTACAGTAGCACTTGCTCATCGTGGCTTTGAATACACTTGCGTTGACACTGTAAAGTTGACATTGAAGAGCCATCATCATGGCTCTTAAGAGCCGACTGAAGTGTATTCAAAGCACTCTGAAGAAGAAAGCAGGGAGATATAAGAGGATTCTGTAACCCCATCACTACAGTATGTAACTTAAAAGTGCTCGCCAGAGGTACTTTTAGCATGAGCAATCACATTTAGTATAGAAACAATAAATATCGACACATTGACATAAACAAACAAGTTTGTTTCCAAATTGTTTGGACAATAACGTTTTTCTCGTTCAAATGATAAATTCTAATAATGCAGTACTCTATACCTTTTGCTGGTGCTTCTGCCTTTGCTGGTGCATCATCCACCGGCACATCCTCAACAGGCGCCTCCTCCTTAACAACAACAACAGGTGCCTCCTCTTCCACCACCGCTTCCTCCTCACAAACATGTACCTCCTCCAAAACAGCTGCCACCTCCTCCACC
Organism: Brachymystax lenok tsinlingensis; assembly: GCA_030435695.1. Classification (NCBI taxonomy): domain Eukaryota; kingdom Metazoa; phylum Chordata; class Actinopteri; order Salmoniformes; family Salmonidae; genus Brachymystax; species Brachymystax lenok. The sequence goes on from CM059812.1 coordinate 16,192,587, forward strand.
AGCTCCTCCTCCTTCACTGCCTCCACAACCACCTCACCTGCATCTACAGGTTCTGGAGCGGCTTCCGCAGGTTCCGGAGATGGTTCCGGAGCAGCTTCCTCTACAACAGGCTCTGGTTCTGGAGCCACCTCCTCGACCACCACCTCTGGCTCGGGTTCAACCACTTCAGGTTCCACCACAGGTTCAGCCACTAATACTACTTCTTCCTCTACTGCTTCCTCCACTGCTTCCTCTACTGCTTCCTCTACTGCTTCCTCCACTGCTTCCTCCACTGCTTCCTCTACTGCTTCCTCTACTGCCTCCTCTACTGCCTCCTCTACTGCTTCCTTTACTGCCTCCTCTACTGCTTCCTCTACTGCCTCCTCTACTGCCTCCTCCTCGGCAACCTCCTCAACAGCAGGTTCCTCTACTGCAGGTTCTTCTATTGTTTCCTCTACAACTACCCCCAATTCATCCTCCATGGCCACAGCTTCCTCAACTGCCTCAACCTCCTCTACAACCTCTTCTTCAGACGAGGGAGCTTCCTCCACTACTTCTTCAGACGAGGCAGCTTCCTCCAGTACTTCCTCCTCAGACGAGGCAGCTTCCTCCACTATCTCCTCTGATGCTTGGACCTCCTCTGAAGTCTCTGCAGCCTCCACAGATTCTTCCTCAGCTACCACCTCCTCAGATGCAGCCTCTTCCTCCTCGCTCGCTACCTCCTCCATGGGGACCTCCTCTGTGGAGGCTAGGGGCTCCTCTTCGGCCGGTGTAGCAAGGCTTCGTTGGGGGTTACAGGACTGACACACGGAGCCTGGGGCCGGGGTGTCGTTGGAGGAGCTTTTGCCTCCATGGTCGTCTGTGGAGTCACAGGAGAGGTCACAGGAGAGCGGCACGTGGAGATGCAGCTCATCGGGGCTGGAGGCCTCCACCACTAGGTCTGCAGAGAGAGAGAGAGAGAGGTGCGTCTGTTAATGATAAAGATGTCAGTATAAAGAGAGTGAAGGGTTTAGGTCTGGCAATCACGGAACGGCCATGTTAGAAAAGACAACAGCGATCAAGACATAGGTGGCGAGCTACCAGATGATATATAGCAACAAAGTATTGAGTTTAGGGTTTTGCACGTTCTCCATTACTCAAATGACAGATTGGCACAAATATACCCGAATGTTGACCCCAAGTGTTTGAGATGCCACCAGAGTCCAGCGACTGTGGGACACATGTTTTGGTCATGCCAGCTTTGAGGCCTCTGGGACCGCATTTTTTAGGCATTCTCACATATGTGTAATACAACTGTTAGACCCAACACGTTCACGGCCATTTTTGGGGTACTTCCCCTAGACCAGAATGCTACCACGCATCAGGCAAATGCGATAGCATTTGATCGCTGCTAGCTCGCTGTCTTGTTCTCTTTCACAGGAAGTCTGCAAAGTCACCCTCCTTTATGCAGTGGGTTAAGGAGGTGATGTCATCTCTGCCTCTGGAGAAGGATAGGTACACTGTCCATGGGTCCTGACAAAAGTTTGACTTAACCTTGTCCCCATTAATACAATACCTGGAGAGCCTGTCTTTTACTTAGTGTAACTTGCATAGTTTGGTAAGCAGTCATGTCTGTTCTAGTGGCCATTTGTGCTGATAAGAATTTTTATTGAACTTTTTTCCCCCATTGTTTTTGTTTCTATTACTGTTTGTTTCTGTTTGTTTCTTTCCTATTTAACTTACTTTTATAGATCCCTTGGTGGGTGGGTTGTTTGGAGGGAGGGAGGGAGGGAGGGAGGGAGGGAGGGAGGGAGGGAGGGAGAATGAGGGGTTGGGGTTGTATTGTTTTTGTTGTTATATCTGAAAATCTATAAATAAAGTTTTTTTTTAAAGAAATGGGAAAAAAAAGAAAAGACAACAGCCACTCTGTTATGGAGCATGGTTTGACTTCTATAACTTTCTAGAAGTTCCAGTTCAATTAATAAAATTGAAGAAATCTAACACTCCTGTATTGATTTGACACACAAGGAGCCGCATTAAAGGATTTATAATCATCGTGATGATGTGGCAAGTTACAATTTGCTTTTTGAATGTTGAATTTGAATTGAGATTTTGAAAACTTTATTGCTGAACTTCATCAACATTGGAATAATGAAGACAATACCCAAATATAGCTTTGTAGTGGATTACTCCTTTAATCTTCTTGTAAAGCACAGACGCATTGGCTCCAAACATCTTCATGGATCAACTTACATGTACAGACATACAGACATTACAGATAAACCCAATTGGTCTCTTTATCCAAAATAGCCCTTATTCATCACACTGGACACTTTCACAGCCGCTATGTGTCCAGAGCAGACTTGGTGTGTGACTGTGTGTCCAGAACAGACTTGGCGTGTGACAGTGTGTAAAGCCAAGAGCAGATTGAATACTCAACACCCCCTCATATTGCTACACTCAGATTTCAGCTCCTTGAATGGAGATCTTAGGCCTGCTTAGACCTAGGTAAAGACAGCCCTGTAGAGACAGACTCTGACAACCAACCATGTGTCAGGAAGTCATATTATTACCCTGTGTCAGGAAGTCATATTATTACCCTGTGTCAGGAAGTCATATTATTACCTTGTGTCTGGAAGTCATATTATTACCCTGTGTCAGGAAGTCATATTATTACCCTGTGTCAGGAAGTCATATTATTACCCTGTGTCAGGAAGTCATATTATTACCCTGTGTCTGGAAGTCATATTATTACCCTGTGTCTGGAAGTCATATTATTACCCTGTGTCAGGAAGTCATATTATTACCCTGTGTCAGGAAGTCATATTATTACCCTTTTTCAGGAAGTCATATTACTAAGTGTCAAAATGATGGGAACGCTGTTCCTACGCGTTCTCCCAATTTCACCCCTGTTTAAATAGCATAACCTGGAGTAGCTTAGACTGCATGTTTGTAGACGGTGAAATCTGAGCTAGCGACAGTAATGTGCATCTGTGAAAGTAGCCATGGATAGTAAGTAACCACTGACACAGAATAACTGGGAGACCCGAGTTATAACCCCAGGTCGTTGCACATACACATGACAGTGTGTACTCACTAGGAATGTAATATGGTGGGTTAAAATGCTGACAATGACCAGAGGGGGGTGATGAATGGGCATAGCTCTCACACATACACACACACACACACAATGTGATGACCGACCGATCATGAGAAGTAAATTGTTTACTTGTGAATCAAAGCCGGAATAGGAAGCCCATAGAGAACACAGAGAGTACAGAGAGTCCCATTTGTGTACCATGGACGGTCATGGACAGTCACACGGGTGCTAAGCTTTCCGCCCTGACCCATTTGATCAATGTGTGTGTTGAGTCAGATGCGACTTATCTTGAGTCTGAGGATCTTAGGTCAAAGGGCTTGTGGCGCATTTTTCACATCCACATTTAGCATTGACATTGGGCCGGTAGAAGACTCTAGCGTCATTCTTCCTGTCTGCAAGTCGAGGATTCTGCAGAAACCGTTAGATCAAATCCATCATGTGCGTTGGTATGTGTATACGTTAGCATACACAGTCACAAACCCCTATGCCACCATAGGTTAGCCTATGGCTTAGCGATTAGTCGTTAGCTGCTAGCATTGGTCAACAAGATGTGCCACCTCTTCTCAGAAGAATAGAGAATCACACAGCACAGCTGAGAATCACACCTAAACACCTGAGTCATCATCACCATACAACTACGTTAGCCTTTAGCTTAGCAATTAGCCGCTTGACGATAGCAATGGGCAATGAGACTGCATGTGCCGTGTTAGCCGTTTGCTAGCAATTAGCCTGTTGGCGCTAGCCGTGAGCAATGCAGCTCATCTCAGCCAACTCTTGTCAGCCATTGAAGGTGAGAATCACACTGCAGCTGTCCATGCCATGGATACAACCTGATTCATGCTGCTGCCTTGAAACATGAACCTGCAGACCATACACCAGAGGCCATACACCACCATACTTTGTCTCCCACTGTGCCCCACTACACATCCCACTACAGACCGTCCTAACAGGCCCGCTAAGACCTCACAGGTTGGTATTTAGCCAGTTGGGGACATGTGTGACGATGTATGTTCCTTTGTGGTCCTTTAGGTCCATTGCATCCCCACTTAACTGTTCAGGGAGTTTGTGTAACATGGAAGGAGTGTGCCTCTGTATGTTTTGCCATGGCAACTGTGAATAGTGATATTCTGTAGCTCTATAACTTCAAGCCCGGGTCTTCTAAAGGCCACAAGTCTGTATTAGCCCTGTGAGCTAAAGCCTAGGCATTAGCTAGGGGAGCTAACAAGACAGCCTAGGAACAGTGGGTTAACTGCCTGTTCAGGGGCAGAACGACAGATTTGTACCTTGTCAGCTCGGGGGAATTGAACTTGCAACCTTTCAGTTACTAGTCCAACGCTCTACCCACTAGGCTACCCTGTCGCCCTGGTTTCCAGTTGACCTGAACTCATCTAGGACAGAGGATACCCGTATTCTGAAGTTATGTTTTTTCAGTCTTTCTACTCGTGTAACTATTTGCGGAATGTGTTAGCCTCGTACGTCCAGGCTTTGCTCACGTGGCCTGTGACAGAGGCTAGGTATTCGTTACAAACCATCAGCACCACATCCTCAGCGTCAGTCAGATGGCATTACTTTAAAAACGGGGATGTAAAAAGCCACCGTCTGTGTACCAAATGGCACCCTATTACCTACATATGTGCCCTGGTCAAAAGTAGTGCACTAAATAGTGAATAGGATGCTCCGTCACACTCTGGCAAAGCCTGAAAGCACATGGACGTCCAGGGCTCTGATCACAGATCTCCCCGAACAAGGAGAGGGCATCACTGATCTATCTGATTGGTAAGCAGTGTCCTATTCGGCAAGAGCGTAGCGAAAGTAACATTAAAAAAAGCATCTGCTAAGTTACACATTTATTTATGAATGTATTTAGGCCCACTCCTACAGCATATTTGTCTTGCAGCACCAGTCTGCCACAGACAGGGGGCGGTAATGGGTTATAAAAAGAACCCGAGAGGTGTTTCTCTCTCACCCCTGGCATTCAATGTAGCCTTTGGCTCACTGACCCCTGGCCATAAACAGTCTCCCACCGACTTAAGTGTACCCTGGGTGTCCCTAATTAAATAAAACCAACAAGATGGGGCGTGTGTGTGTGAGAGAGAGAGAGAGAGAGAGAGAGAGAGAGAGAGAGAGAGAGAGAGAGAGAGAGAGAGAGAGAGAGAGAGAACAAGAGAGAACAAGAGAGAACAAGAGAGTACGAGAGAAAGAACAAAAAAGAGAGAGAGAACCAGAAAGGGAGAGGGAGAGAGAGAGAGAACGAGAGAGAGAACGAGAGAAAGAACGAGAAAGAGAGCATGTGTGTGCTGAAGGTGGGTGGATGGGTAAAGGGTGTGTGTGTGTGTGTGTGTGTGTGTGTGTGTGTGTGTGTGTGTGTGTGTGTGTGTGTGTGTGTGTGTGTGTGTGTGTGTGTGTGTGTGTGTGTGTGTGTGTGTGTGTGTGTGAGAGAGAGAGAGAGAGAGAGAGAGAGACAGGAACTTGGAAGGCAATGTGATTGGAAATACATAGGAGCCAAATGAAATGCTCACTGGCGGGTTGGATGGGATCCATAGACAGACATAGTGCGACAGCGTCGTCAGTCGTCTGCACAGTTACATGAACGTGTGTACAGACGGCAAGAATTTTAATGGTGTAACGTTGTCAGGTTACCAGCATGGTAACAGGGTCACTCAGGGTCACTCATTATGTTGACTTAATGTATATGTTGACTTAATGTATATTTTTGAACTACTTTGCCCTTTAAGGGCCACTATAATCATTTAATGACGATTCTGGGGTAAGAAATGGAGCTAAGCAATAGCAGTAGTCGAGTCTTAAATCGACCAGATTTCAAACACAATGAGTAAGTTATAGGAAATAAAAAGATTTTGACTTATATCGAAATGTGACATATCAGAAAAATAAAAATGTGTTTGTTGATAAAGGCATTCCACAGGATCGTATTTGGTAGTTAGTAGCAGCCAAGTAGCTTATTGAATTAGAGTTAACATAGTTAGGGAGACGGAGGGAGGGAAAGAGGGATGAAGGGAGGGAAAGAGGGATGGAGGGACGGGAGAATGAAGAATGATCGCTGGGGTTTTTCCCCTAAGCTTAGATAAAGATCACTATAAAAGTTTAACAGCAGTGAAAGAGAGAGAGGGAGAGAGAGAGAGAGAGAGAGAGAGAGAGAGAGAGAGAGAGAGAGAGAGAGAGAGAGAGAGAGAGAGAGAGAGAGAGAGAGAGAGAGAGAGAGAGAGAGAGAGAGAGAGAGCGAGAGAGAGAGAGAGAGAGAGAGAGAGAGAGAGAGAGAGAGAGAGAGAGAGAGAGAGAAAAAGGGGGCTTGTCAAGATTGTTCTAGCAATCAAACAAATACAGAACAAATAGGCTGTTGCATTGAAATGCTGTTATTACACAGTTATGTAACACCGGACAGTGAACCTGGTCCTGGTGGGTCTCCAGGCCCATGGCCCTGCCCTGGCAGTGTGAGTACCCAGGGAGAATACATCAAAGTGGGGATTGAGTGGGACAGGTGCCTGGGGCATTGTGCCTGGGTCCTACTGGTCTCAATCAGGGATGTGAATAGATCTACAATGACTCATATAGAATGGAAGGCAGGGAGGGATTATTCCACTGCTATATTCCGCAGGAGTGACGTTGTCCTTCCCTGGTGATTGTCACTGATTGTCACCGGCCTTGACGACAGCATTATTGCACATATGCACAGCAACGGGCAGGGTTTCACAAACTCGGTCCTGGGTGCCCCCTGGATGCACGGTTTGGTTTTTGCCCTAGCACTACACAGCTGATTCAAATAAACAACTCATCATCAAGCTTTGATTATTTGAATCAGCTGTGGAGTGCTAGGGTAAAAAACAAAACTTGCCCCCAAGATGGGCCCCAGGACTGAGTTTGGGAAACCCTGTTCTAGGGGGCTGTAGCTCTGTCACTATCATTATGGATTTCCATCGCGGCATCCATATAGGAACAGCCATTATCAGCCTGCACTGTCCAACAGACAGGCTGCTACTGAACACTGCTATAGTCTGTCCTATAGCATCCACTTTGTACCAGCGTGTGTGTGTGTGTGTCCTGTTATAGCACTGGGGGCTTTCCCTACACGTGGACTACTGTCTATCTACAGCTGCAGTTTATCTAGCTACGTAGACACAAATAGGTTTGCAGAACTACAGAGAAATGGCTTTTTATATTTAGAATATCAAATGCATGGACTACATTGTACATAGTCTTTGGCAAATCCCACGGAACCCTAATTGCAGACTGTGTGTGCGCGTGTGTGTGTGTGTGTGTGTGTGTGTGTGTGTGTGTGTGTGTGTGTGTGTGTGTGTGTGCGTGTGTGTGTGTGCCTGCGTACTGTGTATGTAGTAAGGGTGAAAACAGACCCACACTGGCAGTGGGTGTGCCTATAAGTCTCTGTGGTGTTTGTATGGTGTCTGGTTACAGCAGCACACTCACTACGGCTCCAGCCACCTGACTAACTACGGAGGCCTGGAAGGTACAGGGGTTAAGAGACAGCAAGGACAGGCAAGGGTAACCCCCCCACCTGGTGTCACTGCTCAGCAACACTGACATTTCCACCCACAGCCAACACACCCTTCTGATGTATTAGCATAGGTGTGGCACAGGAGGCTGCTGAGGGGAGGACGGCTCATAATGGAATGGCATCGAACACCTGGAAACCATGCGTTTGATTTATTTGATACCATTCCACTTATTCTGCTCCAGTCAATACCACGGGATGTGTGTGACAGAAGTACTGGACACATACTGTATTATATATCAGCATTATATGCACAAGCAGCATTCAACTTCTCACTTATCATTCATTCAGTCATTCATTCAGTCATTCAGTCATTCATTCATGCAGTCATTTATTCATTCAGTCATTTATTCATTCATTCATTCAGCACACACTGACAGAAATGTCATCCCCTGTCTCTTCCTCGCTCTTCCTCCACCCATAATGCATACATTACATACAGTGCCTTCAGAAGATATTCAGACCCCTTGACTTTTTCCACATTTTGTTAGGTTACAGCCTTGTTCTATAATTGATTAAATATATTTGTTTCTCATCAATCTACACACAATACCCCACAATGACAAAGCAAAAACAGGTTTTTAGACATTTTGATAATTAATTAAAATAAAAACCGGAAATATCACATTTACATAAGTATTCAGACCCTTTACTCAGTACTTTGTTGAAGCACCTTTGGCAGCGATTACAGCCTCGAGTCTTCTTGGGTATGACGCGATAAGCTTGGCACACCTGCTCTTCTCTGCATATCCTCTCAAGCTCTGTCAGGTTGGACGGGGAGCGTCGCTGCAAAGCTATTTTCAGGTCTCAACAGAGATGTTTTATCGGGTTCAAGTCCGGGCTCTGGCTGGGCCACTCAAGGACATTCAGAGACTTGTCCCGAAGCCAATCCTGCATTGTCTTGGCTGTGTGCTTAGGATCATTGTCCTGTTGGAAGGTGAACCCAGTCTGTGGTCCTGAGCGCTCTGGAGCAGGTTTTCATCAAGGATCTCTTTGTACTTTGCGCCATTCATCTTGCCTCGATCCTGACTAGTCTCCCAGTCTCTGCCAACGACAAACATCCCTACAGCATGATGCTGCCACCACCATGCTTCACCGTTGGTATGGTGCCAGGTTTCCTCCAGACGTGACTCTTGGCATTCAGGCCAAAGAGTTCAATCTTGGTTTCATCAGACCAGAGAATCTTGTTTCTAATAGTCTGAGAGTCTTTACGTGCCCTTTGGCAAACTCCAAGCGGGCTGTCATGTGCCTTTTACTGAGGAGTGGCTTCCGTCTGGCCACTACCATAAAGGCCTGATTAGTGGAGTGCTGAAAAGATGGTTGTCTTTCTGGAAGGTTCTTCCATCTCCACAGAGGAACTAGAGCCCTGTCAGAGTGACCATTAGGTTCTTGGTCACCTCCCTGACCAAGACCCTTCTCCCCCGATTGCACAGTTTACACTTATGTAAATAAGTTTTCTCTGTTTTTATTTGTAATAAATTTGCAAAAAATAATTTGGACCTGTTTTCACTTTGTCGTTATGGGGTATTGTGTGTAGATTGCTGAGGATTTTTTTTAAATGTACTGTATTCTATTTTAGAATTAGGCTGTAACGTAACAAAATTGGGAAAAAGTCAAGGGGTATGAATACTTTCCGACCTGCAGTCTCTATAACACCATGTCAGGACAAAGTTGTATTGCTCCATCCCCATGACCATGTTCTCATGATCAGCCTTTCAGACACTTTTAACACAAACCCTCATATATGGTCTGCACTGCAGCCATTGCTATTTTCATTCATGCAAATAATCTGACATTCATATGTGCCCCTCGCCCTCTTTCTGAGCAAAGGAACATGCCCATCTACAGTAATAAAAACTTAACGGACTCATTTGTTTTCTTCTTCTAATCTTAATGTATGTAATCTTACCTGCAGCGACCAGGACAAGCAGGGAGAGCAAGCAGGACACAGAGACCTGTAGAGGCTTCATTTTGGCTGCCAGGGGCCTTCCCCTTCTACCAGCAGTTATATATACCCCTCTGGGGAAAGGTCAAAGGGCGTGCCAAGGAAGGAGGGGCCTGGTAATGTCACAGGCAGCAACTACACCCACGTCAGCCATTCCGTGTCTAAGTAGAGTGGCCTGAGTGGGTGGCTAATGGGTAAAGTAATGTCACACAGCAGCAACTGCATCCACATTTTGGGTCAAAGCAGTTGCCCTGGTTCTATAAGGGGAAAGAACAGACGGGGAAAAGTGTCAGGAAGTTTCACTGTTCGAATTGGGAAACCCTCTTTTCACGGCACTTCGATACTGAAGTGACTTTTTCGTAGCAGGTTAGGAGAATTTACGCTGAAGGTTAGGAGAATTAAAGTAACAGGTTAGGAGACTGAGGTCAAGGTTAGGGAAAGGGTTAGAGAAAAGTGCCGTGAAAAGAGTGTATCCCGTTCATATTGGTCACTAGTCACCATAGGGACGATTTCCCGGACCCAGATTAAGAGCCTACTGCTGGTCTAAAAAGTGGACTCAACAAAGAATCTGAAAGTAATTTTTTGCTCCAGGAGTGGGGTTAATCTAGGTTCAGGAATTAAGGCTCAATAGGTCAGGATGAGACAGAGGCGGATACAGATTCTAAAACAAAGATACAAGCTTCTCCAGATAAAAAAACAAGTTATAGTATAGCAAAACATTTCCATTTGAGATTTGATTAGCTGTTCTTACAGAGGCATTACTGATGAGTCTGTGCACTTCTATTTTGTACAAAGTACAACAGACTGAACATAATTAAATTATATAAATAATGTATTTTGGGAAAGGAAAGGGGGATACGTAGTCAGTTGTACAACTGAAATGGGACATAACTTTTATGGGTCTATGGTTTAAACTAGCTGCTACCACCTCGTTAATCTAGCGGAGTTGTAACCCTAAACCTTTACAAGATTAAATAATACTAACACCGGGGTGCTGGGATGAAGAATAGGACTAAATCAAATCAAAGCAAACTTTAAATGCACTTTGAGTGAAGTTAGGGTTGACCCTATTCTTTGGCTTTGATTCTTGGTTGGGATGGAGACGGGAATCCAACATATAAATTATTAATTTGTAGACAAACTGGAATTTGTTGACAACCTAACACAATTCAATATCACTTTTGCAATACAGTAAATAGGCTATTAACTTGTCAACAATTTAACAGATGATATGTTGGATTCAGGTCTCCAAATCAACCAAACATTTTATTTAGATAATAGGATTAAGCCAGTGGTTCAGATGAAACTATCCAAGCATTAGATATTCTTTAAATCCCTGAGCTGGCAAGATGGAAAAATCGACCGTTGTGCCCTTGAGCAAGGCAGTTAACCCTGAACAAGAACTGCTCCCCAGGCACCGAAGACGTTGATTTTCCCCACCAATGGTTAAGGTTAGGATTGGGGGAGCCGACACTGATCCTAGAACTGTACCTAGGGGAAACTTCACCAAGCCCCCAAACGCTAGGGGATTCTAGAACGTTAGAGCCATTTAAACAGCACCACCTGGTGGACAAAGGTGGAAAATGTCAACTTAGAATAGGTGACGCTTTACTTTAATGAATTTACAGGTACTTAAATGCAGCCGTTTTTATATCAATATCAAATCATTTCTGGGTAACAATTAAGTACCTTACTGTCATTGTTTTTAATTCAAATGTTCAAAAATAAACAAAAATAGCTTTGCGGCGAAGAGCAATTTCTCAAGCAAGAATTTTGCTAGGACTGTCTGGGAGGGGACTTTTCAAAACAGATCTTACCCTTAAAGGGCATTATCATCATTTTCACAGTATTATTCCAACGTCAGTGTGGAAATATAGAGTACCAGTCAAAAGTTTGGACACACCTACTCATTCAAGTTTTTTTTTTTTTTTTTTACTATTTTCTACATTGTAGAATAATAGTGAAGACATCAAAACTATGAAATAACACATGGAATCATGTAGAAACCAAAAGTGTTAAATCAAAATATATTTTATATCTGAGATTCTTCAAAGTTACCACCCTTTGCCTTGATGACAGCCTTGTACACTCACGGCATTCTCTCAACCAGCTTCATGAGGTAGTCATCTGGAATGCATTTCTTAAAAGTTAATTTGCAGAATTTATTTCCTTCTTAATGCATTTGAGCCAATCAGTTGTGTTGTAACAAGGTAGGTGTTGTATAGAGAAGATAGCACTATTTGGTAAAAGACCAAGTCCATATTATGGCAAGAACAGCTCAAATAAGCTAAGAGAAACAGTCCATCATTACTTTAAGACAAGGTCAGTCAATCTGGAAAATGTCAAGAAAGTTTCTTCAAGTGCAGTCGCAAAAACCATCAAGCACTATGATGAAACTCACTCATGAGGACCGCCACAGTTACCTCTGCTGCAGAGGATAAGTTCATTACAGTTACCAGCCTCAGAAATTTCAGCCCAAACAAATGCTTCTGAGTTCAAGTACCAGACACATCTCAACATCAACTGTTCAGAGGAGACTGCGTGAATCAGGCCTTCGTGGTCAAACTGCTACAAAGAAACCCCTACTAAAGGACAACAATAAGAAGAGGAGACTTGCTTGGGCCAAGAAACACAAGCAATGGACATTAGACTGGTGGAAATCTGTCCTTTGGTCTGGTGAGTCCAAATTTGAGATTTTTGGTTCCAACCGCCGTGTCTTTGTGAGACACAGAGTAGGTGAACGGATGATCTCCGCATATGTGGTTCCCACCGTAAAGCATGGAGGTGTGATGGTGCTTTGCTGTGGACACAGTCTGATTTATTTAGAATTCAAGGCACACTTAACCAGCATGGCTACCACAGCATTATGCAGCGATACACCATCCCGTCTGGTTTGCGCTTAGTGGGGCTATCATTTGATTTTCAATAGGACAAAGACACAACACACCTCCAGGCAGTGTAAGGGTTATTTTACCAAGGAGAGTGATGGAGTGCTGCATCAGATGACCTGGCCTCCACAATCACCCAACCTTACCTCAATTGAGATGGGTTGGGATGAGTTGGACTGCAGAATGAAGGAAAAGAAGCCAACAAGTGCTCAGCATATGTGGGAACTCCTTCAAGACTTTTGGAAAAGAATTCCAGGTGAAGCTGGTTGAGAGAATGCCAAGAGTGTGCAAAGCTGTCATTAAGGCAAACGGTGGCTACTTTGAAGAATCTCAAATATATTTTGATTTAAAAAAAAAAAAATGGTTACTACATGATTCCATTGTTTTCCACAATGTAGAAAATAGTAAAAAATAAGGAAAAACCCTTGAATGAGTAGGTGTCCCAACTTTTGACTGGTAATGTATATAAAGTAAGGAATATCACATTATTTCACTGCACTGGGGCCTTTAAATACTTACAATTGTAAAAGGTTCAGGGTGGCAGCTTAACAAATGAAACAAATTCATCGTCATTCAAAAAAGGTCAAATAGAAATGTAAGCCATGTATGTATTAAAAAACAAAGTACAAATTTTATTGTATTTTTTCTTTACAAAGGCCTGTTTTTCCCAACAAGTTTATTTTCTTAAACAAAATATAACACCTTCTCATCGACCCGGACTGACAAAAAAAGAAATAAAAAAATATACAAATGTCTGTAATTAAAAAAATAGGACAAAAGGAGGGATGCAGAGAGATGAGAGAAATTAACATATTTGAAGAAAAGGAGAATAACACAGCTGTTCGGTTTTAAGTCACAGCGAAAAGAGCTGGATCAACATAGTAAAAATCTTCGTCGCCGTCCTTGATTCAGGCAGCACAGACCAGGAAGTGCTTCATATCAATCATCTCTAATTATTGATTATTAAGAGATTCTCTAACAACCAACAATCTCTCAAGACACCAGTGCTGAAATATGATGCACACATCTTCAGCATAAAACAATGGTAAAAAAAAAAATGAACAGAAGAAACAACCAAAAAGATACATATCTGATAAAGGACAATGAAGATACTGGTGGTGTCCCAAATTTAACCGTATTCCCTACCTTGTGCACTTTTTATACCAGGGCCCTGGTAAACAGTAGTTCACTATATAGGGTGCCATTAGGGACACAACACTGTCTCACATCAGTCAGTAAGTGTAGCTACTATACTAACCAGTTTTGAAGTTCACACAAAATTAACAATAGAGCATGGAGGGATGAAACAAGAAAAAAACTCAAAATAGTCAAAATAATTGGAATGTTTTACAGCATGATTTCAGATTCAGCATTCCTAGGAACAGGAGTTTTTCCCTGATCACGAGATCTGTACAGGAAAACTCCTGGCCCTAGTTGTAGCCTTAAACATGGTTCAGGAAAAACTCCTGACCCTTAGCATCATATCAACACATCATAGGAAGTGAGTGAGAAACTCCAGGCTTCCAGAGAAATAACAGGGATTCCAGTCCCGTTCCCAAAACAAACTGACAACATGGAGGGGTACGAGGGGCAAGGGACTGGGGAATATTTCTAGTTCAGTGCTTGTGTAGGAGTTGAGCGCTATCGTTGGGTTAGGATATGCCCCAAGGGGGGTTCAAAATCTAAGGGTCAAAGTTGGGGGTCTCAGAAGGCATACGATCCCTGTTAGCACCATCAGAGAAAAAGACTACATTCTTCAATGTATGTAGGTATGCATGTAGTTACATGTGTGTTATGACTGTAGACACTGGTTGACATAGACGGGTTGGCTGAGCATTTCATGGAAATGATGCACACGCATCGATGAGGCAGAAGGCCGTGTGGTGTTTTGATTCTGAACGATCAGATAGCTAGCAACAATGCCTAGAAGCTGCCTTGGGGGGGAATCGTAGGTGGCTCGTTTCAGCTCGTTACTGATACCATGTCTTGTTTTGAGGTGTTTTGACTATGGCTCAAATTCACAAGCTAGCTAACCAACAACTGTAACAATGTAATTGAGAGAAGTGTATTTGTGTTTTCAATAAACATTGAGACAAAATATAATTTACATGTCAACAATCTAAGCCAACCCTGTCATTTTTTGCCCCATTGTTACGCGCTCATTGGTTGTGTTGCTAGACGACCAGCCCATCTATACTGTATGCATGTTATGTTCTCTTGTTGGGAGGTGCATAGATTCATATTTGGTGAAGGGGTGATTTTTTAAACACTTGCCTAATATTCAACACTACCCCACCTATAAAACTAATTTACTGTAGCTTGGAATTGCATAAATACCTAAAAACATTTAGTGCATAGTCACTGAAATAAACAAAAATCAAAAAGAGACCTAATTGGAAACTATTTTTTTTTTTTTAAGAAAAGACGTTAGAGAATGGTCCACTGCTTGCTTCTATGTAATCCCAATAGAGCTAGTGACACAGCTTATTCTATAAGTTTCATTCATACATGTGATTGATGGGCTCCAGCTAAGTACCAGCTGTGTTGTATTCTGCCAGAGCCAACCTATCCCTGTCTATTGTCTTAAGGACTTTCCAGACAGGAAGCGATCGGGCGGAGCAAGGTTGCCAAAATAGAGCAGATACCAATTTTCTCCGCCTCGGCTGAGAAGCTGAAACGTGCACGAGCACCACCGATCGCTCCGCCTTAAAAGAATTCTGCTGCAGCTTTGTCTGGAAAGCCCTTCATGACAGACTGCCATATTGAGCCAACTTCTTCATCTGTGATTTAAAAGTAAACGATCTGAACAGAGCTTATCATACCTACTGGCTGACTCCATAGCCATTATAATGCCAAAGACAGGTTAAAAAAAACATTTATATCAAAAAGTAGTCAGGCGTCTGGAGGGAATCTTTGTGATCGTCTTCTACAGTGGGTGAGTATCGCTAACGTGTGTGTGTTCCATTTATTTGTCACTGGTTTATGATTGAATTTGGATTTTAGTTGAACAAATGTCATTGTTTCGCTCTACCAGTCAAGATGCTGTCTGAGTGGGTGTTTGTATCGGTGTGTGTGGCAGCGAACAGTTCATCAAGCAGTCCTCTCCCTTGCTGTCAAACTGTCTGGAGAGAACACGCTGTGTGTGTATATACACAGTATGTATTGGTTTGTGTGTATATATGTATCGGTGTGTGTGTGTATGGTAGCTAAAAGTTTATTGAGCAGCCTTGGCTCATGCTGTCTGAAACTGTATAGAGAACACGGTATGTGTGTGTATCTCTGTGTTAGTTCATGGAACAGTCCTCCTCTCCCTCGCTGTCGGAGGCCGTGTCAGAGCCGGCGGTATCCATGGCGACGTGGGCAGGGCTGACGATGACTGCTCGTCTCCTCTCCTCCTCAGCGCTGCCCCTCCTTTCCTGGGTACGTTCTATGTGCTGGATGGCCTGGAGGGCAGAGGTCATAGACAAATCTAAGGTCAAAGGCCATGTGATTCAGTGACGCTATACGTAATGGGGTTATTTATACACCTCACATTCAAACATATGCTCTTTGACAAACACTCACATTTACCATAGCACTACAGACATGAACGGAGAGCACAAGGACACACAGAACTTCACTATAGAAACCCTACAGAGCACAAGGACACACACTCTCCCTCACCTGAACGATGGTATCCAGGTTCTGTCGGGACGTTGACACTGTGCTGGTGTTGGAGGCGGGGCTCATGGTAACCACGGTGACGTGGTGGGGAGTCAGTGTGGGAGCGGGGGACGATGACCGTGGGGTGGTGGGTGGGGGCTGGGGACCGCACCTAAAGGAGGAGAAGAGACATGGTGAGAATAAGAAGAGTTTTAGAAAGGAGAAGAGAGAGAAGGTGAAAAATGAGGAGAAAGAGAGTACGAGGAGAGGAAGGAAAATAAAACATTCACATTCCTTCAATTCAAAAACTGTTTGTGTTTCCCCATTTGTGGATTGTGTGTCTCTCTCTCTCTCTCTCTCTCTGTATGTCTTCTTGAGTAGTTATAGACTGTCTGTGTGTGTCTGTGTCTCACCGGTGACCCGTATGTGACCACACCTGTAACCTGTGTGTCTCTGTACCTGTGGGCTGTGTGCTGTCTGTCTGTCCCTCTCTGCGCTGGTCTCTGCATGGAGCTGCTGTAGCCTCAGTAAGGTCTGGGTCTGGATGTGAGCCTGCTCCTCCTGGACCTGCTGGGTGATCACCTTCAGCCTCTCTGGATGCAGCACCATGTCCAGAGAACGCACCTGGATGGACAAAGACACGGGGGAGAAGGGTGATCAGTCTTTATGTCTATAGTACTCTTCACTCTACCTTCCCTCTTTTCATTCTCAGTCCCTCATTGTATCCTTCCCCATCCCTGGTTCACCCGCTCTCTCCCCAGTCTCTCCACCTCTTAATTCAACCTTCTCTCCATCCCTTCTTTTAACTCCCTCTCCCCACTCCTCTGTTCATCCCGCTGTCCCTAGCCAGTCTCTCCCACATCTCCCCGCCCACCATCCTTCTCTCACACCTGTTCCTCCAGCATCATCCTCGCCGAGCGCTCCTTGTCCAACTGTTGTCTGAGCTCCAACAGCTCTCTCCTCAGCTCCTCGGCTTTCTCCTCCTCCAGAATGTCTGGGGAGCCGATCCCTTCATCCTTTTCCTCCGCCCCACGCCTCCTCTTTGGGGAGGAACCACTGAACTCCTGCAGGAGGAGAGGAGACAGGGTGAGAGGGAGCATTTCAACTAGTTATGGCCATGCCATGAACAGTTAATAGTTCACCAATGTAATTGTTAGGGAGAAAGTATTTATACTGTACACACAAATGAAATGGATCACTTTACACGGTCATGTACTTTTGTATGGGTTCAATTATCAACTGAATACATCTATGATATTAAAAATGTCACAAGTTACAACATTTGTATTCATTTCTATGGCTATGAAGGTAATACAAATGCATGAATGTCTACCTGTATGAAGCGTTTGAGCTGGTTGTTCTGCTGCAGTAGCTGGGTCTTCTCCTGCTCCAAAGCAAAGATGTAGTCTGACGTCTGCTGTAGGATGGCAGCCTGAATAGACAGGAATAATATGATGAAGTTAGGTCAGAATCAATACTCTCAGAAACAGTTTCCTTGAATCCGCCATGGGTGGTATGGACACAAACACAGATTATGGTCCCGCTCTCCTACCTTGCTGAGTTTCTCGCCGTCTGTGTGTGGCAGGAGTGTTTTCAGCGACTGGAACCCTGCGTTGATGCTCTGCATGCGGCGCCGCTCATTACTATTTGCGATCTCCCGGCGGATACGTCTCTCCTGGTCCTGAGCAGTCTCCGGGCTGAGCGGGATGTTGGCCAGACTGGAGGGAGAGATGAAGGGATGGAAGGAGAGAAGGACAAGGGACAGAAGTTAACTTTTTATTCAGGTGTGTCTAATTAGAAATGACACGGTTATAAATTCCTATGATGCCGATGTAGCTTGGTGGAAAACACAGTGCACATGCAGGTAGTATGGCGCTATTCCTTCCTACTCCCCTGGAACCACACCCCCCCACCTACATTTCACTTGGGTTAGTGACTAGGGCTATTATAAGGTCAGGTCCTGGAGTTTCCCTGAACTCACTGCCCTTCAACCCATTTAATGGTTGCTAACCTACCCCTGTTCTGTTTACTCAGCCAGAGTAATATGTAAACCATATAACCTCCAGAGATAACATCAGTGAATGCTCTACAACAGGATTTCCCCAAACTTGGTCCTGCCCTCCCCCCAGCACTACACAGCTGATTCAAATAACCAACTCCTCAAGCTTTGATTATTTGAATCAGCTGTGTAGTGCTTGGGTAAAAAAAAACAAAATGGGGCCCAGGACAGAGTTTGGAAAACCATGCTCTACAAGGTTCACAAAGAAGTAGAATAACCAGATCTTGGAAAACGTGTCTGACAGCTAGGCTTAAAATCATTCACAACGAGACAGTTAACTGTCACACAACATCTTAATGGGGTTAGGGCCTATTAGCAGACCTATTATCTATGCACACAATGCTTAGACTCACAGTAGCCATTTGTTTAGTCAACTGAATATAGAGTGCAGTAAGCCAAACCAATTAGACATGCCTAAATCAATGCTAATAAAAAGTGAAATGGACACCAAAAACCTAATACTTTTGAGATGAATGCATCCAAGCCATTGGCGATGTGGGACTAGAGACTAGTACATAGTAGCCTACTGCAATCTAGATTTGAACGCTGCCTTCATTCATAAATTCCGCTTCTGCTCCAAAAGATTCTAGAAGCGTGTTTAGCTACAACCTCTGGTTGAACGAGCGCTTCTCACATACATTGGTTGAGTGCGCAGACTCATTACAACGAAATATTGTAGCTAGCACTAAAGTGTATATGATAGCTAGCCAGCTTTGTTGTCGGCCCACCAACGAAACAGAATATATACACTTAGTAGCTAACGAACGGGTAATATCTGCAAATCCTTCGCCAAAATAAGTAGCCTGATGAAATTTGACACCCAAGACCACCCCCTTCACATAGAGAACAATGCTTTTTTGCCTACCTATTTGAAACACTATTACACCGTCGACTTCACAAAAAACTGAGTCTTTCTACAAAATATGAATAAATACAATTCGAGTAGTTAAATATAACTTAGTATGGACGAAATGGTGTGGTGTTTATTATAATTTAAATGCGGCTGCGGATGTTGAACACAAGCCACGGCCGTGCTAGTGAGCTTAGCCAGTTTCAGTACACGACACACAAGCATGGCCGCGCTACCCACGAGCTAGCTGGCTAGCGACGGCAGGCATATTTGCTCGCTACGCCTCGGTAGGTTCCCTACATGTGAGACCCAAAGCCCGTAAACACACACGCACTGTTAGGTTGTGTCACAAAAGTATAACTGCGTTATTTTTGGTCGACCTGTTGGGGGAAGGAACACCGTAGACAACATCTGGAATGCTAGCTACACAGCAGCGGGCAGTGTGATTAGTAACCACGTGGTTCGCGTTAGCTGGATACAAAACGTATCGTTTTCAAGTGTTTATTTACATCTTTTCGCTACAACTGTAACCGCCAGCGGTCATTATTAATACCACTAGCCGTTACAATGTTTCGGGACAAATATTAAATGATTGCTTTCGTCCCGCCCTCGGGGTATGCGCTCATATGCGCACAGCTAACAAGAAATCATAGCTTCCTTCAACCAATGTTGTGCCAATATTGTTGTAGCTAGATAGCTAACTACATGCAGGCTACCAGCTAGTTAGTAAGCAGATAACTCACAGTTGCAATCGAAATACACATCTTATCGGAAGCGTGATTATGCAATACACACCTACAAAGCCCTCCAATAACATCCTTCTCCGATTTCTTGAATTGTTGCAAAGCCTTCTCCGTAGGCATCATGAAGTATTCCATGCTTTAGCTACCTAGCTATTGAACGTTAGATATCTTCAGCTGTAACCCCTTGAGTCTGTTCTGTGTTTGGAGGCTATTTTTCCAATTTCCTTTGCCGTTAAAAAAAAATAACCACAACAAAAAGCGCACTCCTGTACTACGTTCGATTGCGCATAGCTAAAGTATTGCGTAGTATTATTGATCGTTCGAGGTTGTAGCTGAAAGGCTAGCTACGCTAACTGTGTGTGGCTCCAGCTGATGCGGATTTCCCTGCGTGCGTGTGGCGCCTCCGCCTACTACTACGTCTGTGTTTGCAGCTGATCTCTGTGTCTCCAGGCGGGAAACAGCTGGTCGGAATCAAGGAGAGCACGGGAGCTTTTCTCTCTCTCTCTCTCGCTCTCGCTCGCTCTCTCTCTCTCTCTCTCTCTCTCTCTGCATAGCAGACCAGACTGCGCACAAACAAAGGGCCACTTTGAGACAGAAGCATTGGGGCCTATTGAACAAGGCACAGCCAACTGGTGCTTATAAAGACTCTTGAAATACGCTAAAGAGAAAATGAAAACAGGAGGCCAGGCCAAGGCAACAAACCAAAGTCAAGTGCAATAACAACAAACGATACATTTGCCTATATTCTATAAAACAACAAAATATTATTTTATAATGTATTATATCCTTTAAAACAAAAATAGGTAGCATTTTGTTATGCCAGTGCCTATCAGGCCAAATACATTTGAAAGTCCTGATGTTATGCCTATACTGTAATAAAATCCCTATTACCAAGTAGCATTATGATAGCCATGGTAAATTATCGAAATGGATTGTAGTTTATGTAACAGCCACCTTATTCTTATTCAGGTTAAAGCTATATAGCCAGTATAGCCCAATAGTTTATAGTAAGAAGGCTATTGGTCTATGGCATAAGACTAGGGGCATAACACTTTGTGTAATAGCCTATCTGGGAATGTTGCAGTAGTCTATGCCTACATGTAGGCAGAATATCCATAATTTATCAAACAAATTACTATAGGCGCATAGACTATAACTGTGCGATATAGGACAATTGAATATGCTCCACAATCTTTTCACATTTCTATTTTTGTTAAGATGTTTTATTTTACAAGAAAACAAATCGATGCCTCTTCCATGCACCCTTTGACCAGCAGATGGTAGACTAAACCTTCTCGCACAGTTATGGTCATCAAACCATTAACGAACGATGGTTCGGTTAGGTTTAAAAAAATAGGCAGGGTTTAGCCATAATTATGACTTTGTGGCTGTAGAAACTAGTAACGACCCAAAGTGTGCACCCCACTTTTTGACTTTATAAGTATCCAGGTATTTCAATAACCTATTATGTCGAATACAAAACATGAGCTGGCGCACACGCAGATAAAATTATTTTATCTAGAGGTGTCACAAACAACTATAAGCTATAAAAATAAAGAGAGTCGCACAATATCTATACACTCCCAGTAATTTATTGGGTAAATCACCAACGTTTCGCCATCACTGTGCCTTCTTCAGTAGAATAATTGTGTGTGTGTGTGTGTGTGTGTGTGTGTGTGTGTGTGTGTGTGTGTGTGTGTGTGTGTGTGTGTGTGTGTGTGTGTGTGTGTGTGTGTGTGTGTGTGTGTGTGTGTGTGTGTGTGAAACGGAGAAATAGAGAATATCTGTGAGAGAAATGCGTTTGGTTTTTGTTTTGAGAGACTTTTGTGCGTGTAATGTTTATTTAACTTTTGTTTATTATCTATTCCACTTGCATTGACAATGTAAACATATGTTTCCCATGTCAATAAAGCCCTTTGAATTGAATTGAGAGAGAACGAGAGACAAGAGAAAGAGACAGACTTGAAGGAAAGGTTGGAAATTAGCCGAGGACAACATTCGTGTTCGGAAGTGATAGGCGGGACCGAGAAGGCAAGGGAGGCATGCGCTGAGCTGGAAGAAGTAGGCTGCTAGGATCTGTTACCGAACAGAGTGGTGGTGGTGGCTGCGTGGGGGAATAGGGGCTGGACTGGGTCTTGGTCTGTCTACGTACACAGCAGACGACCACGGGGAGGCTGGAACCACACAGTCACGTCTCCTGCTGAGGGGTGTAGCCGGACAAAAGAGAAAGAGAGGGAGAAAGAGAGATAGAGAATCGAAAGACAGAGAGCCACGCACGGCTCAGCTGAGGCAAGCAGACGATTGGAGTAGAAATCGTGAGAGACAACCGCTGGAAGCGAACAGTGGAAGGAAAGAGAAAACAGACAGGACCCAAATCTGCCAGCGACCACCACCTCTCCCCCTCTCCATCTCGCTGGTTAGCTGCGCACCCACATAGACCGATGACACCCCCCGCCCTCTTCTAAAAAGACAACTAGGGGGATGACCGCCTACCGAGAAGGCAGTTGACTAGCGTCGTAACTAAGCGATGCACCTTCAATCCAAGAGCGCAAGCTTGAAGCTATCTTTTATCCTAACATAGGCTATTTAACGAATGTCACTGTTGACATTATTTCCTAACGGTGTTTTGGTTATTGACACGAGGCTCGTTTTGTTTTCGAGACTCTGTAAAGCAAAGTTTTTTTTCTGCTGGACTTGTTTTTTTCAGTGCGTCGTTGGATTTCCATACTCGCAGAAAAACATATTATTATTTTTGCTAGGCCTATTTGTAAAGAAATATAGCAGTAGAACGAACGGACTCATTTGGGGTGGGTTTTTATGTCTGTATTTTCCGTACATTATATTATATCGACAATGGTTCGACAAGCGCCTACTAAACTTGTCATCCTTCTGTAGCCCATCAACCGTTAAACGGTTGTGTGCACATCAAGAAGATACTGAGAAGTGACAGTAGAGGAGACATCCAACGAGGAGAGCCGACAAGGATACTACTATACGTTCGCGTCCAGTGGAGAAAAGGCTTTTATAAAAGGTAAACACACACAGACACTCAGACATCCATGTTCTCCCTTGGGAGTCCATGACAGATTTTTATTTTGCGTATGTGTCCTTTATTCCCCTATAGCCTCCCAGGCTACTGTAATTTCGTTGTGGTAATGTATGTAAACTACTATATTCATAGACTACGTAGATTTGATAAATTCGGCACATGTGGGAAATTTGGTTGAAATTGTCTCTGATATAGGGCACCGACATAAGATGCTCGTGGCCGGTTATCGGTCTAGACTGGATGTCACGGTCCGTTATGTTGTCCGTCTGACATGTCTGGACACCAAATTATTTTGCCTGTGTAGCCTGATATTGATATTGTATCCAACATCCCATATTTGTTCCTTTAACATCTCACCACAGGCTGCCTTATCGAGATAAATGACATGTAGGCTACAAATGTGTGACATGATTGAAAGGTCTGTCACACTCATTGTAGACAGACAAGATCATATCCAGCCAACCGAAATAGTGCGCAATAGTGTTCTGTTAAAGGTGATAGACCGTTCACGACCTAACCGTTCACTACCTTCAACACCTAACCTGCGCTGACTGTGACACTGTGACATCACATTAATATATTCATGATGTGCCATGGTGTGCAATTTATTTTCAACAATGGCCTTTCCAAAATGTATCTCAAATGGAAAATGTTGAGTAAGCCTAGTATAGTATATGCCCTAGTTCCAGAACATTAGATTAGATTGCAGTGAGTTTAGTGGTAGGCCTATATGAGACATTTGGGGTGATAGAGTTTGTAGCCTAAATCCAATTAAAGTGTACAGAGAGTTGGCTTTTTTAACACTAACCAGAAGGAGAAAATGAGATTAGCCCTAAAGGTCACAGTGAAACACTGGGAACGTGCTTGGTTGGACAACCAGCCCACTGGGCACCCACTACTCGAATCAAAGTTGTTTCCATGTCATTTCAATGAAATTATGTTGAACCAACGTGGAATAGACGTTGAATTGACGTCTGTGTCCAGTGGGAGTCATTGTCAACGTACTGATAAGTGTGTGTGTTATGCCCACACAGAGGTTTCAGGAATCGTACAACATCTTGTCTATAATTGTGGGCCAATAATAAAGATGACTGGCCCTTAGTTTGACCACACACACACACACACACACGCACGCACGCACACACACACACACAGTGCAAAAGGAGTCTGAGGGGAGCTAGATACAATACGCAGATACACCAACCATCACCACAACAGGAAAAGAGAGGGCCTAGTTCCAGGCCTCTCGGAGACAAAGCGGCCCTTAAGAAGCTATGATGCAACAGGTCTGTAATAGACCCCCACCACCACCGCACACACACAGAGAAAGAGACAGTGGGAAAATAATATCATAATACAATCCAGCAGCGATCACAGAAAGGAGGAAAGCTCTCTGGACTGGACCTCACCAGACTGATTAACTGGAACTCACTAGACTGACTAACTGGACCTCACTAGACTGACTAACTGGATCTCACCAGACTGACTAACTGGACCTCACTAGACTGACTAACTGGACCTCACTAGACTGACTAACTGGATCTCACCAGACTGACTAACTGGATCTCACCAGACTGACTAACTGGATCTCACCAGACTGACTATCTGGACCTCACTAGACTGACTAACTGGACCTCACTAGACTGACTAACTGAATCTCACCAGATTGACTAACTGGACCTCACCAGACTGACTAACTGGATCTCACCAGATTAACTAACTGGACCTCACTAGACTGACTAACTGGACCTCACTAGACTGACTAATTGGATCTCTCCAGATTAACTAACTGGACCTCACCAGATTAACTAACTGGACCTCACTAGATTAACTAACTGGACCTCACCAGACTGACTCTACTGGACCTCACTAGATTAACTAACTGGACCTCACCAGATTAACTAACTGGACCTCACTAGACTGACTAACTGGACCTCACTAGATTAACTAACTTGAACTTACCAGACTGACTAACTTTATCTCACCAGACTGACTAACTGGACCTCACCAGATTAACTAACTGGACCTCACCAGATTAACTAACTGGACCTCACTAGACTGACTAACTGGACCTCACTAGATTAACTAACTGGACCTCACCAGACTGACTAACTGGACCTCACCAGATTAACTAACTGGACCTCACCAGACTGACTAACTGGACCTCACCAGATTAACTAACTGGACCTCACCAGACTGACTCTACTGGACCTCACTAGACTGACTAACTGGACCTCACCAGATTAACTAACTGGACCTCACCAGACTGACTAACTATACCTCACCAGACTGACTAACTGGACCTCACCAGACTGACTAACTATACCTCACCAGATTAACTAACTGGACCTCACCAGACTGACTCTACTGGACCTCACTAGACTGACTAACTGGACCTCACCAGATTAACTAGCTGGACCTCACCAGACTGACTAACTGGACCTCACCAGATTAACTAACTGGACCTCACCAGACTGACTAACTATACCTCACCAGACTGACTAACTGGACCTCACCAGATTAACTAACTGGACCTCACCAGACTGACTCTACTGGACCTCACCAGACTGACTCTACTGGACCTCACCAGACTGACTAACTGGACCTCACCAGATTAACTAACTGGACCTCACCAGACTGACTCTACTGGACCTCACCAGATTAACTAACTGGACCTCACCAGACTGACTAACTGGACCTCACCAGACTGACTCTACTGGACCTCACCAGATTAACTAACTGGACCTCACCAGACTGACTAACTGGACCTCACCAGACTGACTCTACTGGACCTCACCAGATTAACTAACTGGACCTCACCAGACTGACTAACTGGACCTCACCAGACTGACTCTACTGGACCTCACTAGACTGACTAACTGGACCTCACCAGATTAACTAGCTGGACCTCACCAGACTGACTAACTGGACCTCACCAGATTAACTAACTGGACCTCACCAGACTGACTCTACTGGACCTCACCAGACTGACTCTACTGGACCTCACCAGACTGACTCTACTGGACCTCACCAGACTGACTAACTGGATCTCACCAGACTGTCTAACTGGACCTCATCAGACTGACTCTACTGGATCTCACCAGACTATATACGGTATATACAGTATACCGCCCAAGTCTACAGCTTAGAAACAACAGTATGTGTGTGTAAGTGTACGTGTTAGAGCTTGCACATGAACATGTGGAGATACGTAGCAACCCCTTGCCAACTCTATATGTTCCTATACAAGCTATAGCAAAGTCCTGGGGGGGGGGGGACTGTGTGTGTGATATAGCAAAAGGAGCCCTTGGAGCCGTGCCGTGCTGGGTAAGCCATGTGTTGTCTTTGACTGCCTCTGTTTGTACATGAGAGTTCAACGGGTTTAACTCTAGCTAGTTATGAAAACCTTCCCCACTACTCTACTCCCCACAGCAGCGCACGCACGCACACACACACACACACACACACACACACACACACACACACACACACACACACACACACACACACACACACACACACACACACACACACACACACACACACACACACACACACACACACACACACACACACACACACACACACACACACACACAGTTAGAGTGGGGAAAGCTGGCCTCCCTCTAACTCTAGCTCTAGTCTGGCTGTGTGTGTGTACTCTAGCTCTAGTCTGGCTGTGTGTGTGTACTCTGGATCTAGTCTGGCTGTGTGTGTGTACTCTAGCTCTAGTCTGGCTGTGTGTGTGTACTCTGGCTCTAGTCTGGCTGGGCTCAGGCTCAGACCAGGCATTTTTCTCCCGTTAGACTCTAACCACTAACGACTGCCTCTCTCTGCTCCCCCCAGGAATGTCTTATTCACCTCCTCTCTCTCTCTCTCTCTCTCTCTCTCTCTCTCTGTATACACACACATACTGCAGATATACTGTATACACACACATACTGCAGATATACTGTATACGCACACATACTGTAGATATACTGTATACACACACATACTGCAGATAACCTGTATACACACACACTGCAGATATACTGTATGCACACACATATGCATGCATAGATTCAAGACACACATATTAACAAACACTCATGCATGAACGAACAAACACATGCATACTCAGAAGCAGTTGAAGCACAAACACATGCACGCAGGTAAAAACACACACACACACACACACACACACATGGTTTCCCCCAGTATGGATAACACCACCTGTGTGACTCCATACATCTATGAGGGCCCCTGGCCACCCCCGACCCCCAACCCACACATCCCTCTCTCCATCCCTCTTTTCTAAAAAGAAAATAAAAAAATCCCTCTTTCCTTTATCCTCCACAGAGCCGTGCGTCTGTGTGTTCATTTCCAAAACAAACACAGACGGAATTCCGCATCTCCTCCCTCTTTCCTCCCTTCTCCCTCCTCACCCACCTCTCCACTTCTTTCTCTCCCCTCATGTATTCTCTCTCTTGCCCTTTCTCTCTCCCTCGTACTTTCTCTCTCCCTCATACTTTTTTTCTCCTCATACTTTCTCTCTCCCTCATACTTTCTCTCCCTCCTTTGATCTTGCTGGGCTGTGGTGATCATGACTTTTTGTCAGCTGGTTATTGTCATGTAAAAGACTGATGGTTTCATGGTAATTGACCGTTAATTAACATAAACATGTTTAGCATCTCCAGGCCTCCAGCATACAAACAGCTGATGCACCTCTTTGGAACATCTACATTTACAAAAAGTCTAATAACACAATAAATCCATGATTTATTTTAGGCAGGTCTAAAGAACCATCATGATATTCTCAGGCTATGTGCCATGCCATAGGCTTGTTCATTTAACCGACAAGATATGCTTATAAGTCCCATGCCATTATTTTATATTATATGATTTTATAGTAAGAAGAATATAATTGAACTTAGCTGAATAAAATAGAAAGGCCATTTTTCCCATTCTGGAGCGAGTGCGCATATGAAGTGGCTCTGTTGAGCGTAAAAGTGATCATTCGAAACAGGTCCTAAATGCTACATTTAGAGTTATTTGGCACCATTAGTTGTGAATGATACAAACTTTAGAATGTCTTAGGAATCAAAACGTATGTTGGCTGCATGATGTGACTATAGGTTAGTGTGTCACGATTGTCGAAAAGAACGGACCAAGGCGCAGCATGCATAGAGTTCCACATCTTTTTAATTAATGTGAAACGTCAAAAAACGATGAAAAAAACAGATCGTAAGATACGTGTAGCGCACACAGGCACTAACAACAAACAAAACAATAACCCACAACACAGGTGGGGAGAGGACAAACTAAATAGGACTCCCAATTAGAGGCAGCTGATTGTCATTGCCTCTAATTGGGAACCACACACAACACCAACCTAGACATACAATAACTAGAACCCACCCTAGTCACGTCCTGACCAAAACCACCATAGAAAACCCAGAGGGCTATCTATGGCCAGGACGTGACATAGTGATGATTTGAGAAAGTTGCAAAAAAAAGGCTTGCCTCAGGCTGCACACGCTGTTCTCTCATCAAGTGATCATATTCTCACCCATCAGACTATCCTCTATTTCATCTGGTCTATAATGTCAAATGAGTTTACATTTAGAATGGCCCATTATCTAATGGTCAGGAACAACATGGGGGAAAGACGTGTCATCCGTATGCACTGGAACAGTGAATGGAGGCTGCTTTCCCACCGGTTCCTTTCACACTTCAAGTAGGCTACTCTGATTATTTCACGCCACACACCAACCACTGTTTGAGGTGATATTCCGCCCAAACTCTGTATGCCATGGGCTCTCCAACCCAGCTCCTGCAGCTACTAAGTGAAATCTGTTCGGGAACATCGATAGTAACATATTTGATTAAACCGTTGACAGCCTCTCTCACTGCGCGCTCGAGAATGGAATGAAGGAAAGAGCATTGCCTAGGCCTATATATTCTATCCCAGACTCATGGATAGAAAGTTTGGAGCGTAGCATAAAGTAACCAGTCTACCCAGTATGCATAATAATACAGTCCATAATAGTAATATTGCATAATAATACATAATAATGCATTTTTATTTTGGAGTATAGGCTAGACCAATTATGTACCAAAGACATCTGAAATCACTTTTCTTTATGTTTTTCTGCCGTGCGTAATATGCGGTAGGCTATGTATTGTATAATGGCACAATCATTATTATAATTCAGTTTTATTCTTTCAGGCTTGGACTCATATATAGGCCTGTGTGTATGCATAAGCTCTGATATGCACATTGTTGTTTTGGACTAATCATCCACTTAGAAAGCGCCGTCCATTTCATTGTGTTTGGTTTTGAAACAACATCTTAGGCTTTTGGACTTTTAAAAACACAATACTGTTTTGATGATGAGTGTTTGATGTGATTTTCCATTGTATTTGCATTGACATCAGAGTAGTTAGAGGGACAACAGAGCCCTGAGTACCAGGCCATTAGGACCTGATGGTACTTATCGAGTTGGGTACTACCAACACATGTCCAGAGTGCATAAGAGATTACCATGACTCAATGGTCACATGGCATTTCACTGCGGTCATGACTCATGACTGCCGGTGTGGTGGTAATATGGCCCCTGCAACAACCCTACTCTTGTTTCTTGTTTTTTCTTTCTTGGCCTTTGAGGAGTGAGGCTGTTGTGGAGCCTAGAGAGTAGAGACCCTCAAAACGATGTACAGACCCCAAAAACTAGGGAGTGAAAGAAAGAGAGGGAGAGGGAGTGGACAATCAAGGCAAAAATAGAGAGTGAAAATGCATCTCGTAAGAAGATACAAATATTTTTTATCTTTATTTAACTAGGCAAGTCAGTTAAGAACAAATTATTATTTACAATGACGGCCTATAAACAGTGGGCCTTGTTCAGGGGCAGAACAACTTTTACATTGTCAGCTCAGGGATTCGATCTAGCAACCTTTCGGTTACTGGTCCGACGCTCTAAACACTAGACTACCTGCCGCCCCAAATATGATTCTAAAGAGAGAGTTGACAGTGATGTCACAGAGTGTTAGCATCACAGGCTATAGGCTACTTCCACTCCCAAGAGGTGCTAGATCTAGAGCACAATAACCATTCTGTAAGGTTTCTCTGTCTGTCTCCTTCACACTCTCTCTCTCTACATCACTCGCTCTCTCTCTCTGTCTCTCGCTCTCTCTATCTCTCTATATATTCTCTGTGTCTTTCCCCGCTTTGGCCTCCCGAGTGGCACGGTGGTCTAAGGCACTGCATCGCAATGCTAGCTGCAATGCAGTGCCTTAGTTCGAGTCCAGGGTCTGTCGCAGCCGGACGCAACCGGGAGACCCATGGGGCGGCGCACAATTGGCCCAGCGTCGTCCGGGTTAGGGGAGGGTTTGGCCGGCAGGGATGTTCTTGTCCCATCGCGCACTAGCATCTCCTGTGGCGGGCCGGGCGCAGTGCACGCTGACACTGTCGCCAGGTGTAGGTGTTTCCTCCGACACATTGGTGCGGCTGGCTTCCGGGTTAAGTGGGCATTGTGTCAAGAAGCAGTGCGGCTTGGCTGGGTTGTGTTTCGGTGGACGCACAGCTCTCGACCTTCGCCTCTCCCGAGTCCGTACGGGAGTTGCAGCGATGAGACAAGTCTGTAACTACCAATTGGATACCATGATTTTTTTTTTTTTAATAAGTCTTTCCCGGTTTCATCCATCTGTTCATTCCCCTTTTCACACCTCTTATTCTCTCTCTCGCTCTCTTTTATGCTATCGCTCCTCCCTCTCCTCACAATCTCTGCCTGACCCCTTCTCTCTTTTCTTGCCACCTCCCCACCTCTCTTTTCTCTTGATTTCTCTTTTCTATTTCTTTCCCTCTCTTTCTACGCGGCTCAGGAGTTACAGCAGAGAGAGAGAGAGAGAGAGAGAGAGAGAGAGAGAGAGAGAGAGAGAGAGAGAGAGGCAGAGGGAGAGCTGGCTCTACTGTACAGCTGGGCCTGGTTATTATTTTCTGTCTTGGCTCACACACACACACACACACACACACACACACACACACACACACACACACACACACACACACACACACACACACACACACACACACACACACACACACACTAGTGCAGCAGTGGAAACAAATTGGGTGAATCTGCAGCTCTGCACCAAGGAATGTGGGGCGCATGTGTTTGTGTGTTTGAGGTCTGGATGACAGAGGGAAGGGAAAGGCAGAGAAATAGAGGGAGAGGGGGGAGAAGGGGAAAGAAAAAGGGGGTAAAGAGAAAGAGAGAGAGAGCGAACGAAAGACAGAGAGAGGGGAGAAAGAGGGAGAGAAAGGGACAAGAGATGCTTCTCAGATACAGTCTGTTGTGGGTCTGGTCTGGCTCTGTCTAGAGAAATGAATTCCTCAGGGTTCAAAGCACTCTCTCCCACTCACTCTCTCTCTCTCTCTCACTCTCTCTCTCTCTCTCTCTCTCTTGGACTTACTGTCTTGTCCTCTCGTTCTCCTTAACTCTTCAAATTGTTTTCTCTCTTTCTTTCTTTTTCTCAGTAAAGGACGGCAAGATGAAAGGATCCAACTTTTTCTCATCTGAGTGGAGAGAGAGAGGAAAAGAAAGAAAGAGGGATATAGTGAAAGGAGAGAGCGAGGGATAGAGGGGTAAAGAGGTTTCTCTGTGTTGACCTTGTCTGGCTGCCAAGTGGTGGGAGGGAGGGAGGGAGGGACAAGGGGGGTGCCCCCACATGAGAGGGCTAAAAGTCACATCCCCAGATGCAGAAAACAGAGGGAGCGACAGGATGGAGTGTAAAAAACAGAGGGAGAGAAGGAAAGGAGAGTGGTGGATACACCTAGATGGGAGAGAGCAAAACAATAGTGTGTGTTTTGAGAACCAACCCAGTGGGTTGCAAACACACACACACACACGTCACACACACATGCACACACAGACACACTCGATAGTGGCTGTTTTTTCACATTGCGTCACCTCACAGTCTTAATTGCTGTTGGTTGTGGCTGTTTAACATTTTGCCCTCTTCCTGTCTCCTATTACGCATTAGTGTGTGTGTGTTTGTGTGTGTGTGTGTGTGTGTGCTTGCGTCTCACTGGATGTGAGTCTCTCTCTCTCTCTCTCTCTCTCTCTGTCTCTCTCTCTCTGTCTCTCTGTCTCTCTCTCTCGCTCTCTCTGGATGTGTTAGGATTTTTTGGAACAGTTTGCTCTCCTCTTCACTTTTTCCAATATCCTCCCTTCCCTTCCCACCCATTCCCCCTCTCCCTCTCCCTCTCCTCTCCAAAATGTCCTCCCTTCACTTTTCCCTTCCCACCTATTCTCCCCTACCAACACGGTTGAACTGTACACAGTTTTTCTCTCTTTCTCCTCCTCTTCTCCAATGTCCTCTATTCTCTTTTCTCTTTTCCCTTCCCACCCATTCTCCTTCTCCTTCTCCTCTCCTTTTCTATTCCCACCCATTCTCCTTCTCCCTCTCCTCTCCTTTTCTATTCCCACCCATTCTCCTTCTCCCTCTCCTCTCCTTTTCTATTCCCACCCATTCTCCTTCTCCCTCTCCTCTCGTTTTCTCTTCCCACCCATCACCCCACTCCACCATCAGCCCAGTTCATTCCAACCCAGTCCCAACTGGGCCGTCTGAAATGTGTAATGGCTTCGAGAACTTTTAGTTTATCACTACCCCCCCTCTTCTCTTCCACCCCCCTCTCAAAGTTCTCGCTCTTCACCTTTTCCATTCCCACCCTAAACCCTCCACTCCCAAACTACCCCCTCAATCCCCTGAGAGTTTGGTTACTCTCCCTATATGTCACCCCCAAACACACACACACCTGTTACACCCCTCCCTAAACTCTCCACCCTCCTAAAAACTGCCCCTCAATTCCCCACTAATGTGTGTTCTCTCCCTATAGATCAGCTCACAAACATAGCATGCAGACACACACACCTGCCTCTTCCCTTCCTCACCTTCAACCCTCCACCCTCCCCTTCTCATCTCCCTCCTACACCCCAGCAGCAGCATTCCCCTCCAGGCTAGATATCCCAGGCCTGAGCCCCTGTCTGCTCCAGCAGCTCCACACATCTGGTCCCCTCTCTCTCTCTCTGAAGGCTGTAATACAGCGTGACAGGTGCACCCCCTCACATGCACACAGACAAGCAGACAAGCATGCACTCTGTTTCTCCATAGGATAAATAACTTTTCGGGACGGTTACCCGGACATGGATTAAGTCTAGTCCTGAGCATTTTCAATGGAGATTCTCCATTTAAAGTACAAGAGTTGTTTGAGAAAGGTTGTTCTCTGTAACTCAGAGTTTTACAGCTGGAACACAGCAGAAGTAAGTTCAAACAATATTTGAAATAATTTAAAATACGTTTGTTGTGCTTCATTGCGCTTGCCTCGTGGATATTGGAAGTCACAGTGGTGAATTTCAAAGTTGGTCGGAGAAATGGAAAAGTTTTAGGGTGGAGACTGAAGGATGAGGGTCGCTAAAACTTAACGAAAACAAAAAATTACTTTGGCCCAGGTCCTATCCTGCTATTTCTCTCTTACAGACTCTCTCTCTCCGTCTCTCTGTCTCTCTGTCTCTGTCCCTATCTCTCTCTCTCTCTGTCTCTCTCTCGCTGTCTCTGTCTCTGTCTCTCTCTCTGTCTCTGTTTCTCTAGCTCTCTCTCTGTCTCTGTTTCTCTCTCTCTCTCTCTCTCTCTCTCTCTCTCTCTCTCTCTCTCTCTCTCTCTCTCTGTCTCTCTGTCTCTCTGTCTCTCTCTCTCGCTCTCTCTCATTGTCTACCCCTCCCTCTCTTTTCTTCTCTTCCTCTTGTTCCCCTCTCTCCCTCTCTGTCTGCAGACGCCAGTGTCTATGGTACACTCAGCAGGCTCAACTATTGCAGTTAGAAGTGTTGCGATTGCATCACATGAAGAAAGGGAGAGCTGATTGGAAAGGAGAGAGGGAGGAGAACAGAGGGAGAGAAGTAAAGGGAAAGTACGGCAGAGGGACGGGAAGGGGAGGAGAGGCTACGTCTTTCCCCTCTCTCTCTTTCTGTCTCTCTCCCTTATACACATTCTCTCTCTCTCTCTCTCTCTCTCTCTCTCTCTCTCTCTCTCTCTCTCTCTCTCTCTCTCTCTCTCTCTCTCTCTCGTTCTCTCCCTTCCCTCTCTCTCTCTTATACACTCACTATCCCTCTCTCTCTTTCTGTTTCTCCTCCTTCTATCTAAAATTCTTAGGGCTCTGT